>WHYT01015138.1:14587-32787 GCA_009806455.1 Tetrax tetrax | reverse complement strand
GAGCTGGGGGCTCCCGGTGCCTCTCTGGGCTCCCCCCGCCCCGAGCTTCCCTGGTTCGGGAATCCCCTCTGTGCCGGCTCCAGAGCTGTTGCCTGTTGGGTTTTGGCCTGCTGGTTGTACCTGGTGTCCTTGGGTACCTCGGCTTGGCATAAAATGAGATTTTCTTTTGGCTGAGCAATTTTAGGAGCCATAAGCTCAGACGACCACTCCCCTCATTTATGGAACCGCATCTATTAATACACACAGGGATGAACAAGGGCTCTGTGGCCGTGACGGGCAGAGCTGATTGCAACGTGACAAGTATAGCTGTTCGTCTCATGTGGAGCAGCTGTTGAAGAAACACGACAGTGATGCGTCGTTCAACGGCTCTCTGTGAATGCTTACCCCAAAATGTCCTCCAGCCTTCCCCAGCCTTTCCAGTGGGTAATCAGTAATGACCGTATTGCAGTTGTAATCGATATTAAATTGATTTTTTTTATTGTTTATGCTTTTGCCTGCTTACTCACTGAAGGACTGCTCTACTGTTCACTTTGTTCTGGAAAAGAAAAAAATTCCTTCAGCTTTTCATTAATGAATGTGTTTGTTATCTTATCTTTTTTTTCCAGGATTCCCCCAAGTAGGTGTATTTCTTTATGGTTAAATGTCAAAATAAGGACAGTACTCCAGTTGAGATTTCAGTGCTATTGATTACAGCTTCATAATTACTTCCTACATATGTTTCCATTAAGATACTCTAGAAGAAACATACAGTTGTTTTGGGTGTGTGGTTTGTTTTGTTTTGGTTTGGGGTTTGTTTTGTCATTTGTAGCATTAGTGCCATGCAGTAGTGTCACATGACTTTTAGGATCCACTGTAATCTCCAGACCTTTTTCTAATTGTCTGCTCAGCCAGCCATTTCCCACTGCGTATTTAGTTTTCTTTCCTAAACTATTACTCTCTTTCTTTCCAGAATTCCACTTTATTTTGGATAGTTTTATCAAGATCCATGTTCATATGCTGTCCCATCCTGCGGCACACTTGAAACTATTCCCATCGCGGGAAACTTCCCACCATGGACCTGATGAATGGTAATGGAAATAGGATTCCACCAAGCCCGGCACACCCCCCGTGCTCTTCCCCTTTCAGCACCCACAGCTCTTTGTGGCTGTTTGCCCCGGTTTGCCGGGCAGCCGTGGCAATTCCATCATCAACAGCGTATGCCCGTCGTTTGGGGCACGGTGCTTCATGGGAGGTGATGTCAAAAGCCTAATCCAAGACCACCAGTACCCACCTTTACCTACTGCATCCATTTCATCCTGCAATTTCTGCAGAAGTTGAGGGGGGGAAAAAAAAAAAAATCAGTGGGTTTTCAGCCCAAGCGGAACTCATGGTATGACCTGCTTGCCCGCTACCTGCCTTTGAGAAACATTCTCCCTGTCCCTTGGCCAAACCTGGGCGTTGCCGAGCTCTCCTCCCACGCTCCGTCTTCTGATGCGCTTTCCCGGAGGGGCTGCCGGGGCCTTCCCGGGCCCGGTCTCCCCCGCCCTTCTCCGGCCTGCCGCACGCTTGGCCTTACCGGCGGATTTACCGAGCCGCTTGGGCGGTGCCTGCTGAGGGTACGCGGGGCGGGGCGAGGCGAGGCGGGCCCTCGCCGGAGGTGTAAAGCGGCGCCGGGGAGCGCGGGGGTGCTGCGGCCCCTCCGCCGGCACCGCCTCTTCTCCCGCCTGAGCCTACCGGCGCCGGGCTGCCCCTCGGCGGGGCGCGGGTGAGTGCGGGGCTGCCCCGACCCGAGCGCGGCGGGCGGAGCGGGCCGAGCCGAGCCGAGCGGGCGGGCGGGCGGGCAGGCGGGGATCGCACGCGGGGCGTCCATTTTGCATCATGCGTTGGGGACCGGATCATCTCCCCTCCCGCCAAAACAGCCGCCCCTCCATTTTCTCTCCGTGGCTTCCGTGCGCCCGCGGTCCCCGGCACGTCTCCCTCCCGGAGCGCTGCTGGGAGCCGTGCTTCGCCTCCCCTCGCCCCCGGCACCCCGCGCTTGGCGGGGCGGTGTCCCCCGACCCCTCTGCTGAGGGTGGGGTTCCCCCAAAATGCCGAGGTCGCCCGTCCGCCCGGCGGGGAAGGGCCTTCGCTGGGTGCGGGGATGGGAGCTGCCATCATCGGCTCCCGGAGCGTGTGCCCCTGCGCCAGCCGAGGTGGACATTACAGCCTCCAGGCACACTTTCCTTCTTCCAGAGCAAGCAGCGACCCAGGGCAGAGCTAGGAAGCTCATAAAAACGCGTGCATGTTTCCCAGCTAAACCGTTTTCTTGCTTATCTTTGCCTTGCGACAGGAGCAGCACCACAGCGAGCGGGAGGTGAAGGCCCAGGTGTCAAGGAGAAACCCTGGGCCGCTTCCCTGATGGTCTTTTCCATGTCTGAGATCGCTCCTGAGTGACTGTGCTTTGCTCTCTCTTTCAAACTGCAGGAGAGGCTGAGAATTTACTGAAAATGCGGGTATCGCTCGCAGCACTCGAGGCAGCTCAGTACCTTGCGAGTTGCTGCTGTGTGCTGTTCCTCTGCCTGTCCCTGTGATGAGGACAGGGACTTGTATTCCATTTTGTTTGTCAGCATTTTGCAGGCAGCTGGCCTGATTAACAGATGGATTTCTTCTTTTTCGCATACGTATGTGTGAACGTTTGTGGCAGACAGGACAGAGGGAGACTAAAAAAAGGACTTAAAAACCTCAGGAGGGTTTTATGTATAGCTAAAGCTAGACAGAAAGATTGGGACTATGTACAGAAATGCTGGTTAGTTGCGTTGTCAGCTGCTAGAAACCTTAGTTTTGGAGCAGTTGTTTGGATATCGTTGTTGTTGTAGGTGCTGTACAGACTCAGGACAAAACGGCCGTTGCAGCTCTAAAGAGTTGACAGGCTGAAGAGCTAAGGCGATCACCGTGCTGCGGCTTTAGGAGTTAACTGTCTCTTAGCTGAGTGGTTTTGCCACCTGCGTGTGACACGTGGTCGTTTACAACCATTTACAACATTGCGCGTAAGCAACAACCTTGTGGTGATGTCCAACATCAGGTGAACAAGTGGACACCCTGCCTCCCTCTGCCCACCTCTGTGGGCTCTTCTGAGCTGTAGGGGTGAGTGGGGAAGCCATAAGGTCACACATGTAGATGTAGCGCGGGACCCTCTGCAGTGGGACAGCTCTGCCTCATGAAGCTATTCACTCAGTGATGCTTGGCTATCTCCCAAGTCAGAGGCAAATACAATGAACACTTGGAGAGAACAGGCAGAAACGTACCTTTCTGGTCAGGTACTCTGTGTACTTCTGTTGCCTTCAGCAGTCGACTAAATTGTCTTTTAGACAGGATTTCCATGTAATGCAAAAGAGGAGGACTGTGTAGTCGCACAGGCTGCATAGCTGCAGGTGCCGACCCCAGCACAAAGAAGGAGCAAGCTCATTTAGTGCCACAGCTCTCAGAAGTAATTTTTCTTTTGAGTGTTTTAAGTCTTTTCCATGTTGAGTAATCTGAAGGGGATGGACCTTGACTGTACTATACTGCATATGTATTTTAGGTGGTCAAATCGGCTTTGAAATAAACCCGTTTTCTGAGCAGGAGGACTACTGGAGTCACTGATTTATGCCGTGTGTAAAAAGAATTTTGAGCATCGCTGCTCGTAGGTTTGTGCTTATCAGTGACGAGACATGATTCGGAGGAACTCTTTGTTTTGGGTGGGCTGTAACGGAAACCTGAGGCCAGACAGGCTTCTAATTGAAGTGGTTCAGTTGAGTGTGGGTGAGACGTGTGATTGCATATACACAACATGCTCTTGACTCCACGTGGAGAGAGGAAGATTTGCTATACCGAAGGAATTAGCTTAGACAAAAGAGGGAACCTGTAACTGATCTAGCTAGCTGTCAAAGCAACCAGCTCTCCGTTGTGTTTTTGTTGACATCTTTGTCACTTCCTCTTTTTTCCCCCTTTCTCTTTTTTTTTCTTGTGTGGTCTACTGAGAGATTTCAGGTTGGGTCCATCCCCATACGGTGTTGTGCCTGAGCACTGTGCTTCTGCTTTAGGTTATGTGATATGTGAGCAAGGGTTGATGTGTGCCAATGTAGCTGGTGTTGAGCACAGTTGATGGTCTGGTCTGTGCCAGAGGGAGGGCACAAAGGTGTGGTGGCCATGGTTCCGTCTCAATGAGAAAGGAGACAGGGAGAAATAATGGTTTTGGTGAAAGAAGGCAATTCTTGCAATTGTTGCAATTACTGCCTTTACTACCTTTGGTTCACCCTTGATCTATCAAGTTCCTCAGCCTCAGTCTACCATGAGACTTCAGTGGCCTTTCAGAAATGTCACTTCCAATTGTATCCCAGCCCTCAGAGAGTAGAAAACAAACTGATGACACTAATCCTCTTCTCTTAGCCTGTATCAATGATGCCAAAAGTTCAACTCTATGCAGTGTGGGGCAGGAAGAAGAGGGAGCTGGTGGATGCTGGTTTCATCTTGGTGAAGTTATTGGCTGAGCTGCCGTGCCATAGGGCCGATGGGGATGTGGCAGAGCCCCTTTGCCTCTCCTGAAGGATGATCTAAGAAGTCCTGCTGACCTAACCAAGTATGTAGAGAAACTGGTGGCACTGACCATCAGAACTGAGATGCTGAGGGGTGTGGAGGACTAGTTTGGTGTTTCTGGGCAGGATTGGCTGAGGTCAGTTCCAGTCAATACCAGCCCGCAGTCAGTAACCCAGGGTGGATCTTCTTTGCGATCTATGTCAGTGTATTTGGCCCTAGGATGAGGCTGTAGCAGGTAATGGAGAAAACCGTGGGATACTGCCAAAGTCATTGCAGATCTGTCATGTGCTGAATGGTGCTGAAAGTAGTATTCATTTGGCCAAATGTAGTCATCTACGTCCAAGGCAGCGAGCCCCAGCTCCTGTTATGGTCAGTTGGGGAGGGCTGGACGTTCCTGGGGTGTGATTTCTCTCAGCCTGGTACAGTAAAGCAGATGAGTTGTGACCCAAAAGCTGCTTTCCGCTGACTGTAAAAGAAGGCACTGAGGGATTAATGCGGATATAAAAGTCTGCACTGTAAATATCTAACACCTACCCTGTGACTACACACCAGCTGCAGGATTCCTGACAACTGCCTGCAGTTCCTGGGCAATTTGAGGGTGTCTGGGATCAGGAGCTGGGACTCCCACCTTCCTGCTGTGGTTTGTAGAAACCTAGGGACCCTGCTCACCCTGGCAGCGCTGGCTGGAGCCACCTTCCCTCGATGGTGGACTTCTGAGTTGCTAAAGCCCTTGCCACCATTCAGAGACTCACATCTCTCTGTTAACTGATTTTGTTTCTGCTGCCTCTAGGTTCAGGCTGTTTTCTGTCTTGAGGAGCAGTCTGGTGGAGTTTTTGTAGATATCTGCTAGAGCCCTGCAGTGGCTGGTGAAGGCAGACATCTCTGGAGGGTCGTTCCTCCCCTCTCTCCTCTGAAGGGACATATTTATACCTGGAGGTGCCTGTCTTTGCCTGTTGGTAATAGAGAGAGGTGAGATGATACTCTAAGCCCAAATGTCTGCTTTGTAGTTGGCTAAAGCTAGTCAAGAGGAATCCTACCCGTCATAACTGGGTTGGCATGTGAAGAAATACAAGGATGTCGCCCAAGGAAATTTCTGTAGGTGATGACACCACACTGTTGTGCTTTGGCTGCTCCAGATAAACCATCACAGATGTTAGAATACTTTTGAACCTGCTTTTTCCTTCGAAGGAAATACCTGGAGAGCAGAACAGCATGGTGCAGGGCACCATCAAAAGCACAGCAGCAGCTCTTTACTTTTCATGCTGCTGTTCAGACCTTTGGGGGAAGATGCTAATTATAATTTGTTGCAGTTACTTTGCTTTAAAACCCCAATATTTTTTTCCGAGTGCCAGTACAGTGAAGCTAAGCAGAATATTTATAGCCAGTATGTTTCCTTTCTGCTGTCACTTAAAGAGCCTAGCAGCAGCAGAGCTTATTATACTTCAAAGTTTCTTGTTCTAGATAAGTGACATGGGAGATGTGGCACTGTACGTGCTCAGAGATGTATGTTGGAATGTATAATGCAACACCTTTCAGACACTGTCAAATTTAGGCATCTCTGCGTACCCCCCGAGCCCCATAAATATAATTAAGAGTGGTTTCCTTTGATGCCAGAATGATGATGTGGAAAAATATAATAAGATTTTTTTAAAAGTATTAGCAGTCTGGGTGATATTAGTCATTTTTATCCCAATAAAAAGCACATATTTACCTATGCCGAACACTGTACTTTTTTTCTGATAGAGACAGAATTATATTTAAGAATAGCTGTATAACTTCTCTTGACAGGACTGTGTCCTGGGTGGCTTCATATGTCTCTGTCTCTGGGTTCCAGGTGTGGGTTTTGGGGCAGACTAGGCTTCTGCGTGGGAGGTGGGGAGGTGCAGGTGGCAATTCCAACAAAATCAGAAATCTGAGTAAGATTTTAGCCTACAGACAGGACAATTACTAGGCTGATAGGGTTGAATAACAAGTATATGGCAAATGTTTTTTTTGCTTATGGGAGTCAGTCTCTTCTGTAAGTTGACTTGTGTTTCCCAGGGAGCCAGAACAAGCTCCTTTCACGGAGATACGTGGGTTGTGAGAGCTGGCTTTCTGCCTCACAGATGGCAAAATAAACTGTAAGGCTGGCTACAAGGTAATGCCTCTCCCTGTGCAAAACAGGGGGTTGAGTCCACACTGTGGACCTCGTGGCTGGGCTCCGGGCAACTCTACCAACCTTTTGCAGTTTTTACTTGCTGATATCTCTGCTTCGTCCCTGCTCTTGCCTCTCCCCCAGCTTCACGTGAGGGCTGTGCCTTTGTCCGCATTCCTTAGTGACGGTTATGAGCTTTCTGCCCAAATCCCTCTTTGGGCTGGCCAGTGTGGAGCCCTCACATTGAGAGGGTGCAGGGTCCCTCCACGTGGCATCATCAGCAGTGGGACCTGAAAGCGCGGCTTGCAGTCTTGCTTCTGGTTCGTCTGGTGGGTGTCATCTTTGCTTTTTAAGGGGAAAAAACCTTCAAGTCTTGATACAGTCCCAGGCAGGAGTGGGAAACCTTTTGTTGTACCTTGAGAGAGGATCTGAGATAAATACGAAACGGGCTGTGCTTGGACATCTCTTTTCCCCAGCCCTTCCCTGTCAGCAGCCATGCAGCACTGAACATTTAGGTGAGAGGGAGGCAGAACTCCTCTTAGACAACAGCTGTTCCGTCACGGAGCAGGGGAGAGCTGAATAGTGAGCTTGTTGCTAAAAAAAGAGCATTTACCCAAAGCAGACAAACTCCACACCTCCTTCGCTGTGAAATGTAATTCTGCTTCAGTGTTTTAACTCCTTTCTGAAAAAATGTATTTAGGTAGAATATATCAAAACTGGGCACTGGTATGTAAAAACAGAAGCAGTTGGTTACCCCGTGGTCAGACTGGTGAAACATCATGCCTGTATCGTTTACCATGCTCTGTACTTACTTTAAGCTTAAAAGCCTGAAAGGGAGGCAGTTTTCAGAGGGATTTTGTTGTAAATCCATCAGTGCTTAGGAGCTGCAAAGTCTGTACGCTGGCCGCTTGTGGGGTTATTTGCCAAACACTGCTGAGACTGAGGTTGTTTTTTTATTCTACAGCCCGACCCTTAATCCCATTTCACATGCTTTTTTTTTTTTTTTTTTTTTTTCCATTAATTGGATGCTCCTGACCTTTTGAATAGGGGATTTTACTAGCTCTGGTGGTGTGTGGGACTAAAGGGCTGCAGAGCTGGGCAGGATTGGGTCAAACACTGAAATCCAAGTGGGTGACTTGTGCAATGTGAAGTTTTAACAGCAAGTTAAAGTGCTGTGGCAAGTGCGTGGGTGAAGCTGCCATGGGAGCTGCTTGCAGTGTTTGCAAACAAGACCAAACCTGCATCACTGCCATTCCTAAATACTAGTCTGGTTTTAGACGCCCTCTCCGCCTGTGATGGCTGGGAATACTGCGGAGGGCAGCTGCCTGGGAAGGGAGGAAGGTGGGGAGATGATGCAATATGAACAGCTTGTTGCAAGCCAGGAGGCAGCACAGGTAGCGGTGCTGGCTGGGCTGGGAGAGCCAGGGTGGACAGTCATGGCCAGGATGGTTTGATCTCAGATGAGATGTGTGTGCCCACCACCCTGCCGTGATGAGGGACAGCCAGAGGAGTGGTGCTTCCCTGCAGAGAGGGAAGTGAGTGTGGTGTCCCTCATTTCTGGGTATGCTGGCTGCACTCCCAGAGTGGGGTGCTTCAAATGCGGGGTGGAAGGTGGCTTTTATCACCTCCTCTGTCTTTCTCCTCTACACAGCCCCATGCTTTACCTCCTCTGCTCCACCTCTTTGCACTGTCCTCTGCTCCTGTTTTGCTGTGGCTGTCTGTCTAGACTACACTGTCGTGGACACATCCTGTGGTCCTGGCAGCCAGGCTCCACAGCTGCGCTGCTCAGTCCAATTTCCATCCCAAAACAACGGTCCCTGGTGAGGCATGTGTCATGGACTGGTCAGGGGGGCGGTCATTAACCGTCAGGGAGTTGAGACATCGCCATATCCCAGTTACACTGGAAGTGTAGCCACACTATTGATGCTCAGCATCTCCCTCTGCCTTGGTTTGGGCTTCCTTGACTGCCTCAGTTAGGGCTTTCTCCTGTGAGATGCTCTGCTCCTTGTGCTGTTCCCAGGCAGCTGGGGCATCGATGGCCCCTCGAGTCCTGCGCTGTTGGCTCCTTTGGCACTGAGTGACCCTGGTCAGTGGGGCATGTCTGGTGAAAGGGCAGTGCTAGTTTAATGGACGTTAGCACTCAGTTATTGCTTTTAATCCAGTGTGTGTCAGGGCACGTTCTCTCAGGGGAAGGTCTTTCTGAAGAGCTCTCCAGGGGGAATTACTTGTCTGTTAGGTGGTTGTCAAGAGCCACTCGTAAAATTGCAGACACACAGCATCCTCTTGGCTGCAGAAGGGTATGTGGCTGCACACGCCAGCCAAGGTGGGTGTGAAGTGCTTGTTTGTGCCTGCAAAGATGAACGCGTGGGGCTTGGAATGAGCTGATCCCTCCCCAAGCCGTGGAATGCGGGAATACTGGGTCTAAAAGCAAACATTTTAGCTCCTTTCACATTAGGCTTTTCTTCTCTTTGGTTAAGTCATATTCACAGGAAGCTTTAGTATTAGGTCTGCAGTCACAGAAGTGCCCTTACAATGTTGTAATATATTTTGGAATGCAATTGACTTGCTTAGTGAAAAATTAACTGCAGTTTTTTCAGAAAAGGGAAGTTTTTCTTAATTCTTCCGCTATGTTGAGTCACTATCTGACAGTCACATTGCAGTGCAGGGCTGCAGGTCTGACTTGGAGGTCTGCATGGGGCAGACCTTTGAGAACAGTCTCCAAATCAGTGGGAAAAACTCCGGAATTGATGAAAATGTATTCCAATTAGTTTATTTTGATTGCATAAGCCTTAAGGAGTGATGTAGCGTAATTTGACATTTCATAGAATCATAGGATAGGATGATTTGTGTTGGAAGGGACCTTTAAAGATCATTGTCCAGCCCCCCAGCCATGGGCAGGGACATCTATCGCTAGATCAGCTTGCTCAAAGCTCCATCCAGCCTGACCCTGAACACTTAATTTGCAGACACAGTTACCCAAGGACAGCAAAACCTTTCTCAGAAGCCTGGAGTCATCTTGGTGTCCCTGTGCCTTGGCCATGTGTGATTTCTGCTCCCCTTCCTCCCTGGATGAGCACGTGTCCAGCATGTGCTGAGCTCTCCCTTGTGCAAGCAATTTCTCCAAAGTTTGCTACAGAGCATTTCCTCTAAAAACCACTTCTACTTCTTGAACAGAAACACCATTCCTGGTTTCCTAGTAAAGGAAAGGGTTCCATTGCTTCGAGTCAGTACCCGTTACGGTAACAGAGGAAGTTTTTAATCAGGACAGCAATGTGGTGATAAGCCATGCACCGGTGCTGCGAGTATGCTTGTTTGAGAAACATCTGACCCTCAGAGATGCTGGTCCACAAGGGCAGCCAAACCCCGGTCCATGGTCCAGCACGCCGCTCAGGCAGGACGCGAGTAGGATGCCCACGGGCTGCTGGACAGGGGTGACCAAGGTCTGCTGCTGCCACATGGCCCTGCCTCCAGCTGGGGCTGCCACTGCTCACTGCAAGCTACCTGCTGGCCTCCACCTGCTCCCTGCTGCTCAGGGATGTAGCAAAGTCCACTTACTTATACCCACTTTGATCTGCCCCTTGTCCACACCTGAAAATCCCCATTCAGTTGTGTCCTTCCTCTTGTGAAATGACGGTGTCCAGGGAAGTCTCCTTCCTTCCGTCTCTCAGTCTCACCAGATGTGCTCCATGTCTGTGCAGGATGGTGTTTGTTGTTTTGCATGAAGATTGGGGCTCTCAATTTTTTATTTGTTTGTTTCCCCGCTACTGTTTTAATAATAAACCAACTTCTATCTCTGTCTAACTTGCTTCCTTATCTCCTAAGGGACATTTCCCAACCTTCTTCCAAGGATCACAACTGGAGCATGCTGAATGGCACGGCCAGGCATTTTGGCTAAGTAAAGCTTTGTCTTCATATTGTCTGGGTTTAAGAAGACAGAAGCTCACTTATTTGATGTTGTTTCCCAGAGCATCATTTTTTTTTTTTTCTGTTTGATACCAAGGCTGAGTCCCTGGCAGATTACAGGCGATGTATCACTTTGAGTAGATCCCTGGCAATTTATCTCAGACTTTCATTTGGGAAATCTAATTGTCAGTGGAGATCCCCTCAGGTTTTATGACAAATTGAAGGTGTTAAATCAAGCAATTTTCTTGCAAAATCTCATTTGAAGCCATGCTGAGGAACTATTTGAGGAGACTCTACTAGAGCCGCTGGAAGACTTTTCAGTTAGATGCTTTTTCATCAGAAAATAGTGATTCATGTAATGAGAGAGGTGTAATGCACTTTACCAGCTAGGCAGGAAGATACCTCTTTAACTTTTTGATCTCTGGGGAGCTGTGGATGACAAATGTGACACTGTCCTCCTCCTCCTCCAAACAGCTGGGTGCTGTTTTGAGCTGCCAGGGGGTCCTCACTAGCTGAAGTCTGAGGTATGGGCTAAAAGGGCTGAGAGCGCTGAAGGCTCCTTTCGCTGGATGGTACTTCTCAGGTGGGAATCCATCCTGGGAAGTGTCCCATCCCTCTCCTCTGCCTCAGCTGCTGGCTGTAGTTGCTTGCCACCCGGTCAGCTGGAGGCACAGCACTGGGTTTGTTTCGGTGATGCCATTTGAAGCACAATTCCTCAGGTGGTTATTCTGGTACAGCTGCAGGGGTGGTACACAGTGGCCTGGGGAGGGGAACAACTGGTTTCGCTGTTTAACCCTGCCAAACCAAACAGACTGGCTGGCTGCACCCGAGTCTTCCCTGCTTGGAGACAGGATGCACTATATCCCGTTTGTGTCTAACAGGTATTTCTCTAACCTGCTTTTTCAACACTTGGATGGTGGAGACTCTCATCTTGTATCCTGTCCCAGCCTTTCACTGTGCCTGCAGTTGGAAAGCAATCATAACATCAAATTCTGCCCTGCAAATTAAGCCTAGAATGTTGTGTGTTTCTGCAGTAGCCAAGGAGGGGAATTAATGTCTGTCCAACCTTTTACCTGTTGAATGGCTTACTGTGTGCCAGGTTTTGATGTTAATTACAGCTAAAGCTTTGTGGAGAAGAATGGGCTTCACAGAACTTCAATTTTGGAGATCTTGAAGCTTGAATTCTGGCAGGTCGAAGCATTCCACTTGGCACTTTCAGAGCAGGAACCTCCTTTATTTTGGTAAAAAAAAAATCACTATTCATTTCAAAATGGGTTTCATGTATCATCACAAATAACCCCGATCAAGTTTTCTGCAAATATTGTGACAAAACATTGAAGTCTGCAATGCAGGAGCACCAGCACCTTCTTTGTGAAGAGTGGCACTTGGTGTTCCCCTTTCAGTAACTGATTGCCGATGCCACCTTGGCAATGTCCCTAAGGCTCAGGAGCTTGAGGAATAGCAACCTGCACCATCCCCAGCAGTCTGTGACAGTTGGCTGGTCCTCCCTCCTGCTGTTAAAGCAGCTGAGCTCAACGGGGGAGAGTAATGTGGCCCCCTTCTTACGGGCAGTGTGTCTTTAAGCAGGTGATTGAGAGTGTGGTTTGTGTACACTGCACACCCATACCTGTCTGTGCTGTTATCTGTTTAGCCTGTAGTTTATATTTAACTGCATGGCTTCGTTCTTTTAAGTAGCAAATGCCTTTCTAGTGGCTGATCTTGGTTTTTAATGACAGAATTGGCAGAGAATATAAGATTTAGTATCCATATGTGTACACTGATGGAATGTACATTTCTGTAATGTATGTTGAGATACATGCACACATGTGAAAAATAAAAAATAAAACTACGACAATCAAGAAGGAAACAATTTAACAGCATAGGGACAAGACGTTCCTTGCCTCCTTAAAATCTGTCAGCAGGACAGCATCCGTTTACACACAGTGAAACCAAAGCAAAAAATTGCAGTTAACTTGGTGGCTTTTGGCTTGGACTCCTTGCCATTACTGCTGCTATAGTGGGATATCTTCCAGCTTCACGTAATGCTAACGCCTTTTGAAGAGGGCTCCCAAATGGGTTTATCACCTACGTGTTGATCAAAAAGTTGGCATCATTGCTGCATGTTCCTTCAGGGAGCTGGCTTGTGTTTAAACTGAAAATAGAAGCCCAAACCCATTCCACGCTGTTTGCCGATCATCCTGACACGGCATAAGCACAAGTTCTCCTGCAGACTAGTAGCAGTGATGGTACGGAGGAGACATTTAATGAAGACCAAAAGGATGCCAAGGAAAAATAAGGCTATCCACAGAATGTCACTTGATGGCTGTAGAGGTTTCCGTGTGTTTCAAAATGGATATAAGCATATGTGGGACAATGTTGAGTGGGGATTTCTGCTCACACTCTGTCTGAGGGGGTGTCTGGGGAGTTCATTGTGCGTGCAGCAGAGTAAGGCTTGGGTTTTCTTTTTTCCTTAGTAGAAAACTCCTTGTTCTACGTAATCGGCTTTCATTTTATGCTCTTCTGCAAATTGGAGAAGAAAATTCTCAGAAGCAGCAAGACCTTGAAATAGATAAGGAGTGGTTTTTCAGAAGCTGAAACAAATTGTAATTGTTTAGGAAGTGATAGTGCTGCTTATGTAAAATGGTGCCTTGTCAGCTTATTTTTACACATGGTGTTTTATGTTTAGCTGGACAGATGTTTGTTATGGTTTACTTTTTGCTGTTAACCAGATGCAAGATTGCTTGTTTTCTTACGGGATTGTTTTGAAGAATGTCCCTTTTTAAAATGTTGTTAAGAGGGAAGGAAATCTATTAACCTGATGTAATAGGTATGTTAACCATTAGATAAGAGGAGGAAGAATATCTTGTTTTATTTGAAAATACAATACAATCCAGGCACAAGAATTTGGACAGGGGACAAAAGTAACAAACATAAAATGCACTATAAATAAAAGACAAGGACCAGTAGCAGTGGGTGGAATTTGACCCCTATTGAAGTTGGTGGGAGCTTTGCCATTGACTTCAGTGGGACAGGATTTCACCTGAGGATGTGGCCCCTGCCCTGGGGTCCACCCTTCTAGGTTATCTAGGTGCATCATTGCTTCCCACTGCTCTCAAAGCTCTCATCTCCTGCTGACACATGAAGGTGCCCAGAGCCTTGGGGTGAAGCTATTTCCTACCCAGGGTCTGAACAGCTGGGGCCTGCAGCTCGGTCCTTCTCATCAGAGAAACTGGAGCTAAAGCAGAGGTGAGAGCTAGGTGTGTGCAGAACAAAGCTAATCTACGTTCATTTAGATCAAGTTTTCTCAACTTGAAGGTGGTTCTGTACCATCTGGTAACGTTTCTGGAATAATTTATGTTGTTTTATGTGATTAGAACTCCGTTACGCCACAGGAGTACTGACTGTACATTCAACAAAACGTTCATCGTTTCAAGTATGGTTGGGAGTGGGAGTGAGAGGAACCAACCCAGAACACATTTCCTTACTTCAAAGGCAAGAACGGCTGTTTTAGAAAGCAAGATCACAGCCAGATCCAGCTTCTAAGGAGGGAAAAAATCTTAATCTCTGCCAAAATCACCCTTTGATACAATTGCGAAGATAACAAATGATATCAGAGGAAAGGTTTTGGGCAGAGGTGTAATGGCCTCTGTACTGCATCCTGGTAAAACAAAAGATTGTTCTCCTGAAAAAAATCCCACTTGTCTTTATTGAAGGTCTCTTTGCCAGGCTACAGAGAATGTAATTGAAAGTGAAAGGTTGATTTGGTGCCTGCTGTTTCAAAAGCAACAAAAACGTGAGAGATGCTTAGGACGGTGATCAGTCGTCTGTGAGATGGACAGGGCTGCATGCGCGGGAGGCAGAGCAGGGCTGCAGTGCGGGCGCTGTGCCCTGCTCCCGGCTCCCCGTCTGTTGTCTACTGGCCGTAGGAGGTGTTTCAGTCGTAAGGGAGACACTCGGACGTGCTGATGCATTTGAGGCAGAATGAAGTTGATATCTTGACCTTGAGATTGACCAGAAGAGCACTGTCTGCTGGCATTAAGCCAATTGCAAGATACTGGCCTTAATTTCTAGGTCTGTCATAATTTAATAGCCCTTCTTCTAAACAAATTATCCATAAAAAGCTGCTCTGCTTTGTTCTTGATAGCCATAGTACAGCTATGAACACCCGTAGGTATGCCTGAGGGAGCTACAACCTGAAATCATTTTGAAATATGTTTATTGTTGAATACTCTTGAGTTATATATAAGCTTGAAATAATTCACTAGATTTATTTCTTTTAATGAATAAATTCTATGTTCTCCTGCCACCAAAAACCTTGCCAAGCTTGTGCCCTGATCTGCCCATCCCTGCAGTGAAGGGCTGTTTCTCCCTTGGCGACATTGTCCCTCTCTGCCCCGTTCTTGTCCAAGAAGTGTTTTGTCTTGACGTGTGTGGCAAGGGAGGGCATTGGGTATCAGATCTACATTCATTTTCAATGCAGAGATACAGCTCCTGTTGGTTTGGGAACATCGAGTTGTGTTCATTTTGCAGGACACCACGTTTAGTTAAATTTAAGTTAAAGGGCTAGGTAGGAAATAAAAGGCAGTATGTTTTTGAAGCAGAGGCCTTGAGCCACATCCTGGAAGAATCTTAGCGTCCGCAGCTCCTCGGGTGTCAGTGGTGGAGGAAGAGGGAGGGAGAGTCGCTCTCATCTGCAGGGCGCCTTGGTCCACCTCCACCTGAAGGCACTTCTTAGATAATGGTAATGTCAGGCTGCACAGCCTGACCTCTGCCTTTTGCTTTTGTTCACCACAGAGCACGTCCTCCTTAGAGCTTTGTGCTGTGTATGGGGACAGTAGGTCACTTTCACACCGCAAACAAGCATATCGTTAGTGCCACCTATCTCTTAGGGTGAGCCCTGTTCCCACTGTGTGGGCGTTGTAGAAACCCACGTGTTGATGAGTGAGTACACATCACAAACCTTCTGCCCATTATGGTGTCCAACTCTGCAAGATACCCTCCTCCCTCACCTTGGTTTTCAGTGTAAGAAATGTTCAACACCTGGTAGGCTCAGCAATGTTGATGTCAACTAGGAGGTGCAAACTGTGAGGAACACAAAACAATGCCAAAGTCACTGAGGTTTGGGGAGACCTGGACCTGTAGCCTCACCCAAGGTGAAATGTCACAGGAAGATCTCCTCCAAGCTTCTCCGGTATTCCTCTATGGTTGATCCAGTTCAGCTTCAGGGGTCCATCTGGGCCTGCTCAGGGGCTCCGTGCAAAGGGCAGGTGAGCCCTGCCCTGCCACACTACATCTCTGCAGACCTCCCTGGCTCTTCGCTCAGCTCCCCTCTGAGCTGGGCCTTCTTTCCACCTCCTTTACCTTTTCTGTCTTTATTAATAGCCTCAGCTAGGACTTTCCCATATTCTTCTGTGTTGCGTCTAACTCTTCTGTTCAGGCCATTGAATGTCTAAACCTTGTCATAAATATTGACTTAGCAAGAAGCAAACTGCTTTTCACCAGTCCTTTGGCATTTCTTGATGTTTCTGTGCTGCAGTATAAACCAGTGTTTGTCCTGAAATCCAGAGTTTGGTTCTGAGTCAAACTGGTCTTGACTTTCAGACTAGCTTTGGAAAATAAATCCATTAACACATCTCCTGTGGGTATCTTGCTCATAGTTGGCTGCAATTTATGGCAGGGATTTCTTTATTTTGTTTTGAAGGGCTTTTTTTTTTTTTGTATCTTCTGTAGCGTTTTTTCTTGGTGCACAGCACTGGGATCCTCCCCATTCCCTGGAGCTCCAGACTGAGTGTCGACCAGCACTGCCACATCCGCTGCTGGGCGGGGTGGATCAGTTAGTCCCATTGCTGTGGTCTTCGTAGGGTGCAGGCATCAATAGGATCTCTGCATCAGTCTGGTGTGAGTTAAGCAAAGCTTAACTTGTGTGGTCTTAGAACACAACAAAATTCAGAGGGGGTGCTCCGGTGCAGCTCTTTTGTTGTCATCTTACCCCAGTTCAAAGTTCAGGACTGCCCAGTCCCTGCTTTTGGGGAGGTGGGCAGGTGTCCAGCTGAAAAGCAGTCCTGGCTTGGATTTGGGTGAGGTTCCAGTGGGAAGGATACTGCATGAGCAAACTCTCATATGAATACACTTAGGTAAACAGCTCTGTCTTCCTTCTGAAAGGAGAACATAGTTTTCCCTCTGTGTGTGTGTTGGGAATTCCCATGGTTCACCACATGAGAGTTCTGTAAGGTTGGCCTGAGGTCTGCCTTTCTCCGTTAGCCTGAATCCGTGTCTCTCGGGAGTGTATTTGGGAGCTGTTGGTGGATGAGACAATTCCTGACACGATGGGACTTGTAAATCCTCAGCCTTGTTCCTACATAATTACTTTCTCATAGTAGGGGTTTTAGCCTAAGGCCAAGAGAAAGGGATTTAAGCCAGGGTTTATGACTGGTGTCTTGGAAAAGTGAAGAGGATTTTCGATTTTGTAGTTGATGCTGTGGCAACAAAATTGGATATAATAGCTGACTCAGTTAATTAAGTTTCTTAGCATGTATTTTCCTACCTTTTACTCTGGGTTTTAGCCAGAGCTGATGAAATACCAGTCTCACTTGACCATACTGTAAATTGCATTTAGTAATATTTTTGCCTATACATTATTCTCAGCATACTATTGATGGTAGTGTGCAATGTATGCTGCTCTTCCATTACTGGTAATCAAAGCACTATTAATTGGAAAGTGAATGCCTCAGTCCAGCATTGCATCTAAATAAAACAACCTTTCTCCTTTTCCATAATTAATGAAGAAATATTTTAAAGACTTGCTTGCTGGTCCAGTGTGGATATCAGGCTTGGGGCTTCTTGCATGCAGCCTGAACTGGAAGATGATTTCATCCTTGTAGGCTGTGTCCATGTGAACAAGTAACGCAGCCTGTAGATTTGCAAAGAAAGCAGTTGCTGCTGAGGATCTGATGTCTGCAGAACACATCTCACGGGGGCGGTTATCCTGGAGTAGCTGTTATTCTGGGCTGAGCACCCATCAGGTGCTGGGGCGCGTTGCGTATGCCCCTGCAGCGTCCTCAGGTTTAGTTTCAGCCCGGTGGTGTCAGGTTTGTGCACTCCACAAGTGCTATGCAGCATGAACCAAAGCATAGTAAATGGGGACAACTGGGACATTCACTTTTAAAGCCCTCTCATGCTTGGAACAGAAATACTAATGGGCTTTAAATAGTTAAATGCAGGTCTTATAGTGGTGATTTTGGTGCCTGGAGCCAAATCTGTTTGTAAAAGCGTGGTAGGTTGTTGTCAATGCCAGCTCTGTTACTCTGGCTTAGGTTGCCTGTGGTCTTTAGTTGGAGTGTGGCTCTGTGGGGACATTCAAAGCTTCTTGGTGCTTGTCACAAGTGTTGAACTTCCTCCACTGCAGGCCCATTCAAGGTGAGGAACATGCCTTGTTACAGCTTCCCCAACACTGATTTATTTTAGTATGAGTTTTTCTGAATATACAAATGAGTAAACCAGTGGGTCCTACAGAAGCACCCGAGCTGTGGAGAACATCATATTATCCAACTGCTAAATTCTGAATGAGGATGAGGAGGATGGGACAATTTTGAAGCAACCTACTTTTTTTTTTTTTTTTTTTTTTTTTTTT
>WHYT01015137.1:405472-422289 GCA_009806455.1 Tetrax tetrax | reverse complement strand
TTTCTTTTCTTTTTTTTTTTTCCTTTTCCTTTCTTCCTTTCTTTTCTTTTCTTTCTTTCTTTTCTTTATTTTTTTTCTTTCTCCTTTCAGTTCCTCTTTTCTTTCCTTTCTTCTTTCCTTCCTTCCTTCCCTCCCTCTCTTCTCCTTCTCCTCCTTCTTCTTTTTTTTTTTCCCCCTCCCAAAGGAACTGAAAGTGTAAAAAAAATAACCCTCCTAGGTTGCAGGCATTCTGCAGAGTGCTGGAAAGCCTCACAATTACATGCCTGTTTCTATTAAGCAGCTCCATCGTCCTCCATGTGGGTGGTCTGGCAATAGGCAGGACCTGTCAGGGTCACGTGACGAACCCGCAAACTTTACCCCTCTACAATAAACTTTGGGGGGGCGAGTGGGGGGAAGCCAAGGAAGGGAGAGCCCCGTGCCGACGGCCCGCGCCACCGCCCCCTTCCCGGCCCCGCTGCTCCCCCCGCAGCGGAGCCGAGCCGAGCGCGCAGCTCTCCCTCACCCTCTGCCTCCTCTCCCCCTCTGGTGTCAAGAGGAGGGGAGGTGAGAAAGGTGCCGGGGTGGCCGACTGCGGTTTCCTTGTCAAAAGAAATACATAGCCGGATGCGTAGGGAGAGGGGAGAGAAGCTGAGTTTTCTTCTGGCTGCGGGGCGCCCCGTGCCGCACCTGATTTGGTATGTTTGGCTCTGAAAGGTTTGTACCTGTCCTGCTCGTTTTTGCTAGAGGTCACTAGGAAGTCAGCTTTCAGGTGGTGAAGCAGCGCAAGGCAAGCATGACAGCTCCAGTGAATGACAACCTGAATGTTACTGGGGAAGAGCACAGGGATTTTCTTTTTCAACAACAGCATTTTCTTCCATAGTTACGAGCAGGATACAGACACTGCAGAAATTTACTACTACCTTTTCAGGATCTTGCAGTGGCTGAGTATCATTACAGAGTCTTAGAGAAGTGATTTCAAGTTTCCAAGTGTTGCTTCTGGATTAGGGCACATCACAAGGAACGAACAGTGTGTCCGGGAAGACATGTCACTAGTTGTTTATGGGAGATCCTTTTCCTTTAGTCAGTCACATCTGATTTGCTGTCAGATTTGGTATATCCACAACATATTTTGACAGTAAAATACATCCCGTATTGCCAAAGTCTTGTGTCCAAGTTGCTGAAATACTTCTATTTGTGATGCGTTTAGAAAATGTGCTTCATGGGTTCAGTGATTTCACGTGACTTTTTTTGGATACCCTTTAGTTATGTTTTATCTATATTGCTCCTGTTAGAAAAACCCTCTAATAGAAAATAATGTGTGCTTTCCAGTCATATGTTCACTATCAAGAATATTAAAAACGTTATAAGAAAGACTGTTAGGAGAGATCTCACAATCAGATTTCATTGAACAGCATAACCATACATATTCTGCATAAAACCAGGCTGGGCATCAAAATAATGAGCAAGAAGTGTATTATGCCTGCAAAACTGTTACTATTTTTACATGACAGAGGGGCTTGTGTCAATGATAAAGACTTGGAACAGCATGGGAAAAGACATTTCACAGGATTTTTAAAGAGTACATGAAGAACATACATCACTTTTTATGGCCTCACTGATCAATCACAGAGTTAGATTACTGAAGGAAAAGGCAGACAGCAGGGTAGAGGGTGCATAGATGTCATGGTTGTAATCCTCCAGTCTGTCCTCCCACCCAACACACTCATTCTTAAATTTTCCAGAGAAACTCATTCTAACTCCTGATAATAAGTTCCAGCGGTTTCTGACTCAACATATTGGGCAGGACAGTGTCCACAGTGCGTAGCCTAACCATGCCGTGCAGCCACAGTGCTGTTATTTAAGCTGGTAGGAGGCAGAGTGGCAGAGTAGTCATGTAAAGAATCTGCAGGTATCCTACTAAGGAAGAAAAGCGGGGTAAAACAATGCAATATGTAAGCGTGCAGTTTTAGAAAGAGGTGTGCAGTACAGAAAAAGAATTAGAAACAGTGAAAGAATCAGGATGTTAGTGCAAGTTGGGAAATAGCAGAGAAAATAACCGGAAAAATATAAGACTCCTAATTTGTTCAACATCAAAAGTACATCGGTGGTAAATAGTGACTACCTCTGACTCTTGACAGTCTCATTCCTCCAGTTACTTCAGTACCACCCAGCAAACCTGAGACTTCAGCACCCCATGGCACTGAAGTTCCTCATGTGTTCAGAAAAAAAGTAGCATCATCGGACATGAGCTGTCCAGATGAGTGACACAGAGGAAATTAAAAATGAGACATGTAAGGTGGACGAGCCAGAATATTTCAGTAGAGAAGGGCAGAAGTAACAGTGCCAGATTCTTCCTTCTCTAATGCAACTGTTTAAACAAAGATGTTACATACATCTGGGAGCTTAAACCAGAGAAGAATTACTTCATAACCATCCTGTTCTCTAAACTATTTCTCTAAGCACTAGACTCTGCTGGCCAGTCTGGGGCTTCAAGTGACACACTAGTTTTATTTACAGTCTTATATAGCAAATACTTTGCTATTTTGTCTGTAACTTCACTAAATTATTATTTGCTAATAGCAGCTATTACTAAATGGTAAGTAGCCATTTACATCTGTGCGTGTACACCTCATAGAACTCCTAGGGGAAAAAAATAGATCGGTTACTGTGCAACCAGTACTCTCAACAGAGGTAATGGTTACAGCCCATGGACAGGAACCTTTGAAAATGATGGGGAGCAACATTCATAGCCTGGTAAACATGAACTATCATGCTGTCCTGAGTGAGTAGAAATGACTGTGTGCAGAGTTTGCAGAATTAATTGTCAGGAAGCGGTTACTCAAGTGCGAAAGCTCAGGGGCTTCTAGTAGGTAGTTTGCTATGGCATTTCTCAGTGCAGACAGGTAACCCTACAGTGGCCAGTGCTGCCACATTTACTCTACCAATAATTACAAAATAATAATCTGGAAGTTCATTCTGGTTCTGCTTGGGTGTCAGTGCTTCACAAGGGAAGGGAAGGGAAAGGAAGTGAAGGGAAGGAAGGAAAGGGAAAGGAAAGGAAGAGAAGAAAAGGGAAGTGAGGGGAAAGGAAAGGAAGGGAAGAGAAGGGAAGGGAAGGGGAGAGAAGGGAAAGTGAGAAAACTAAGCCAAAACTGTCTTGGCTGCTGAAAAGTAGATATCCTTTCTCCAAGCAGGATCATGCTGCAGGATCTTACCCTGTTTTATTCCCCTTTGCTACTATACTAACAAAGACCATATTTCAATCTAATTCTGTACTTTCCTTCTGAAGCCACTGTTGAGAGCCTTCAGCTCAGGCTATCTAACTACAGATGATGCTGCCAAGAAAACCACTCTGAACATGTGACGAGGCCTCCATTGGAGACACAATTAATGCAGAGAGGTAGCTAAGACTGAGAGAGCTATCTCCTAGTCTTGCTGTGTTCAGAGCAGATTCCTGCCTGGATGACTGAATCTAGTACCAAGAACCTGCAGGTTGGATGATAAAGTGAAGCATATTTCCAAGGATTTTTTTTTTTGTGAAAAGAGTCCCTTATTACTTCAGTGCTGAACCTCATTATCAAGCAATTGAGTGTGGAGTCCCCATCACCCAGCACTTTTAAAGTGCTGAGGATCTTCATCTCTGGAGCAGAAAAGGGAGAAAGGAGAGAGGGAAAAGGGAGAAAGGAGACAGGGAAAAGGAAGACATTGACTGCTTTGCTTTCATTTGTTGTAGAGAGGGGAAGCACAGCTGTGGATATAAGTCTGGAACTCTTTTGCTACTTGTATCACGAGTGTCTTGCAGACAGTTGGCAATTTAAGAAAGCTTAGGAAAAGAGGTGTTCCTCATGGTGCTCCACGGCTAGTCCAAATGGTGTGCAATCAAGGCTCATGCACAGTACCTCTCCTTACAGACCCTAGCATGGAGTTTGCCTTATTTGCAAGTGTGGCATTTTTTTTTTGCCTTGTGTTCAGTGTAGAATCCACTATAAACCCCAGCCTCTTTTCTACATTGTCCTTCCCTGAAGCCTTCACTTTAAGCATGTCTGTGTGTCACTGGAAAACAGTTCTATCTTTTTTTTTTTGGTATTATGTTCAGCTGTTACGAAACCTCAGTATTTTCTTAGTCATTTTGCTTTGCTATTGTATTGCAATATAGTAAGCTTTCCAGTAAAAGTTTGGCCATCATCAATGAAAATATGAAATGTTTTTCCTTACCTCTGTCAGGGCCTGTTAGAAAAAAATATGCTTGTTAATTTTGCAAGCGAAACCAAAATTCAGTCACTTATTTTAAAGATATTGCTCAAAAAGTTTTTGATTAAGAGTAGTCCAAAGATCAACAAAGGTGGGAGCTCTGCAGCTGGGAATTAGCCCATCCCTTGTAAACTATCAAGAGTATATTATTTACATTACTAACTCATTAACTAACTAAAACTGGTGGTTTAGTTTCAGAATGTCACATGAAGGATACAAGACTCAGCGTCATATCAAGGGTTTCCACCATAGTAACAGAAATGTAGAACCAAGGAAAGCTCTGTGCAGAAAACAAGGAAGTGGTCTCCAGGATGCACTCTCAGGCCATCCCTAGCTTGATATTATCTTAAAATGTCTTAGGCCACCCCTGGTCTAATGGTTGTCCCTAGCCCAAGAGGTTACTCAGGATTGTTGACTTCATTAACCTAGCACATAAGGTTTCTGGGGTGTTCATGCAGGAAATAATAGTGGACTCTCAGAAAGAATGGAAGTGGGAGAAGGCAAAAGAGAGGCAGATCTTCTGCATTGTCTCTTCTGTTCCATTAGCCTCAAAACTAGAGCTGTGAAGTTTCATATATGTGTGTGAATGTATGTGGCCTTTTGCTAATCCCACACATCAGCCTACACATGTGGTGCAAACCCTCTCCATGGCACCAAAGATTTCATATGGTGCAGAAAAGCAACAGAAACAGCACCATGGATCTGAGTGATTGTTAGGAATTTGTCTGTATCCAAGAAATGGATTCACACCTTGTTATGTCTACTGAAACTGTGGTGATAAATGAGGGCTTGGGATGTATAGTTGGAGGATGTGTCAATGAGTCTGTTAGTCTGTGAACATCCTGCTTCTACTGCAGCATTTCCCAGATCCATACCTCTCCATGGAGGAAGGAGGGACCCCTCTTCCAAGAGGGACTTGAAATTTGGTGAAAAATCCCCTGGAAACAGTAGCGGCCTTGGTAAGTCCTGGGAGTCTGCCAAGGTTTTGCTGATGGGTCATTCCCACCTGTCTGCCACATGAAGAAGGGCTAGGCAATCTGCTCTTCTCCATGTAGTACCTCCTAGGACACTGGTAGCCATCAGGAGCAAGGGAATTTCCCATGCCATCATTTGCTATTAACTGTACTTTACATTACAAATAGAGTGATGGTGGTGTTGGGATGTTGGGGTCACACATACTAAAGATACACCCAAGGGGAGTTTTGTAAGTAGGGGTGATTTTTAAAAATTGGAACAAGTGGAATAGTTGGGAAGCTAGGCAAAGTCGTGGGTATACAAGCTTTTCTTCAGCTCTGAAAGAATAGCAGCAAACTTCAAAGTCACATGCAAGTTAGGAACAACGCCTGTGAATTTAATTATGCTGAGTTTAATTAGAAATGAGAGGAAGGTATTTGGGTCTCTGGAGCACAGAGGTATTAAGAGGTGTTATCTCCTAAGATAGTTGAGAAACGAGTAATTTATTGCCTAGGGAACACACAGAGGTTTTTGGAGGGAGCTGGAGGAGAAAACGGAAGAGAGGAAGCATGCCCTAAAACCTCTAATGAATCCAGGATTTCAAGTGTCTGCTATGGTTATGAGTTTCAGTTCCCAGGTGCAGGTTTGAAGGGAGTTTTTAATAACAGAAGGGGTTGTGCACCCAAAAGCTATCTTTTTCCTTCCAGCTGTACAAGTTAGGTTAATAGAAGACATTATCTCTACTTATACATCTTCTCATTTTAACAAACTAGCAGCTCAGCTGCAGAGAAGTCCAGTGTGTCTGAATGCTAGGCTGTTCAGAAGAAAGCCTAACTTTCCTCTCCTCCTGAGGTTTTCAGTTGTTCAACCACAGACGGCAGGACAGAAATCTGCTTTGTCCTTTGCTGGTGTGTTTAGGCCCTGAAGCATAAGAACTGAAAGACTGCTCTTGGCATTTCATCCCAGCTAAGCTAGCTGTAGAGTTTTTCTCCCCAGATAAATGCCAGCTATTTGCCTCAGTAACATTATGAAGTCGTATTTTGCATGGTTTCTTTGCCTTTCATTTTGTCAAGTACTTTCATGTTCCAGAGGGGGAAAAGCAGCCAGTGAGTCTTCTCTACAGTATTTAATGAGTCTGGGTAAAAAGACTGTATTATAAATTGTAACCAAAGACACTCTTGTGGCAGAGTATTTCCTCTTAAATAACAATGGAAAAATTTTGCCTTTTATTTTGTAAAGGAGGGAAGGAATGCACAGAGCAACTCTCTCTAACTTCCCCCAAGAAATCATGCTCGCAATACACTTCCTCCATTTATTTTGGCAGTTTCCTTTTCCTTATAAATGATATTATTTAATCTACTAGCAAATGAATAAATGAAGTCTTAGCACTCATTATGTTATTACGCTAATACAAAAGTACATTGTAATGCTCTGCTACTAAATCTTCGCTTAAGAAACCATCCTTCTTAGTGAAGTTCAATGTCATATGCTATTGAGCATTCTGTACTCATCTGTAACAAATTGTCTGGACAAATAGGCTAGGATTCACTACTCAAAGGCATACACATAAATGTTTATAAATCTATTTTTAATGTTTACTCATGTTTCTGTACCTTGCCATTACTGCTACTATTACAATTGAGCTTTATTTGGAAAAAAAGTCTTTTTTTTTTCTCTGTGGGCAGGTGGCTGGAGCTTCCACCATTTTGCAAACAGCTATTTTCAGCTTGCATCGGTAGTAGTGATAGTGGTTCTTCCAGCTTGTCGCTGACCTATGACTTTTATATTCTTCTTACAGTCTGTGTTCTTGATTTTGGGAAGCACTTAATTTCCTCCACTTTGGAGGCAGCCAGGGTCCCCTCTGCAAATAAATAAACAAATAAGAATCTGCTTAAAAACCTGGGACCTCACGTGGCAAAGGTGAGTGTTCACATCCTGATAAAATTCATGCTTCTAAAAGAGCTATGGTGGTACCTTTTTGAGCAACAATTCAGTTGCAAGCTGAGGCTACGCGATATCTGGATGGAAGAGCTTAGAAAACCACAGCCTTTTAGAACCACGGGCTCATTTCCAGCTGCGTTGACTTCACTGAGAATTAATTGCTCTTGAATGAAGTAGTGCTGTTGATTTACTCAGCAGAGCTCTTCCATCTGGGTAAGTCCTAGTATTATGAGCTAGTGAAAGAGTTCATTGCTGTTTTCAAAATCAGTAAAACTGCTCATTTTGACCTGTTCATGGGTTATGTGAGAAATAGTCTCAGTTCAGAATCTGTGAACACTCAGAAATATATATTTTTTCTTCTGTTCTTTATAAAAAATATTTTTGCAAGCCAGGTGCCTGTTTGCTACCAACAGAAAATATCTGCCTGGAGTGAAGATTCATGAAACAGAAAATAAAGGAGAGCAATATTTAAAAATCTCCAACTAGCAGACCTTCTAGTCTTTTATATTTAGTTTGAATGTCCTATATAAATCCTGTGTGGGCTGAGTGACACAAGAGTAAATTTTAAGCCACTCTACAATGAATTGTACTGAACTGTATTTTGAAAACTGTCCTTGTCTACTGACCTCTCTAATATCATTACAGCTTCTAACCCATATTTTCATGGCATATGACTTCAAAACAATGCTTTAGAACATGAATTGCTTTAGATGATTAAAGAGAAATGAAATTGCATTTTGGCATAGTGCCATGGAGTACAGTTTTGGTTACAGGAAATAAATTCCATTCTCAAGAATTGACAATTTTTATTATTGCTGCCATTGATTTGACAGTGCCATGGCCTAGAGCAGGCGTCACAGAAAAGTTGACAAAACTACAGAGTGTGAAGACACGCCTCTTGTAGTGTAACATCAAGAGGAAAATGTACACTTTCCTTAAATTTATCATCATCAGCACCAGAGAGCTTTGAAGGTGAGGATCACTGTGATAGTAGAAACGGGGGAATCAGACTCACCAGGTGTAATGAAGCCTGTACAGTCCTATAGGTGCTAAGTGTCTTTTGATTTGAGATTATAACAGCTTGACATCACAGTCTGTGCAGCTGCTATAGGTTAAAAAAACAAACACACCCCTCCTTGACTTCGTCATTAGGAAATACCTGTGGAGGACAAACAAACAAATGGTGTCTCATTAATGGTAGATGTCAGGGAACCACATTTTCTTTGGTTTTGTTGACACATTGCTTTCTTAGAAGCAATCACCATCAGTTATAATGGATTACTCCACCAGGAGGAAAACTAATCTCCCTCTTCAGCTGCCAATCAGGGCTGAAGAGTGTTCCAAGAATTCCACAAGATGACACTCTTAGCAAAATAAGAGTAGTTTCGGGAAATCCTTTGCCTTGGTTGCCTTGTGAGGGAGTCATGATTTACAGGGGTTTCATATTGCTCTGGAACTGCTACTGAGTTTCAGCACCTGCGTCACAACAGCAACTTTTTTTTTTCTTCTTTCATTAAGGAATACATTGTTGACCTACAAACTAAGCAAAACTGTAATGGAAGTGATATATATATATTACTAGGGAGTAACTGTTAACTCTTGCTATGTAATAAATGTCTTTTTGGAACAGGCTTTTCTTATATTGAAAGAAAAGTAGGAAATATACCAAGTAAAAATGTATTCAAATCTAAAATTCCTAATACTTCATTCTTAGCAACCACCATAGGTAGAAACCCACTTGGCTGATTCAGTCACCTTGATATTTGTATGAAAAAAAAGACAGATGTTCTGACCTTGTGTTTATGATGTTAGTTGGATATAAAGGAAAAAAAAAAGCAAAAATATAATAATCCATAATTTTCTTCTAGAATACCTGAGAAATGTGGATACCACAATATGTAAACCCGAACATATGAAGAAAAGTTTAGTGATCATAACTTCATAGAATTGCTGAATCATAGAATGGTTTGTGTTGGAAGGGACATTTAAGGATCATCTCATCCAAGTCCTCTGCCATGGGCAGTGACAGCTCAAAGCCCCATCCAGCCTCCCTTGAATATTTCCAGGGGTAGGGCATCCACAGCTTCTCTGGGCAACTTGCTCCGTTGCCTCATCACCCTCATTTCTTCCTTATATCCAGTCTGAATCTACCCTCTTCCAGTTTAAAACCATTACCCCTTATCCTATCAGTACACATCCTCATCAAAAGTTCCTCTCCAGTTCTCTTGTAGGCCCCCTTTAGGTACAGGAAGGCCACTCTAAGGTCTCCCTGGTGCCTTCTCTTCTCCAGGTTGAACAGCCCAAACTCTCTCAGTCTGTCCTCATAGGAGAGGTGCTCCAGCCCTCTCATAATCTTTGCAGCCCTCCTCTGGACTCACTCCAACAGGTCCACATTCTTCTTATGTTGAGGGCTCCAGAGCTGGACACAGTACTCCAGGTGGGGTCTCATGAGAGCGGAGTAGAGGGGCAGAATCATCTCCTTTAACCTGCTGGCCACACCACTTGTGATGTAGCCCAGGATGCGGTTGGCTTTCTGGACTGCAAGGGCGCATTGTCGGCTCATGCTGAGCTTCTTGTCCACTAACACCCTGAAGTCCTTCTCCTCAGGGCTGCTTTCGATCCTTTCTCATCACTTGTTACCCAGGCTGTAGAATCAAAGTTTTTACATCCCTTCCTCTTCAAAGTATAAGCAGATTAAGGGCAGGATGCAGGGCAGGGTGCCCTTAATCTCTCACCGAAAACTTTGGAAATACAGAATTCATTGGAGCAACTTGCAGAACAAGGTGCTCCTTCAGCCTATAGTGAAAACTGAAATTTAAAAATAAAGGGCTGCTTTCATTGCTGTAGTTTTGAGTTTGAATGTTAAAGGTAACAAGATCTGGTTTTGCAGTGACAGGCATAGGTGGGATACAAGACAGGAGTTTTTAATACAGTTTTGTGACTGAAATCTTTTGAAATTAAGACAAGTAGCCACCAGGCCACCCAAACCTACACGTGATTTCTTTTTATATTTCTTCTTCTCATGCCTATTCCCCCATGTCTCTTTCACCTCGCTTCTGAGGGAAAAAAAAAAAGAAAAAGAAAAAGAAAAGAAAAGAAAAGAAAAGGAAAAAGAGCAAAAAGGAACGGAGGGAGGAGGAGAGTGACAAAAATATCCATAACCATATCTGAGCCTTCTTAAACCCTCCAAACCAGTTCCTCAATTTTTTTTTCTTTCAATTTTTTTTTTTTTTCTGAGCTTCAGTTTGAATCCTGAGCCATTGCAACACTGCTTTTCTTTGTACCAGTAAATTTCTATAGAAGAGGAGAGATTTTTCTGAAAGTGAATTTCTTTGGTAAAATATCGACCACCTCTCTTAAAAGATTATATTAGCTGCAAATACCTTTTATAAATAGAAGTTTTCAGATCATATAGAGATCTAAATTCTTTTACAAACTCAATTCCAATAAAGCCAGTGACACTGCTGGGCAGGAATTAGTACTAAGGCTGAATTCAGTGCCGCATATCAGTCTTCAGAGGACATAATATAGATCTATGCTATGGGGAAGGAATTTAAGTCCCTGAAAGCTCTTGTGGTAATCTGATGGGCAAAGGGTGGTTGAGTGAAAAATGTTTGGTTTTCATGTGTTTCAGGAGACTGATTTGAACAAACATCTTTGTGTTTAGGTACTAAATTGAAGTGTAGGATAGAGACTATCTTTTAGGGGTTTGATAACACTTGAAAGTGGCTTCAGATGAAAGGGTCTGAATTTATGGCATTCCAGCTATTTCTGGCTTACTTGAGCTGTGCATGATCTCACTGGAGAGCAAAGGGACTTCGCTCCTTTTTAGTTTACATATATTCAGGATGAATTAAGATATCTTAGAAGACAGTGCTCTTGCTTGACAATGAGCTAGTAACTATTTGTGGATAGCTTTCCTACTCTACATGTAATCAAGCTTTTTTTTTACTGCCTACTTTAAGAGGGTTATGATCCCACATAACACTTTTTTGAGTTGTCATAGTACAAATGACACATTACACCTTTAATAAAATCCATTGCTAATCCGAAGGTAGAGAAAGAAACACTCTTTTGCACTCTACCTAACCTTGTGGGACGTCATCTTCTTGCACTGCATAAATAAATAACAATAATTATCAATTGATGTGTGGATCTTGATCTGCAACTTCAACTGTACTCTTCAGTTTGTGCAATGGGGTGAAAACCTCATGCATGCAAGGATCCTCATGAGATTTCTAGTGCTTCTGAGCAGGCAAATAGTCCTCTGTAAACAGCTTTTCTTACAGCATTTCCCCACTCCCAGTCCCTGCAGGAATCAGGGCATACAACACTAGGACAAAAAAAAAAAAAAAAAAGAAAAAAAGGAGGAAAACAATGGAATAAAGCAATTAAACTCTTTCAAACTGCCAGCAATGCCTGCTTTGAGCTTGTATTTGTTCTGAACTGATCCCTCCAGCTCTGCTTACAATTTTGGGTGTGACACAACTGAGGGAGAGGGGGAGAGACATCAATTGTTTTCTGTGGTGAAGAACGCAGTAGATTCCAAGGGCAAAAAATGCCAAAACAAAGTACAGGCTTCTTAGGGATCACATTAGGGATTAGGTCCTAACTTTAAGAGGCAAATACTACTGATCAATGGTTATATTTGGCCAGCACTGGTTGAGTGGTTTTCAATGGTTGCCTTTGCTTAGTGCTTCATGAAACTAAGCTGCAGCTTTGTAATATAAAGGCTGCATTTAAAATAACAGCCAGTAAATACAAAACACTACAGAAGGAAGGGTTCTTTACAATGAATTTGGGACTTATGGAACATTTTTGAAATTGTTCTAAGACTTTTCCTTGAAAAACCTATATTTGAAAAGGAAAAAGTGGGGTTTTTTTTTGGTTTATGTTGAAGAAGTTCATGTATAGGAATATTTAATATTAAACTGTAGTCAGCTGTATGGAAAAAGTGGCCATGACGTACAGTATAGCAAATACTGGAGTTTTCACTCTTTAACAACAAAGACCAATCTTCTTAAATGTCTATGCTAAAGTCCATCATGGAAAGGCCTTTCTTTGCATGGTAAGTGTTCAAATGTCTTGTACTTATTAAATGAACTTTCAAGATTGCTAGTAGCTTGCACGCTGCTCTGTATAACTCAGATTGGTAGGTGCTTAGCCTTAGTACCACACAGTGGTACTGAAGTCTATATTTTCAAAGATTTGAACTCTCTGCAGTTCCTTCTGCCTGATCACTCAACCTGGCGTGGGCACCACGCAGTGCAGCACAGGGTTAGAAGCCCAGTGGGCTTCTAAAAATAAACTCTGGGAAGCCACTTCCAGCTAAGATTTTTCAAACATAAAGGGAAAGTTTTGAAGATGCATAATCATGGAGGTATCTGAATATTTAACTCTAATTTATTTTAAAGTAAAAATGTGGCCTCTCAGTTCACCTCAGTCGAACTAGAATTTATTCAGTTAAGCTGAGGGCATGCAGGACGTGTTTAATCTGACAAAATTCTTCTCAGTCTAAAACAAAACTGAAAACTCTAAATGTCAAAACTTGTAACACATTCAGTTTTATCTTCCTAACACTTGCTAGAGATTTCCTCTTGAACAATTAAATAGGCGCTTAACTTCAGTTTATGACCCTGTTCTTTCAAGGAAGCATTTTTTTGCCTATATAACACTATCAGAAGCATGTAGGCAGACACTGACACTCACAAAAAACCTCCAACTATTCTGGTGTTCCACCTAACCCTTGATAATCTGGGGATGATTCTCAGTTGCAGGGCAGATTTAAGGGTGGAAGCCTGGACTTGCTTTTATCAATAGTGACTGTAATTCAGAACTATGTAAAACAGTATTTGTCACCCTCTACCTCCTTAAAATTACAGTAATCATCGTGGTATATATAAAACACTGTTCAAATACTATTCATTATATTATAAGACATTAATTTTATTCAGAATTAGAAAGTGTTGGGAAATATTTTGCTTTCTCACTCAAGAAATGAAACTACATTTAAATCATAGGTTTTGCATACATAAATGTCAAGAATGAAGGCTGAAATTTGCACTTAATTTTTGGCATTTCCTGGTCTTACAGAGCTTAATAAGATTCCTCTAAGATTCTTTATAGTTTCAGAACTCTATTTCTTTCTATGTTCATACAGTGGCATGACCATCTTACCATTCTGCATGATATCTGAACACTAAAATTGAACAAATACTGTGTTTGCTGCCATATGGCTGCAACAAGAGGTTTGTAACCTACCAGCACTGTATTCTAGAAAATGGTCTCCCGCTAAGATAAAATAGAGCTAGGCAGAAGTAATAAAGTTTGTATCCACATCCCTGTAATCAGTTTCTTCCTTTCAAAAACCACTGATGGAGAAGGCATTTCACTAGGGCACTGAAGGAGAGATACAACTGCCAGTGGTTATGTTCAAAAGGAGACATCGACCAATAAATTTGTGGAAAATAATAAATGTTTGTGTGACTAACAGTTGTAGTCCTACAGCAGTCAAGTCAGTCCAAGGCCATTATCTGATTGCTGTGCGTTGCTTAAAGCCAAGTAACCAGCGAGGTGATAGACTATGTAGCCTTTAAACCAGATTAGAGCTAAGAACTAATGATAGCAAGCCAGCCAAAGAAAAGTTCTTGAGGACTGACAACCAACCTTTTATTTTTTGTTATGATTACCTTTCAATGAGATCATTTTCTTAATCTATTTCACCACACAGCCATACAGGCACCAGAGCTGGCACAACAAACAGCCCAGAGAAAGCACAGGGATGGCCCCTTGACAGCAGCCCACACCAGGAACCTGCGTGGTGGTGAACGGCTGCAGATGACAATCTAAAGATTTGAAAGGCTGATAGGAAGTCAGAGGAGAAAGAAATGTGGCCTTCATCATCTGTAATAGACAATCAAGCCATTCCTGTTGTCCTTGAGGTACTGAAAACTAAGATAAAATCGTGCAGTTATCTGCTATAAGACACAAGACTGAAGAATTCTTTGTAGGTACAATATTCGTTTTGCGCAATTCAGTCTCTACCAAGAAAGACTAATTAGTAGATCCATTGTTTGTGCAGAATTTTATTTATCCTTCTTGCATTCACTTCCCCTTAGCTGCAAAAGCCTAACTTAATGTTATTCAACAATGTGCCTGAGAGCAGTTGTATGCTCTTTTGCAGAGAATCCATACAGCATAAAACACTGTTATTCACTAATACCACCTTCTCCAGCCAACAGAGATGCAGCCTATTGGAAGTATATATGGTACATTAGTCAATAACTGTCTGATGCAAAAATAAGGTGCACATGCTGAAAAAGCCGAAGTATTTTATTGTGTGATAACTGGCTGCTGTCAATGGGGATTTCAGAGGTGTTTGTACCTGTGATGTGCTAGTGCCAAAAGCCTCTGGATCTTTGTTCTTGATCGTTGAGCATTTATTCTCCTAAATACCACAATATTCTCTGGTAGTAAGTCAGAGATGGCAAATAGGACTGGTGTGTACATCTTAAGAGTAACCAGAGGCCTATGAGCAGCTTAATGGGCAGAAGTACATTTTATGTAATATCACACAACTGTCAGGTGCAGATCTTGCCAGAGAATGCGTGTTTCTGCTTCTGGATGGCTCTCCCCTTCACAAGCTGCCTTGTTGCAGAAGGCTCTGTGTGTCTTCCCAATGGCTAAGGCTGTCTTGATGGCTGCTCACCCGAATAATGAAGTAGGCCTAAATAGCCCCATCTAGCCTGAGTCATAGCACATTATTTTTTCCATGACTGTCTCCACATAATATGAGTTGAAAAAAATCCAATTTGGAGATGAAAAGTATTGTGGCCAGACTTTAGAAGCAAGACAATTTGTTGTTGTCAAGTAAATATGGAAGTGCATGATTAAAAAATAAACAAAATAGAAAGCTAAAACAGGATAACACTAAGGTTTCTTCCAACCTGTCTCTCTATTACAACTCACACATTCATCACTGAAAATCTCTGTTGGGACTGATTTGGTTTTTAAGCAAACCCTCACAGGTAAATCCCCCAAGTATAACTCTTTGACTGGATTACTCTAAAGTGATTTAAGCTGCTCTTTTCTGAAAATTGCCTCCGTGTTCCTTGCCTCAATGTACTTGATCTTCAGACATGGCATCCTGGACTTCTAAAAATGCTGTCCTAGTGCAGTCTGCAGAGTGAGCACTGGGCTAAATCCTCAAGACCTGACACTCATTCTATGCAGATGTAAAAATATCCAGTTTTTAAGATGGGGTAGGAAAGTCCGTAACCAAGCCGACTTTCAGACAATTGCAGAATACAGATACAAATAATATATGTCACCTTCCCCTTCCTGTCCTGCCTTTTGTAATTGATGCAGCCTGCCAGCTTCACTTCCTGAGGCTATACAAACCTTCCACTGACTCTTTTTCCATCTCTGACTTTACATCAGCCAACTACTGTTTTCCTCCTGGCTGTCCACTTGAAGTGGGACTTTAAAAAGCAGAGGTTATCTGTTCCTAAAACCTCTCTAATGAGGGATCTGTAAGCTTGCTGATGGAGAACAGCAGCTTGTCATCCACTCATTACTCTGGCATGTAACTGCACTGAGGGTGACCAAGGGAACAGGGAGCTTGCTGCTGCCAGCCTTCCTCTTCATGCTCGCTGGAGGTACAACGTGCTCGCAGATGCGTCCACACGGAAAGCACAGGGTGAAATGCACTAATGCATGCAAGGGTGACTATTGCGGGGGGGTCAGGGGGGGTGTGTGTGCCTTACACCTACAGTCAGTGAAAGTCCTCAGGGTTAATTGTTCAAATGTGAGGAAAACTGAGAGCGGAGTGTTTATGATGATTTCTCTCTGAATTTCTACACAGAAGAGGGTAATTGGTGAGACTTGCTAAAGTTATACATGGCAGCTAGGTGCAAAATACTAGCATTTGAAGACCACCTGATGCATGTGTGTACTTCACCTACGATTAGCTGCAAGATGCAAATACAGATTTAGAGTATTTGAGAACTCAAAGTCTACTTGAGAGTATGGTTTAACATAACCAAGCTGCCTTTACCAGAAATTTAGCAAGGTTTTGGTGCAGCCAGAAATGCCTGCTTTGTTTTCTTCCCCCTTCCCTCTGCTGCAGAGGGCTTTGTGCCCATGCAGTAGTGCAGGATGCCTTTACACTTGGCTACTCAAGTTGCACAATGGTTACAGAAATTAGACACAGCACTTATCAACCTCCTGTTTGCCCAGAGACTCCTATTCTGATGACCACAGAACTTCACAGTAGGTGTGCTACCTGTCCCAGGATTTACAGGTGTGCCTGAATACCGGCTTGCTTCAGACCTGGGCTAATTTGTTCTGCATTGGCCTACATGGGCTATTAAAGGGTTTCAGAATTTAATAAGCCCAGAAAAAATAGGGAGGCTCAAGGAATTAGGTTGTGAATGTAGCACTACTTGAATCACTCCATTTCAGCACTCTTTTACAGCACTCATTTTCTTGTCGAGGAGTTTGAAAGAATTTAATCAATGTGCATTTCTACTCCTATTTAGGGAGCCACTCAGCCAGTGCACTTACTGTGTGATGAATGATAAAAACTAATACACTAATCAGAAAGAGAATATGCAAAAGAGAAAGCAGAATTGCTTGTGAAAATGTTTTTCTACAAGACAGACTTAGTGAAAACACTCTTTTTTTTTTTTTTT
>WHYT01015137.1:381607-405452 GCA_009806455.1 Tetrax tetrax | reverse complement strand
AAAAAAAAAAAAAAAGAAAGTCACCCTCACAACTCATCTTCTGTTAATAGTCTCTGATTCCAATGTATTATAGGCTTGGTAGAACAAGTTTCTACCTTATCTGACTGATGCAAACCTTGAAAGAAATTACAAAAGTGTTTGTTTCTTCAGTTGCCATCTAAATTAACTTTGAAATTTCTTTCAGCCTCTCTAAATACATCACTCCGGGAAACTTTTTGGTTAGGAGGAATAAGAGAATTCACAATCTGAAAAGAAAATGTCATTGACTAATATTTTACTTCCCAAAGGAAGTAAAAGCAAAGTAAAAACAAGGCAAATAGCTATCGGTTGATTGTCTTCTCTACAATAAGAGCATGGTTTAGACAGGCCTGTTTTCAGTGTCAGGGTCACGTAAGTGGCTGCCACCTGCTCATTTTTCCTCCTCTCAGTGGTGTCAGTGCAAGTGCTCACAAAGCCACAAGATGAAGTAATCAGGGAATATGTCCAGGTGAAAAATGCTGGTTTTTTTCTTTAAGGGCAATTTCCACCTCGGCCCACTCATTGACCCAGTTCATCGCAGGGTCCCACAAACAGTAGTACCAGCTTAACCTGTGCCAGGCGGGAAGGATGGAAGGGGAGGAACCTCTCCAGGTGCCAAAAGAAACAGGTGTGCAATCCATCGCCTCCCCCTGGGCTCGCTGGGCCAGTGCAAAGAGTCTTTGCTCCTTTTAAGGTCCCAAAACAGTGCAAGGGGCAGGGGGGTTTCTTTAAAAGAAAATGGCCCCTCTGATGAAACACTGGCAGGCACCGCTCGTCTGCTGAGGCATGCATTGCGCACCAGAGCATTCACCTCTCTGGGCCTGCAACTGTCTGGAGGAAGGATTTTTTTTAAAGCAGAAGGTCGACACAGAACCCTGTACCCAGAACCAAATGCTTTCCCCCAAACCAAGTGCTACACATGGCAGTTGTTCGTGGTAGCAACGTTTTTATGCATTTGCGGGAATAATGTAGTAAGCATAATGTAAACATGCATCACTCTTGGCTCAGCATTCATTCATGACTGCTCTCACTGCAGTTGTAGAGCTGCAAAGTGGTGCCTGGTTTTCTCTTACAGACACCTCCACAGTAATTTCCTTAGGAAGTAAGCTCACTCTCCCCCATGGAAGGACTTTCAGAAAACGAGGGAACCCCTTTCAGTGCCAGCCACTGAAGACTGGGCTGGAGTGCATGCGCTTTTTATTTATTTATTTTAAACACCAAATTTCTCTATAACAACTTGTCAGCTAATGAGCTCCGTCTAAACATGGCTCCTAAATAGCGTACACAGTATTGTTTTACTAATAGTCTCCAATTAATAGACATTATAAAAATATAAACAGCGGGAATGGAAAAATCATTAAAAGAGTGAGTTTTGGCTTCTTTCATTCGGGTGAAACAAATGGGTTATATTGCTGCTGTTATTACCGATACTAGACATAAAGCAGATTAAAACAACATATGTTTTCAGTACTATACTCTGACCTGAGATGTGCGGGGATGCAGGCTTGAAGCAGAAAAAATACATTGCTGTCAATGTGAGAAAATGGCAAGCTCATTCGACAGCCCTGTACATCAGAGAAACCAGGGGACGCCGTGCCCCAAGGACTACGCAAACGAGGATCAGAGAGCTGCAGGAGAGGTGTAACTTAAGTTGTAAAGACCAGCATAGTCATTCCATTCCCCCAAATATTTTGGCTCCGTCTGTGCCATCTATTTAAATAACCTTTTTCCTCAGAGCAGGGGTAAGCAGTGCTGGGCCTCCTAAGGAGCATTTATGTACACAGTGATGTATATCCGCAGTTACCAGGCGAGGTGAATGCTTCATTCAGGCTGGCACTGGTGCCTTAACCGCAGAGCCACTTACGCACACACTGCCCTGCTCAATATGTTTGTCATAGCAGGGTAGCCTGGAAATGGGTTGTTAAGCACACCGGTGTCTTTCATGGGAGCTTCAAGATCTCTGGGATACACTGAGGGGGGGGAAAAAATGCAAACCTTCCCCAGCCCACCGGACATCACCTCAAAAGCAGTAATGCCAGTGGGAAGTTTCAGAGAGGTATCCCGAGTAGGGGCACACTGACCTCGGAGGTGATTTGGTAACCACCTGGAATTCAATGGATTTGTCTCAGAGAAGCAACTTCAAAGGAGTGAGTTTGGGAGAATTTTGCTCTGAGCCTTAAAGCAGTGGTAGAGCGAGTAAATTCAGAGCAGCACAAATAATGCCCAACTGACAGCGTCACCCCCCCAGCAAGACATATGCCTTAAAAAATGCTTCCAAACTAAGCCGTAGAGAAGCTAAAACACCTAGAAATGCTGCTTCCAGAGGTTAAGGGTGGCTAACTGCAGGCAAGCCTCTTAGCAAGGCCTGACCCAAATTCAGAGGTTAAATCCCCAAAAGAAAAAGGTCAAAAGAAAAGATGTAACGCAGTTCGCTATCAGAAGAACACACAACTGGGAAGAGCCCTCCTGTTGCTGCCTCCCTCATCCCACAGATAAACTGCTTGGCTACAAATCGCAAGGGTGACAGAAGAAAGGGTAGAAGAAATGGTAATTTCTGCAACTGGCAGGAGCTGCCTGAGCGACCGTGATGATAAACTGATTCTGGGACTTGAAAGTCTTCTCACCCCGTTCATGTCTGGTCTTTTCCTGCTCACAATATCTGTATTGTGAATATCTCCCTATTTCTCATTAGCAGCACTTCTTTGCTTAGCTTATGCTAATTTACACCTGTAAAATAAAGCCCATTGGAAGTCTGCAGGCAGGTCAAAATCGTAACAAAAAAAGTTTTCTTCAACAAGTATTGGTATCTTTTCCAGCCCTAAGTTTACTGCTTCCTGAATTAATGAGAGATACATAACTTCATGATTCTAACTAGAATAACAGTGTCTAGGCGAAGCTGTGAACTTAGCTGATGAGGACATGTGTATGTAACTGCAGCTTCAGTAAAAAGGGACTGCTTTTATCCATGGAAGGGTGTTTTCAGGAGAAGAAAATCCATGTTATATGGACCATTTGAGATCTTTAAACAGATCTTGACATTTCAAGGCTAAAAATGCCTGTTCTAGGGGAATGGCTCAGGTTTATGTTCCTAAAATTTACAAAGCTCACATAGTAAATTGTCACAAATAGTGTAACCGAAGTTATTCAGCCACAGTCTAGCTTTGACACTGTAAGCAGAATAAAATACAGACGGCATTTATGTAAGTGTATGTATTAATATATAAATGTATAAAAAGTAATAATATTAAATAGTAAACACTGCTCTCAGAAAAATTAATTATTAAAATATAAAACTGATAACCACTTGAATTTCTAATACGACCCATAACTATCTTTTGAAGCCTAAACCTTATAAAAGCCTGTGTTTTTAATTACTTAATTTATAAATATTTTAAAATTAAATTAATAAAGGAATTATTTTTCACATTGTGTTTTTCAAGATTCTGATTTACAGAAATATGTTCCCTTGCAAGCCTCTACAGGCTTAAGCAGAATGAAAAAATATGGTACCATTTTTAAAGAATAAACTACAGTGAGGAAGTTACTTGTAGAACAGCAGCATTTCAGTGTGAAACTGCCAACACATTTACTGCCTAATGCCTATATTTAATTAAACCAGCCTGTGAGCATAACAGAGAATGCAACTTCTATGTTTTTGAAGATGGTCCAGCTTGCATTCCACATGGACTGTGTGTGTGGTCTTCTCATGGTCAGAAAACAATATTCTTCTCATGTCCCATGTTTTCTGTGGTAATCTTAGTTGGCTGTGTACTCCATCCAAATGCTGAACAGTCATTTGCTTGCAGATTCACAATGAAACCCCACAGTGTCCAGCACTGCACGTAATAAATACTCTACCCTTGGTATTATACTGTAACTGACTGCAAAAGGTCTGTAGAGGAGCTTGTAATACTCATCCTTTAACATTAGTGGTTTTATTTTGGTTTAGGGGGAAAAGTGGAGCTAGTAATGATTTACGTTTTTATATATGCACTCAAAATCCCACACTTATGCTAAGTTGAAATGGTTTGCTCATTAGCTTTTTCAGACTATTTGTGAAAACCCTGATTACAAGAAGAGCTGAGACCTAACAGGAGGTTCTGAACCACCAGAGAAGGAATTGAAAAGTTCAAGAACATTGTTAAGCCATGCAAAATTTTCCAGAGTACTGAAGAACCAGAAAATCCGAAAACAGACTCAGCAACCTCTTAGAAGACCGACAACTCAGAAATAATACCAATTTTGTTATAACCTTAACTGATCCTTTTATCCCTTCAGAAGTTGAGATTTTTGACAGTTGCGTATTGTACAATTTCATGGTATCTTCAGAAGATCTTTAAGGTTTCAGTGAAAGGCACGTGGGTCAGGGGGTCTCAATTTAACACCCGTCAGCCCCTGTGCCTTCAAAAGGAATTTAATTTGGTTTAAAAAGTATACAAGAAAGTTGCAAGCAGGATTAGTTTTTCAGTGAATGTGTAACACAAACTGACAGCTATGTGTGTACAATGAGGGTGGTGGAACACTGGAACAGGTTGCCTAGAGAGGTGGGTGATGCCCTTCCCTGGAAACATTCAAGGCCAGGTTGGATGGGGCTCTGAGCAACCTGATCTGGTTGGAGATGTCCCTGCTCCTTGCAGGGGAGTTGGACTAGATGACCTTTAATGGTCCCTTCCAACCCTAACCATTCTACGATACTATGTGCTCTTTGTGCCATTAGGAGGCCTGAATTTCCATTATACACTCACTTGGCTAATATCCTAGTTTCAGCCATGGCTCCATTTTACAGAGGGAAAAGAGTGTAAGAATGGAAAGATATTTGAAGATGCAGCTCTGGCCTTTTTGGACAGTCAAGACAGAGAGTGTTAGCTGAGTATTCGTAACTCTGGAGAGTAGTTCATCCCTGATTCATACAAGCTGTTCCCTTCAATGAAACAGGAAGAAGCCAGCACAATAGAGGTTTTTTAAAGTGAAGAAACAGGGAAGGACTTAGCATCATCACAAGGCAGTAAACTGTTGTTATTATGAAAGATCTTATGAAATAGTTTGTGGTTCTAAGATTAATTTTAGCTTAAGCTTCAACTTCAGAGCTGTTTCCAGTCGCTGAATCTCAACCCCTCATTCTCTTAGTCACAAAATGGTGGACAAGCAGAGCATTAAAAAATCCTTCTACAAGCAGCTGCCCTCCTGGCCACCTAGACCATGAACCCACCGAATCTCAGGGGTCCGATCTGCAAAGGCTCTCGAGACTCCTTGCACCAATGCTGGACATCACATATCCCAGATAACACAGGATTTTTCATCATTTACAGCCAGTCCAACATAGGATGCAGCTCCTTCCATTACTTTTGTGGCAGCTGGACATGTTAGTCCAGGTTTTCGGTCACCCGAAAAAACATCTACTGTCAAGGCACAGGAAAATTGTAACATGTATTTTTTTGTTAGATCTTTGCTACAGTTCTGACTGTAGTTGTTTCATAGGTTAATTTTTTGGTGTAAATAGCAGATTTTGTACATTATGCCGTGGTAATGTTTTCCAACCTTTTTGGTATCCAAAGCAAGCTACCTTTAAGTGTTGCAGCAGCGTGAAAAGAACACAGCATGATTACAATTGTGGCTGTTTCGTCTTGTAACCATTCGACTTTTTCTGTCCCTCCCCCAAATTCTTTTTGATAGGGAAACAATAGAATGAGCCATTCTCCATAGGCAGTGTCCCGTTGCCAGAATGAAACAGTCCAAGGAGTAGCATTCATGCTAGATAAATATGCTTGTGGCTGCACAGACCAAGCGAAAAACAGTACGGGCCTCAATATCTTGTTTGCTGATTGTCAACAAGGAAAATCTGTTTTACAGAAAGGCTGTGTAGGAACTAAGAGAGGATTGGGTATAAATGACTGTATTCTGAGTCCAGACCCAAAGGCCAGAGAGGCAGGCAGGTGGTACACAATGACAATGGCAGCAGAGAATGACAGCTCAGAGAAAGCTTAAAAACAGCAGAGGAAATAACTATTTTCTGTCTGTATGCATCCTTGCCATGAGACCATGGAGCAAACAGTGACATTTCACAAGAATGCCTTCACAGACTGCTCAAGGGAAGAAACCCAGAGGAGTCAGTACTTCCAGAAGACCAAATTCTCATTGCTACCTGTTAACGTCTCACCTGCCATTAGAAGAAGACCCAATGGGTAGCACAAAGGCTGTGATCTGCTGAATAACCACGACAAGCTCTGCTACTCTCCTGAAGGTCCGAGGATACCTGCCTCTTCATTGGGCCACATCCTTGTGGCAGGGTGGGTGTGATCCATCAGTGCTCAGACCCTTCTCCTCCAAACCAGAGGAACCCTGGCAGTGAATTAGGGCTGCTCCCTGCCTAGGATTTTCCTTCCAAAGAAAGCCAGAGAGCAAGAACAGTGTGGTAGGAATGCATTTAGATCTCAAACCAACCTAAGAGGCTAACAGGAGATGTACCTCTAGGCAAGGGTTACCATACACAGAGTGGGTGCACCTGCTCTACACTGTGTACAGCCGCTCTACATTTCAAGTTTATATGATGATTTTTGCACTTTAGTGAAAAACATTAAAGATCCTCCTCCCTCTCTCTCCCAGTAGCAGAAGAAACATTGTACAAAGAGCCAAATTCTCACATGCCGTACAGATGAGCCCTTTTGAAGCTCTGCAGCTGAATTTTGCATATCCCAGAAGTAATTTGAAATGCAAAATCACAGCAGATCTACACTATTTACCTGGAATTCTTTTCACTGCAACATTTTTTTTTGTTCAGATGTGCATTGCCTATATGTAATCAGGCAAAGGTTTGGTAACTGAGTTTGCACAGAGGGCGAGGCATCCATCAGCAAAGCACTAAGACTATGTCGGAAGGCCTCTGGGGAAAGGACCACCTATTAAATCACTGTTTATATAATGCCCTGCACAATGGGAAACCAAATCCTCTTTGAGTTCCTAGATGTCATCAAAACGTGCCTGTAAGTGTGTATATATTACACACATATTACTTATGCTTTATAGAAGGACTGAATGACAATTAAGTAAAAGCCAGATTCCTTGCCTCTGTTTACTTAGGGTGGGATTTTTGAAAAGTATTTGATCTCTTTCTGAAATTCTATTCTAAAGGGATAATCTATGGATGTATGAAAGAAAATTTGATGGAAGAACAGAGCTGGTTTTGTACGATGATGCCTACCCACCTATAGCCATGCCTTAGGCTAGGGCGAGGTCCCCAGCTCTGCTACAAGGCTTCCAGAAAGCCCTCTGGTCAATAATCTGCAGGGATTTGTAAACTGACCATTATAAATCTCAGACTGAGATGGAATGACTTTCTTTGGAAGTCCTCCAGAAGATACCTAGTGTATCTCTGATGCCAGCACGACTTCTGTGGAGCTATGGGAGTAGCGAAGGCGGGTACAGCACGGAGTCTCTCATTGTACTTTGCTGGCTGGCTGGATTTCTTTGGATCTAGGCTTTTGAGAATTAGATCTGTGATCTGATCCTAAGGGACTACAGATTATGTCTCAAAGATGAATGATCCACGCAATAAGGATCATAAACTTCTTTTATCTTGGAAGTGGTGAGTTGAATGGTAAGCCTTGAGGGAGTAATAAAGACAATAACAAGCACATAGTAAAACCCCTTCAACTATACAGACTCTCAGGAATAAAAGAATAGTTTTGTCTCTCTTCTTACGTGGTGTATATACTTGTACATGTGTATCTACAGATGAATTTATGCATTTTTCAAATGCATAAAGCATTTAAGCAAATCGAACTTTGCTTCCTGGGGCCAGTTTCCTAATTCCCACTGCAGTCCAATGTCTGAGGTTATAACTGAAGGACGCTGTGATAGCTGTCAGAATGACCGGTGTTTAACAAAGACTGTCTTCACCAGGCATTTCTCCCATACTAAAATGGAGCACATTATGTCAGGGGCCACCCTGGTTTTATTGAACTCAAAACCACTACAGGGACTGAAAGTGACTCTGAAGCTGTGAGCATAAACCTCCTTTGTTGTGTATGTGTGTGTTAGCATGTCATCTTTTGGGATAATCATCCAAATGTGGTGCCTATGGAGATGTGGCTGATTCAATACTTGTGCTCCCGGGTGGTCAGCCTGTAATTTAAAGATTCACTGGCCTCATGAAGATAGCCACAAATGGAACAGTAACCATAATTACAAGAGGCTGTTCCACTAATCCATGGTTAACAAATGTTAGTTAAAAGATAAATAGGCCTTACCAAGCATTTCCTGGAGGTGTATGAGCCTTGTGTTTTCATTTGTTCTGGCTTCCCTCTTCTTTAGAGAGGGAATACAAGGAAAAAAAGATTTTGTAATTTAATTTTGTTTCAATGTTAGGAATCACAGGAAGTCTTTGAAGTTGAATTATCTTTTAAAAACCCCCCAACTACTACTTTTTATTTATGATACTGAGAAACACTGTAATTCTTTTCCAGGCTGAGTTTCTATTAACAACTGCATTGTTTGTTCTATTGTTTATCTTATTTCTAATCTCCAGTGTTTACATAAGAGGCTTTTAGAGTTTAGCACCAATCGAAAAAATAACACTGAAGGACTGATTTTCCTTTGTAAAAAATGGGAGTATTTGCTGTATTTTCAGTATACTTATCACATTCATTCCTGCCACTTTCTCCACAGAGTACCTTACTGTTTTAGTTGTTCTGAACTATAACTTTTTCAAGACAGAATTGGATTTATTTTCCTTTAGGTGACAAATTGTTGTCCAGCGTTGGTGGAACTGAAGCAGGCCTGATTACACAGCAATGAAGGAATATAGGAATTATATTACCAGCTTAGCAGGCTAATGATATTGCTCTGCTGTAACCTCACTGGTGAAAGTCTCTACATGGCTCCTAGCTGGGTAGTCGTTGTTTTCAGAATCTAAGAATTAAGATTTATTCCTTTAATTTTTTTTTGCTGTTTAATGCAACTTTGGATGTTCTCATTACCCATACAAATGTATAATCCTTTCTTGAATCCTGTTAAGCCCTTGGCCTCACACACAATTGGTATTCTGCCATATCCAAACATTGCTCATACCACCAAGGAGCTATGCAGTTGTGCAGGAGGGATAGAGAAGCAAAGATTTTGCCCCTAAAAAGCATTGAAAAACAAATAAAGGGGTGTAATTTATTGGAACTAGTCAGTTGTTTAGGTCTTCTCTCTTAAACTCATAAACATTTAAAAATGTTGATATAAACTGTATATGCTAAAGATAAGTCTAGTCAATATACTCTGTTTATTCTTAACATAGAGGGATCCTTTGTTCATAGAAGACTATAGAAAGAGATCATATCTTATTAAATGAGATGCTACAGGTGGAAAAAGCAGACAAGGCCTTCAGATCCAGCATTCTTCCAATAAGTTTGAAAAGAAGCAGGAAAGTTAGTTTGCTAAATTAACTAAATTAACTAAAGATTGCTTTTAGTTAATAGTGGTAACGCTGCTTAATTAGAACACCTGAGCAAGAAAGGCCATTAACACTGAGCACGAGATCTTTGTGCCAAGGACAGATAGACTATACGGCAGTAGAGAAATAGGATGGAATGGAGGGAAAAAAAACATGTTAAAACTTGTGCAGTGGGGAAGAAGAGGGAAGACTGTGAAGAGCTGCAAAATCAGTCAGTGCTGCAAAATCAGCTCTGCAGAAAGTCAGGCTAGCCTCTCCCTCGCAGTGTTTTCCAGTGGGGCTGGAAAGCTGAGATGTTTATTGCTTTAGTTTGAGTTTTGAAAAGTTATGACCACCAAAAGAATTAGCCACAAGCCAAATGCAATGAACATCCCTGGTAAGCATGGGTGCTTCTTTGTTACATTGCTATTTGGGTACCATTTTTCAATGGGAAGACAAGAACTGTTGGGAATGGGCACCAGGGATGGCTTGACCTTAGAGCAAGGCAGGAGGATCTGTCACCACATTCTTTTTTCTCTCAAGGATCACCTGTTGTAGGATCCACTGGTCTTTTGTAGTGGAGCAGATAATAGCACCATGAAGGATAACCTCCTTCAAGTGTCCTTCATATGAGGGCAAAAAATTGTTCCCAGTTAAATGAGCAAGAACATCCAACAAAGTCCTGAAAATTAAGAAATGAGGACATTTCTGACTGCAGTCTGAGTCAACTAAAATAACAAACATACTTCTCCTTAAACCTTTATTTAAACAGCAATAATTCATAATTTTTAAAACTGTAAAACTCTCTGAGTTTCTAACTCTGAGCCTCTCCTCCTTACATACATATGTTTCTGAATGTTTTACTTGCCAGTTTTTAGATTCACTCAGCTAGACTGTTCTCCTCTTTTATAATTCATGTGCATCAGCATAGGTGGGATGTGCAGAAGTACTGCAGCAAGCAGGAGAGGGGATGATGACATTTCTGTACAGCTGCCACCTGGACAGAGTCCCCGCTGTATGTGACCATGAGTGGGGACTGGCCAGCTTCATTTCTGGACATTCTGGTTAAACCAGAGTCTGAAGTACAGAGTGTTTTAAGGACCTTAATTTATCACCAAGTCTCCTACCTGTTCTCCAAAACACTGGGAGAATGCCACTTTTACTTCAAGATGTAATCTTTTACTTCTGGCTAGCTTGCAAAAAGATAGCCATTTTTCTACACCAGGCCTGCTAATAAATTTGTGATCTACAGCATCAATATATTTCTAGCCCCGGGCCCCTCAGAAACAGAAACCATGCTGAATTGTGCCATATTCTGTGGTGCCTTTGTGACGTGGACAACTGTGAATTCGTGCTATGATCCTTTTTTATTATTCTCATCCAAACATCATGAAAAGACGAAAAAGCTTGCAAATTTAGTTACTCTTATTTTTCTTGCCTGTTCGTACTTACACTACACAACCCAACTCCATTTATTATCATTTCTGACTGATTTACAAAGCTGCGAGATCATGTGCATAATGCCAGGAAGAACTCCAGCCACTAAAGCTGTGATTAGAGGCCGGGTGGGTTGAGTGAAACACTTGGGCGGAAAGTGTATAAGATACATTTAGTTATGCCCCAATGTTTTAAGTCTGTGTGAGGGAAAGCACGAAAAAAATAGTGGAATATCTAGAGTGTTTTTCTGTTTTGTTCATTTTAGGCCAATATCTTAATGTTCCGCACACACTTCCATTTTGAAAGGAATCTAATTTTGTATTATCCTGCAGTTAGAATTTTGTGATGAAAAACTTAAGAATATCATCCCTTTCTTCTATTTATTCAGCAATTAATTCTGTTGTTTGCTTTGTTCCTACTTATGAGAGAAATCCCAGGGCCTCCATGAGCCTAGACATTTTTTTCAGTTAAAAGTCATCTAAATTCTGAAGTATCCTATTAGCTGTATTTATTTTTCAACAGTTTGCTGTATTTTAGATTAAAGTAAACCGGGGTAATTTACATTTTACCACTACCCTTTGAGAGACATGGTTTTTTTTTACAGAGTGTAGCAAAAGTAGGAGAATATTCAGTACTGTGTATGGAACAATGGAGAGCATGGTACAGACTTTTGCAATTTCCAATTCCATTATAGGTTAAAACCAGTTTATTTTAATCTATAATTATAATATACTTACAATAAAAGACATACAAAAACTGAGATTATGGAGATTAAAGGCAAAATACCTATCTGCACATGGGTCAGAGCAATCTGAAGCACAAATACAGGCTGGGCAGAGAATGGATTGAGAGCAGCCCTGAGGAGAAGAACTTGGATGTGCTGGTGCACAAGAAGCAGTGTGCGCTTGCAGCCCAGAAAGCCAGCCACATCCTGGGCTGCATCAAAAGGAGTATGGCCAGCAGGTTGAGGAAGGTGATTCTCCCCCTCTACTCTCCTCTCATGAGACCCCACCCGGAGTACTGCATCCAGTTCTGGAGCCCCCAACATAAGAAGAATGTGGACCTGTTGGAGCGAGTCCAGAGGAGGGCCATGAAGATGATCAGAGGGCTGGAGCATCTCTCCTGTGAGGCTGAGAGAGTTTGGGCTATTCAGCCTGGAGAAGAGGAGACTCCAGGGAGAATTTATCATGGCCTTCCAATACCTAAAGGAAGCCTACAGGAAAGACAGGGAGAAACTCTTCAGTAGGTTGTGTTGTGATAGGACAAAAAGTAATGGTTTCAAACTAGAAAGAGGTAGATTTAGATTTGACATAAGAAATAAATTTTTTACAGACCATGGTGAGGCACTGAAACAGGTTGCCCAGAGAGGTGGTGGATGCCCCATTCCTGGAAACTTTCAAGGCCAGGTTGAACAGGGCTTTGAGCAACCTGATCTAGTTAGAGATGTCCCTGTTCCTTGCAGGGAGGTTGGACTAGATGACTTTTAAATGTTCCTTCCATCCCAAACTATCCTATGATGCTATGATTCTATTTGGCTTTTGTTTAAAAGTTTCATAGTAATTGATTGGTTTTTAGCTACAAAAGGAATACTATTTTTGTCCTACTGTGTTTATCCCATGAAAACTAGGATGCATATGTTATGACATCAAACACAAGTCAAAGTATATCTCTATTTCCTGAAACTGCCCAAAAGTGACAAGAAAGCTAAACATTAATTAAAGCTTGCATCATGTTTTCAATGAGGGCAGGTAAAATCAATGCTAGTTGATCCTGGTTTATGTACTTACTTAGCATCTTAATTAGTCTAGAAGGATGAACATGAATTAAAAAGTGTTTAAGCAGAATAACAAAAAGCTATACCTGTTAGACTTCCTATTACTAATGGCCATTACTAAGGACATTGCCATTAGCTTTAATTGAAACCAGGCAAAAGGCTTCACATTTTGTTGGAGGAAGGAGTCATGTACCAGGAACAAACCTGAGAAGGTGTTGGGGTAGGCATGCTGTTTTGTTACTATAAAGTAACCTATCATAATATCCAGTAATCTACCTGTGAAGCCTGTGGAAGAAGGTGAGTTGGAGTTCCCTGCAGGAGCTCTAAATGGAGACTGTAGTGAGATGGATATTGTCTTCCAGAAAATATTCTTTCTCCTCATTAGAAGACAGCAATGATGGCCAGCAGTAGTATTTTGTAGCTTTCTCACAAGACAAGTCTTCTCTTCTGTATTCCTACTTCTCCATGAACTCCCCAACAGTGTGGAAATGAACAATATCCTCCAGTTACAGTTTTCAAAACATCAACTGTCAGGCTCAGGTCTATTCAGACAGTGGCACAACCATAGCATAGCCATAATTTCTCAAGCTGTCTTGACACTGTTGGGTAATACACAAGACAATTCAAACAATTTCAGGCTATATATGAGGTCTGCTCATGGCTCTGTACCCACACAAAGCTTTCCTCATCCAATGAATGATGCTGTTCCTTTACTCTTCCTGCTTGGCCTATAGACTTGTCTTGTATTCATGCCCATTTTGTGGTAAATTAAAGATTCAGAAGAGGATTTGCTGTTCAAATCCATTTCTAACTCAAACTGTATTTGTAAAGCAGTTAAAGAAAGATTTAATCAAGAAAGGGAGAGAGGGGACGTAAAAAAAGAAAACGTTCTTACAAGAAAAATCAAATCCTTCACACAGTCATAACTAGAGAGGTATTGACCTCTTACTATCAAAATAAGACTTTGGAAGCTAGAAAGTTGCTAAATGAATTAAAGAATTCTCTTTGAAATTGAGTATTGTGAATTTCCCTTAACATTTCTAAAAGATTGTGTACTTGTCTGTCTCATTTTGGCTATGGAACACCATAATGTAATGACAATTATAAGCTGCAAGATGTATTGTTTGACCCAGAATGTACAACTGTATGGATCAAGAGATGGAGCTTTCTGCTCTTGCTTCACTATTAATTAATCCACTTTTAAAAGATGTTGCTCTGAGCAGATCAGGGGCTGGGGCAGAGGAAATAAGCAAAGCATTCCAAAGAAGATGTCCATAAAAGGTTATATTTCTTTTCTTATTGCTGGATCTGTGCAAAATGCTTTTAATGTATAACGCTTTCAAAGGACTAGAGGCAGTAATATAAGGATTGGCCAGGACTTTCACATAATTTGTATACACTCAAAACTATAATACCCTTCTACTACTACTAGTTTCCAGGCATAAATAAGTTCTAGCTGTTGCATACTTCTAAAAAGTAAGAATTACATATGCAATTGTGAATCATATGTCTGCTTCTAAAATTGTTCACGTCATCCGCACCATAAATGCAGATAGGAAAAACACTATGCATATTTTGGGTGCAATAATTTCTTTCCTTCCTGCGAGTGTAACTTGAATGTGCACTGCTCAAGAAAGAAATTGTCTGGTCAGATTTTTAAAAGAATGGAAATAGATCTCTGTGTATATTCATTTAATTTTACTTGGAAGTATTGCAAGTTGATCATATACAAAAGTATAATCAGAGTCACAGAAATGCCATCTGTGTGTCACCTTGTAGATGTATGGATTGTGACAAAAAGTATAGAGAACTAAACAGATACTATCTTGAGAGAGAATGTGACACCAAATCAAAAGACAGAGTCTATCCAGAAGGAAGTAGTATTTAAGAATGTAAAAGCCCCAGAGGTTCCCTGACATACAGTGAAGGATATAACTAGAGAACAAGTAGAAGAAATAAATGCAAATGCAACCTTTTTCCACTCAAAGATGCTAAATCACATTGCTTCCATCCTTTAAGGGTGCTGCTTGTTGACATGGGTGTCCAAATGGATATTAAACCTAGTACCATTGAGTTCAAGAAAACTCTTCTTGCACAGTTCAGGTCTTTGCTTTGTCCTGGTCTTTTCCTGTAGTTTCAGCAGCTATAAGATTCCTCTGGAGACCCCAAGGGCACGTCTTCAGGTCTGACCTCGTTCTGTAGCCAACCTGCATTTCTCTGTGTGCTCGTAGGGAGCAAAAGTGAACTGGGTGTTGTACCTTCCTGTTTTGTCTTTCCACTGGCCAAGAGTGGTATAACTACCTGCTCAGTCCTGTGGCTCACCAGCCATCTTCAGCTTTGCTTTATCTACCCCAAAGGCTTTTGAATGCACTGTAACAACGTTAGCACCATTCCTCTGTGCACAGATTGGCCTTAACTGTGACTGAAGGTTTACCTGTTGAGTGTAGTGGTGTCTTTAGCTTAACTATGCTGCAAGTTACTTGGTAAATTAGGATAAAAATGGTTTTACATGGAAAATGGAAAACGAGAAAGTTGATAAGATGGGCCATATTAACTACAATATCAGCAACCACATTTTTTTTTTAGTATCATTGTCACTCTTTCATATTATCTCTTTAAACTTCAGAGTGGTTCTTTCTCTTTTTATACTGCAGGCCTAGTATTTAGCTAGGTAATGGGATTTATGATTTTGTGTACATCAGTCGCCATGGAGACCCACCATAGAAGATCGGTTGCCTGGCAACTGGGCATTGTGGAGCGGCAATGGAGGGAGGAATTTTTTGTCTCTCTGAAGGGAGGGCTTAAGGAATAATGAAAACTTCTGCTCATACTTCTCATGAATGCTTTATTTTCAAGGTCAACCAAATGTTTTTTCAGTAAAGACTAATGCACTTTTCTTCAAAAGATGCACCGTAAAATGTTTCTCAAAGATTATCCTGTCTCAGAGTGAAGGACAACCAGCTTAAGAAGTTTTTATTCTCTCCATGCTGTTGCAAAATAAGGTTCAGAGTAACTGTGGGGCAGCCATAATGAAGCAGGTTCCTTATTTACTGGCCGTTCTGCATTCATTAACAAATGAGCTACTGTACATTCAAAGCTATCTCTGATCCCAGAAGCTACAATCTTTTTTTTTTCACTGAATTCATAGTTGGATTTTTGGTCACTGTAGATTTATGTCTCATTTCACTGTATCATCTTTTCTTCCCCAGCATTTAACTTACGGTGTAATTAAAATCTGAGAAATTGAGATCTTATTATTTTAACATATGGGTAAAGTTAAGAAAGAAAACTATTTTAAAACAGAGTTTTGCAAGATTTACTTGTAGTTTAAAATGTTTCATATGTACTTGAATGTATGTGGTATTAGTATGTCTTACTTTATTTGAGATGTAAGTTTATGTAGGATGCGCATGCTGTATACCCTCTTTAATTACTAAATCAACTTTGTGTGAGGTTATTGGTAGGCATAAAATTAGGCTTATGCAAGTGTAATCTGCAACTCAGGTTTTGGGCTTTTTTGAAATAATTGTCTGCCTACCATATTTTATGATAGGTTGTATCTGTTTTTAAACACACATCTTTCTTGAAATCCTCTCCTGCTTATTCTGAGACGGTAATGTTTTCTCTTTAATATTACTGTTTCGGAACAAAATCAGTATTTTGATTATAGACTAGCTCAATGATTTTGAGCTTTGAATGCTGATGAAGTACTATGGATAAATCTACAATGTCTTTGTGACAATGTGTGTTCTAAAGAACCACCTAATTTCTTGGTCAAGTGGTGAAGCCTGATTCCTGTTCACATTATGAAACATCAGAGTCTTTTGGGTTGGAGAGACTTGCTCTGAACACTGTCCTTGTGGGACCACATAGAGACGGGCTATTCTGCCAAGAACTCTACTCCAGCTCATACGGCTCATGCATACTCCATGATTACCTCAGAATATTTTAGATAAAGTCCGATATTTTCTTTGTACCCAGGGCATATCTGTATTGCTGCTTGCTGCTGCTGCTGGTTATTACAAGGCTAAAAGCCTAGAGGAAAACCACTGCATCGTCCCAATTACAGGATCATCAAGAAGAGCAGTGCTTGGAATCATGACCAGCCAGACTGCAAGAGCTGTTTTGGTAGTTTCTTAAGACTGGAATGATGTGGAAGTGGAAAAGCAGTTTGGAGCATAAATGTTGTGGTTTAGCCCCAGCCAGCAACTAAGTACCACACAGCCACTCGCTCACTCTCTGCCTCCCTGATGAGATGGGGAAGAGAACTGGAAAGAAAGGAAAACTTGTGGGTTGAGATAAAGATGGCTTCCTAGGACAGCAAAAGAAGATATAATAATGACAATAATATATATATTAATAACAACAATAACAATAGACTATACAAAATGAATGATGCACAATTTCTCATTGTCTGATGACCCAACAATCAACACAGCCTGTCCTGAGCAGTGATCATGGAGCGGAACTGAGAGTGATCTCAGAACAATCCCGAGCCACAATCTCAAACAGTGACTTCTGAAGAAAAGAAGTTGCCCACTGGCCGGCCTCCACTCATAGACTGAGCATGATGTGAATGGTATGGAATACTTTCTTTGGCCAATTTGGATCAACTGTACTGGCTGTACCCCTCCCAGCTTCTTGCACCTACATATTAGCAAATCCTGGGAGGCTGGAAAAAGTCCTTGATCTCTTAGCAAAAACTTATAATGTCAGTGCATTATCAACTTCTTCACATAGTAAATCCAAAACACAGCAGCTACCGGGAAGAAAATTAACTCCATCCCGGACGACACCAGGGCAATAAACAATGATATTGCTTTGTCAACTGAGAGACACAGAAGTAATGGTTGCCTGTAACAGGACCTTGGTAGCTCTTCTGGTTTCGGCTGGGGTAGAGTTAATTTTCTTCACAGTAGCTAATATGGGGCTATGCTTTGGATTTGTGCTGGAAATAGTGTTGATAATACATGGATGTTTTAGTTACTGTTGAGCAGCATTTACCCAGAGGCAAGGCCATTTCTACCTGACCTGTGGATGAGTCCATGTGGGAGCAGGACATCCTGAAGGATCTGTGGCGGTGGATAAGCCCATGCCAGAGCAGGCACATCTCGAAGTGTCTGTGGCCGTGGTTATGTCTGTGCCGGAGCAGGTATAGCTCACAATGGATTGTGGCCCATGGATAAGTCCATGCTGGAGAAGGTACACCTCGAAGCATCTGTGGCTGTGGATAAGTCCATGCTGCAGCAGGTACTCCTTGAAGCATCAGTGGCTGTGAGTGAGGTCATGCTGGAGCACCTCGAAGTGTGTGGCCATGGATAAGCTGCAACGGAGGTACACCTCTGGAGGGACTGCAGCCATGGGTAAGGCCATGTTGGAGCAAGTTTACCTCTGAAGGGACTGTGGCTGTGGGTAAGTCTACACTGCAGCAGGTATACCCCTGGAGATTCTGTAACTCACAGATAGGGCTCCACTTGGAGCAGGTGCATCCCTAAGGGACTGTAGTCTGTGGATAAGTCCAAGCTGGAGCAGGAGCAAGAGAAGCAGTTCATCGCAATGTTAAACCCCATGATCTGGTACTAAGGGACCAGTGATGGAGATTGTAATGAAAATACCTTTAAACTGTTGTAACTCATTATTCGAGTTGCAGATTATAAGAATTACTATAGTAGGAACCACCTAAACCAACAAAGGACAAGCCTTACAAGAAGCAGTGCAAGTGCAGCAGTGACCCAACCTGAGCTGGCTTTGGTGCTCAGTAACTCCATGCAACACACTACCTCTCCTGTCCTAAGCTATCACTATAAAAAATGGAGCCCAAAGTCACGGACTGAGTGAACTCAATAGATATTTTGTGGACTTTTGTTGACATTTCACAGGGATGGTTCATAGACTAAGGGAACAGCATCTGTGGATTATATCAAAAGATGGGAAGGGTGGTGGTGGGTAATGAGAGTGTATCGGATAGTGTGTTACCCAAGCATCATGTAAAGTGTATAGAATAAGAGGTGGAGAATGTGCTGGGTTTGGCTGGGATAGTTAATTTTCTTCACAGTAGCAAGTACAGGGCTATGCTTTGGATTTGTACTGAAAACAGTGTTCATAATATAGACACATTTTAGTTACTACTGAGCAGTGCTTACACAGAGTCAAGGCCTTTTCTGCTTCTCACATCACCTCTTCAGTGAGAAGGATGGAGGTGCACAGGAAGCTGAGAGGGGACACAACTGGGACAGCTGACTCCAACGGACCAAAGGGATATTCCAGACCATATCATGTCATGCTCAGCATATAAAGCTGGGGGAAGAAGAAGGAAGGGTGAGATCTTTGGAGTGATGATATTTGCCTTCCCAAGTAAATGTTAGCCCCGCTTTCCCGGAGAAGGTTGAACACCTGCCTGCCAATGGGAAGCAGTGAAAGAGTCCTTGTTTTGCTTTGCTTGTGCATGCAGCTTTTGCTTTACTTATTAAACTGTCTTTATCGCAACCCACAAGTTTTCTCACTTTTACTCTTCTGATTCTCTCCCCCATCCCACTGAGGGGGAGTGAGTGAGCGGCTGTGTGGTGCTTAGTTGCTGGCTGTGGTTAAACCATGATAGTAGCGGTTTTAATTCTTGGCTAAATAACTATTGCATGCTCTTGCACATAAAAATTATGAGAGAGAGGTGCTTCTACACACAATTACTCAGAAGAGGGGAAATTATGTATATAGCTCTGGAAACTGCTGTGTAGATGTATATTTTACACTAATTGACAGTTCTTTGCAGTTTTCATTTATGGAAGCCTCTATGCAGAGAATCCATTTTTTATTACTAGGATCTAAAGGGGAGGGGAAAGAAAACGACACGTGATGTTTATTGTGTTACTTTTAATCAGTATAGAGTGTTGTGCTAAACTACGACAAGAGGCATCCAAAACTGTTGCTAATACCAAGGACGTAGAACAGATGTGAAGCTCAGAACAATTGCCAGGACGCTCCTAATATGCCAGTTCCATGTAAACCCAATATTCTGTGCCTCAGTATCTTTTACACAGCATGGAAGTCCTGTTAAAAATCTGCTTCATCCTGGACATTGTTCTTGAAAACCAGCAAAGCCTCAGCACTATGACGGGAGTGTGGTTAAATTCTACTACTTTTCTGGAATAGGAAGACTGTTCCTGGTGCAAATACTATGCATATCTTCCACAAGTGCAAATAACAGAAATGTTTGGGGTATGATGCAGATAGATACCCATCCCATGAGGTTTGCAAGGCCCTGGGTCTCCATCAGATGGACTATGCTTTTTTAACCTAATTCAATAGATTTCTCTTATGGAAAGAGCAGGTGAACATAATTCTGCAGTGTTATCATGTAATGAATCGGATCTTTGTGAATCAAAGGATAATAAAAAAAGGCAACAGCCTACTACAGTAGATTGCAAAGAGCAGTGAAACAGTCATTTAACCTATTTACAAGTCTTGGAAAGTTAATTTGGTACTGCAATGGCCTCAAGAGAGGCCCGAATCACAGGCTCCACAGGATAGTAGCCACTTTTTCTGAAGACCATTCAAGGAAAGGCATCCTTCCCATCTTTCTCATCTCAAGACTGGCCTCTCAGCTCTCCATGGCCTTCTCTCAGCTCTGTTTCTCCCCTCACCAGCCTTTGGCATAAGCAGGTTCATCTTAACTTTCACTCCTGGTTTCAATACTACGTTTTGTCTGCACGACTGCATCTCTAGCCAAGATGCACTTGCAGCATCCTTGGTTAGATGCACAGTTAATAGCTGTGCACTGAGTCCAGATTCCAGAGTATGAACTTCTCCTGAAGTGTAGATAGTATTTTTCACTAATTAGACTATTCCTGTTGTTTAGAATTATGAAACGGCAGCCAGAATTTGGCTACAGATTTGTAACATTCCTTCAGAATTCAATGCTCCCTGATGTTTTTGGAAAGATGCTCACTATGTGCTAGATTTAGGCTAGTCTCCCTTGGTATTGCTACTCTTCTAGTGTTCACAACCCAAGTATTTATTTTTAAGATCGAAGAAAAAGAACGATTGAGCAATTTTTTCCTTTACTATCTTATTTTTATCAGGGTCATTGCAGATCTTTCCACAATTAAATTCTGACAGTGCCTTGTGTTATTAGGCAAAGAAAACAGAAATCAAGTACTGTAAAATTCACAGAGTTGCCAACGTTGTATTTGTTATACACTCATACACACACAGAGACAGACACTTCCAGTCACACAGATCCATGTGGGTAGTCTAGCTAGATGTCCTCCTTGTATTAAAACATCCCAAGTGGAGACTAAATTATGAATAAAATTCGATTTCTTTTGAACTTAGTGACTGATTTTTGTAGATTTTGGCTACTTTTTTAAAGAATAAGAATATTAGGAGGGCGAAACCTACTTCTCAGCAAAGAATACTTCCAGAACCATGGAGGATGAAATTCTGCCACTTGTTAAAGCCAATTTTAACAAGAGAAAATAAAAACAAATGTTGAAATGATTCCATGCTTTTTAAAGGGAAAACTAATATGTGTAGGCATTGCCAGGCCCATATTGTGATAAGTTTTATTGCTGTTTCACGAGAGTTAAAGTAGTAAAATTACATATTTCCTCTAATCTCTGCCAACATTTGTATTACTATTATTAAGTTTGAAGCCTGATGCATTCCTGAATTTTCTGGCAGCCTTTTTTTTTTTTCTTCCTCTCCTTCTCTTGGTGGTCTCCATCAACCTTTCATTGAGAGTGTAACTGCTATCACAATAGGTGAATAAAGTCCAGCTACGGTCAGCTTCACAGCATCTTTTATCTTTCATCACCTTTTTCTGTGCCACACAAAAACGTAGTATGCTTAGTAATTTTAAACTACCTATTTTATTCAAAAACAGCTCATTAGTCTACGATGACTAACGAAAGCACTAACAGTTTCACTGTTTCAACTGGCAGATCTATTTTTAGGAAGTAGCTCTCTAAAAAGTGACTGTTGCCAGACATTTTGGCGATTGTAAGGTGATGCTGCTCTTGCCTGAGTGCAGAACTTCACATCAGCTTTTCTTTGTCCAGAATTGCAGGGTGCTACTTACTAAAAGACCCGATTTCTTTAATATCATTAGGATTTTATGATTACAACTTTTCTTTAAAATGAGCAAAAAGATGGTTGTGTTTCCTTTCTGAAATTAAGGAAGAAAAAATTTCCTTCTTAATTTCACAGATCCATTTCTAGTAAGTACTTCAGGAAATACGTACTTGTTTTTCTGAGGAGACCTTCCTCTCCAGCATTTTGCTCCAGTTAGCACTGTGACATCAACACAGCTAGGTTTTTCTTGGTCATGCATTAGCAATGTGTCAATGGTGGCTAAGCCAGCCACCTTACACTGGGTTTCAGTCAGCAGAGGGACTCAAGTTTTGTGTGTAGAATTTTTGCGACCAGTGATGACTTTTAAAGGCGTAAAAAGAGAAGACGAAAAACAGTTTTACACAGGTCTAAGGACAGAATCTATTAATACAATCCTAGTTTAAAATGTATATTGATATAGATCCAACATAAACATTAGTCACTAATCACCTATGAAAAAAGACATCCTCTCTGAGAATTATATGCTGTCTGGCCTTTTTCATTATTACTTAAATAACAAATTTTCTGCTTCCCTTAAATATCTCTTTTTTTACACACATGCATAAGTACGCAAATATGCATATAAAGTCCCTTCCCCTTAATTTCTTAAAATGTTGAAAGATAGACTTCAGAGTAAAGAAGAACTTCTTTTCTTTTTTCCCCCTTCTTCGTCCTTTTTTTTTTTCCCACAGAAAGGACAGTTACAGTATATCCTTTTGTGTTTACCATGCTTCAGAAACAGACTGACCCAAGAGAGGGCTTAGTGTATTGTAAATCAGATATTTATAAGTAAATATGCCAGACATGACAAACTGCAGGGGCCCTTCTCCCTCTAGGGCCTCAACCAACCCCCCTTTCCTATACGCGCAGACTTCTTTCTTGGTTTAATTTTAAGACCTCCTTCATAACTTTCTGTTATTCTGTTTTTCAGAGTGAAGCTGAAAAAGGATTTATTTTGTTGTTTTTTCTTTCTCAGGCATCAGGTGAAACCTCCTCGCCAAACATCAAATTGGGCTATTTAAAGCTGTTCTAAAAGTTTGCTAAACTTATGCATACAAATTTACCCAACAAATCCACCTGGGATGTTTTTGCTGCTGGTAATTTCTTGCTCATCTGCTACCTGTTCATAGTTAAATATTAGTGCTTACACACTGTGATGGACCAACACTCTCAGTCTTTATAATACAATAATGCATCAGTGTGTACTGTTTCAATGTAATATTTTTTATTTTCACCGTTTTACAAGTTCCTCGTTAATGCCACCTCAGTTAAACAGTCTTTAATCCATTTATTTCTGAAGACGCAACACTCAACTCTTTGGCTCCCCTGAAACACTTAATGATACCACTAATGATGACAACAGAGGAAATATTGAATCCTAAAATGGGGCTTTGGCAAATACATCAAAGTAGGACAGCTTAAAAAACTCACAATGTTTGCTTTAAGACTGTATGTGCTGGCAATTTTTCAGCCTACACTTCTGAAGAAGAGAGCTCTCCAAGACTTTGTATGCTCAAAAAAGACAGTTTTCAACTAAATAAGTACATTCACCTTCTTGTATTAGCAACCACCATCCCAGATTTTCTCCTCTCAGCGAAGGATCTGACAGAGAACAGTGCGGGTGAAAATACCCCAGGTTGGCTGAAATTCCTATGTTTTTTGCATGGATCACTCTGCAGTTATATGCAGACTCACCTGTACCAGTTCAGAATCCACCAGCTCAGAATCCACCAGCTCAAAATCCACCTCAGACTGAGGACACGCTAAGTGTCCTGGAAATCTTTAAGGATCAGAGGTTTGATCTTTAAGGATCAGAGGTTTTGATCAGAGGTTTGAAGCAGAACTTCTTCTCCCAGTAGATTCTGAATTTCATTACACCTACCTACATCATCTTACTGAGGCATCTAGCATCATTACTGATGGATGGTGTTGGTAGCAGAACAGCAGAATTTAATCTGTCCATTTTCAGTGGCACAGCCTTACATAAATTTCTAGAGCAGCAAGTTAAGTAAACAGGTTAAGAGGAGAATACATGCATCCAGATAAAAAAATGGGTACGGAGAAGAGAGGAGGGGAAGGGAGGGGAGGGGAGAGGA
>WHYT01015137.1:296340-381104 GCA_009806455.1 Tetrax tetrax | reverse complement strand
TTTTTTTTTTTTTTTTTTTTTTTTTTTTTTTGTGAAGAAATACATAGCTTCAATGAGCATTTCTGCCCTCCCCTTTTTCTTGGAAGGAGTATCTGAGGAGAAGTTAACAATTTGTAAACACGTGAAACATGTTAGCCCTGGAAACAACTCCTCTAGCCTTTCTGACTTAAAATTTTGTGAATGTATTTTAAAACCATGGGAAACTTTTTTTTTTTCCTGCTCCATTTCTTCTATTTTTGTACCAAGTTGTACTGTAGTTATTTTGGTAATCACTAAAATTTTCACTACATCACACATCTTGGCAGCAGTTTGTCAAATTATAGTTGAAGAAAGGTTATGTATGATGTGACTTCGGTCTGTAGGTTTTTCTCATAAGGTTTGTTTCCAGAGGTGTGCTCCCTGTCCCACTGAGCTGGTTGTACCTTCTCATCTGGCTTCCAGCAGTTGGCATTCCTGGTAGTGTTGTCTCTCGGCCAGCACATATAAACAGTTCGGGACCGCCCACCCACATTTGCTGTGAACACCGGTTTCAGACATTCACTGAGGCTCAGCTGGATTTTCTTAGCAGCTTTTTCTTAACATTTGCTAAAAATGATCGCGATCTGCATAATCACAATCAAATGTCCCGCTATCTATTCATCTGTATGTTGCACATAATTACAAACACAGTGGTGCGTGCTGTGTGCATACACGCTATGGGGCCAGATTTTCCAGCGTGCGGTGCAGACAGCTGGGGTCAGACACCTTAAAGAGCTCAGCTCCCATTCAGGCAACTAAATGGAGATATCTTTCAAAAGAACTATATCAGGTTATTTGGAGCTGAGTCCTTTAAAAAATATGGTTCCAAATCTGGATACTAAACTCTTTTGAAAATCTAGGCCTGAGTACCACTGCATGTTTCTATACACACACCATAGCATTGCCAACAGCTACTGTACATGCTACAACCCTTTGGAGCTTTTCTAAACTCAAGCCTATGTTTTCATCCCAGCAACTCCTTTAAAATCCCTCGTGGAGTAGCCTATTTCTCTCCCTGCCCCTCCCCCCACCCCATTCCAGCTAAACCAGAACTTTAAAAATAATTACATCCTTTACAAAATTTCAAAAGCAAAACTTTATTCTGTGCTCTCTGTAGCTGTAGATAACAACAGAGCCACCATAAATGACATTCATTTACTGTTTCTGGCATGCATCACCAGCACATGTGGAATATGCTTCTAGGAGCTCTGTAAGTAATTCTTGTGATGGGAACAAACTGGACTCTAATTTTTTTCATTCCAGATCTGTAAAGTAGAAAGCATAAAATTACTATATCACAACAACACATCACATAAAATGTTTGTGTTTTGCAGCTGTAATACAAAGGCTACCTATTGGCTTCCACTAAGGTTGAAAACACACAGTAACTGCCATTACAATTTTGCATGCTCTCTCTTCCAATAAAACTGTGACTTGGAAACTTCTTCTGCTTTCCCCAAATACTATTTTTTCTTTTCTTGTAAAAACTGAAACTCTGGTAAATATACTATTTTGTAAAAATTACACAATGGAAATGCAAATTGTTACTAAACACCAGCATGTTTTGCCTTGTTTGAAACGAAATGAGACAAAAGCAAATCAAAACAAGCAATATGGGTTTATTCTAGTGAGAATCAGCTTACAAAGGCAAACTCAGAGTATACCATAGCCTCTTTGTGCAATATCATGTAATGAGATTAATTTTGCAGGTAGCATATGCCCAGTTTCAAAGAAATGCTCCTGAAAACTGCAAGGTAGAGTCACTTGTGCCCAAGGGGGATGTGACCGAGCAGACAGGAGCACGGTTCGGATGGAACATCCACAGGATGAGCACATGAAATTGTGGTGGTAACAACCAATAACAATGAGGGACAGTCAGCACAAATATCTCTAGAATTTCTTTTCCTCTTGTAAAGGGTGTTTAACAGCATCTTCTAGGCAGCTGATTCCTTGTAGGCAGATCTTGAAAATTTTCCAGTGAAACAAAGGGGCATTCAACCTGCATTGAAACATGGGAATGTGGTGATTTGGAAGGCACCCCATTGAAACAGAACAGAATAAACCAGTGCAAAATATTTCAGAAGTCTGGAGAGAATATTTTGATTTTTCAATAGAAACTGGAAAGCTCATCTGAAAAAGAGCTTTCAAAAACTAAATTAGAAATAGAAAAAAAAACATCAAAATGAAGAAGGAATATTTTGATACCCCCTCAAAGTAATACTACAAGACTGAAACTGTTTATTGAAATCCTGGTTTTGTAAGAACTTTCTAAATATAACACATTGATCTGTGTTAAAAAGAAAACAAATTTTGAAATAACCTAATTTCCACTTCCCATACAGCTCCTCTTTGAAGTCTTCAGTTGTGAAGTCGATTAATGACATAAATAAATACCAGATGGTTTTGCCAAGTGGATATTCTAGGAAACGAAACTATCCTTTTTCTTTCCCTTTCTATTTTTGCTTTATTTCTGTAGAAGTAGGAGATAAAATTCAAGTAAAGTAACTATCCTTATGTGTATCTATAAAAGAAATGGATGTAACAATTTAAGAGGAAACCCTAGATTTCCTCCTAGGTTACAGTGTTTAACTTTCATCAGGGCCTGGATATCAAAGATGGAAGAGGCACAGAGAGTCTATGAGATGCTGAGCAACCAAATCCATCCCTGTTGCAATTCTGAGCAATCACAGGCCTCCCAGGGACCCAAAAAGTTCTGTTTTGATCTTGTGCCTAGTGACACCAAAACTGGTTTCCCAGTTTCACTCTTCAGCCCTCGCAGGAACTTCTCTATCACAATTCTACTGTTTCTGACATGACAGCAGTTTGGGATCATCTGGGATTAACTGTTTACAGTACTGTTGATTTCTCTGTGGTCATGATGTTTTTAGACAATCTGATAGTCTAACATACAGTTATACTATTTAAGAATGGCAGCTTGTCCTACAGATCTCCAGTCTCTGGGGGAAGGCTGAATTGGAGGTTTTGATAAGCCGTATGCTCCAGAACATAATGTCTTATTTTCAGCTCTCTGGGTGAATCAGTTTCTATATCACTATGGGAGTGTGAGCTGTAGGACTGTAGATGAGGTTGACTACAGAGTTAATCTGATTTGCTCAGCTTTTAAGGATTCACTGAGAAGTAATATCTTCTTTTGTGTACTGTTTTCTGTGCACCAGATTATTTTTCACTTAAGACACTATAAACATCCATTTAACAATATCATATTTGCAATGTAAATTTTATGTTTGAATTTTTCTCCTGCTTATTATATTAAGCAAGCTGTCTAGTTCATTTTAATATCTAAAGTTTCTCTTTGGCTTGGAAAGCTTGTAATTTTTGATGGCTAGGAACCATTTCTTATTTGGAGAACCTTGCAGGAATTCCTCCGACTCTTTCTGGGCTTCGAGTCTGTGACTACCTAGCTTCCAGGGGTTAAGATTATACAAAATGTTTACCTTACGATGAAGACTGCTATTCCTCAGACTCAAAGAGGGAGCAATGATGCTGTTTCTAACTGACTTCCAGAGCTGTAATCCAAACCTAACACCTAAATATGGTTTTAACTTTCAGTTTCTGGGTTGTTCTGTCGACTATTCACATTTAAAGTTAAGCAAGTTTGTAACACTCACGTTCAAGTTATGTGCTGCACGCTCAAATTAGAAACAGTTTTGGGGATGCTTTTAAGAATATGCTTCACCCTTCAAAATGATTACTGTGAAATTCACAAGGAACGGAGTATGCAAAAGCAAAAAGTTGAATTTGGCTCAAAAGGCAGCTTTATGTTTGACATAAACACTTTTCAAAGAACAAAACCCTGCTGCTGACAAAAACAGTTTGAAATTAAGAAAGTTCTGCAAAATTTTCTTCTGCCTTAGTGCAGTTTTGATGGAGGTTATTGCCGCCTTTTTTGCACATTCACAGAACCATAGAGTCATTCAGGTTGGAAGGGACCTCTGGAGGTCATCCAGTCTGGCCTACCCAAATCAAGTGTCATATGGCCTGCCCTGACTTTTTTTTTCTCTTGTTTATTTTCGCACTGCTGAAGTATCTCCTTCTGTAGCTTGCTACGTCTTGTCAGTTACATCTCCACAGCTGAACTCTGAGCTTTGGCTCATGATCAGATGGAACACCATCCCTGTATTACCCAAGCGAGGTTCCTATATTGGATCCTGGCTTATAGATAGTTTTGAGTCCTAAGAGCAAGGAGCAAATGTTTCCAAGAAAGCCATACAGTTCTACAGAACTTAAATTAATGAATGAGTACAAAACCATGCAATGCCTGCTTTAGCTTTTTATTATCTCCCCTTCATCTGTGTTGATCTTCTATTATCACTCGGGTCACTAAGTTACAGTGGCCTAAAAGCATTATTTTAAGAGTGCTGTTCATAACTATTCGTCGAGATGAACTTTTAAATTAGGAATTTTAATAATTCTTGTCAGAAATATTGTTGCATACCCATGTAATTTTGGACCAGCAAAAATCTGACATGAATTAGCTGAAACTAACCAGAATAGCAGAAATAATCCAGCATTTAGTGTGTAACTCATTACTGAACAGTTAAAAAACTCAATTACTCACAATTAATACATAGTTCATAAAATAGTTTATTGCCTTGAAATTAAAAAAAAAATGGATCTTAGAAAATAGTTAGACGACAACTATAACTATTTTTGTCACAGCTAGACAGTTAAAACTATGAATAAAGCCTTAGTTGTGGCTATTCATACATCGTGCAATCAGGAGCAACAGTTTAACACCACTCTGGAAGCTTGCTCTATTGGATATTATTTATGTTTATTTATGTAAAAAAGATTGGTTATGATAACCCAAATTAAACATACTTTCTATTTGCCGAGTTTCTGTAGTGTCTGTCATTATTTACATGGCATAGCAGTAACACTGGAACTATCATTTTTACTAAGCAATGTATGTCTTTTACAAGACAAAAAAACCGTTAGATTGGCCAAAGGAATGTATCTTTCTGGAATTTTGCATTCACAAGAATTTTGTATAAACATGCAAAAACTCCTTTTCTTATTCCCTAGTTGAATATCCATTATGCAAATAACTGTTCTAGATGACAATAATAATCATCCCAAATTGTTCATCACTACCTCTTGGCCTGGTTTTCATAAACTGGTAATGTTAAGCTGCCTCATTTCGCCCAGAGTAGATTAGGGCAGTTTGACCTTTGCCAGGTTTGGTAAATTTTTGGCAAAGAAATGGCAGCAAAAAAAAAAAAAAAAAAAAAAAGGAGGGAATGCCATCTTTAACTTACATAACTAGATCAGGCAGAGACTATCTATGGGCTTAATCTGAAATAACATTTCAAAATGTACTTCATTATGTTCAAAATAGAGAATCTTGAAAACATTAAATGGCATTTATTAGCCTGCAAAGAGAGTAGAAATATAAAACAGAGGCATATGTTTGCACATGGAGATAATTATGATTTTGGTCCCACTTCTTTCTGCTTGGAAATAAGACAAGACTGAAAAATAAGTACCAGTGGAAATGAAAATTACAGCATCAGGAAAAGGTAGAATTGCCATAGTTACTGACTTGAGATTCACAGGAAAATATATGCGTATTCTGTTGATAGACAGTAAGCAATGGGCCCTCTTTGCTTTTGGCTCATTGTTTCCAGGAAACTTTCAATTTTTTTTCTCTTGCAGGGCTTTAGATTTTTTTCATTAAGACTTAAAAATCTATTTTTAATAAGGTGCCCCTGAGGGACTGACATCTGTCCCCACCTAAGTAAGTATCCAGCTGTGACCTAGTGACTTCAAAAACCAAAACTAACTTTGTGCAAAACTGATGTATCTTTGCCATAGTCTTTTCTCCTCCTTGTCCATGACAATGCAAAACAAGGTTAATTACCATAATCTTCAAAAACATCTTGTTGCTGTAGAGATTTTATTCTAATGGAGCCCTCTTTCTGAGTTCTGAAGTATTATTGCAACAGAAACTAACTTATTGTCCTTAATAATATACGCATCAGACTGCTGAGCACTCATTTATGAATTCCAAAAGAAGAGGTACTTTGTGAGAGAAGAAATCAGAGGAAGGATGTTGCCAATACTACCAAATAAGTGTTTACCTGCTCTGGGAATTATATTATAATTAAACTGTATTTTTATATAAATATATAATTTTAGTACATTAGAAAAGAGCGCATCTATCAAAAGCAGCACGGTCTCTTGATAAATTCTGAATGACATATTAAATAAAAGGAGATTACCAGATGACACTGTCAGATTTATTAAGTGTGGAAAGGATGTAAGAATGTCTATACAGATTATCACCTCTGCAGTCCCCTCCAACCATTCCAAGTTTTGCCTCTCTTTTCACAGCCAGGAAGAAATTTTGGCAAGAGGTACCAGACACTAAATAAAATGGACAGGGTTGTCTGGAGTAAGCTAATAATGGACACATTCTTACCTCTCCTGATGGGATTTTTACTTTGATTCTAGCAAAAATTATTCTTTTTCATAAAAAAAAAAAAATTAATCTGGAAAAGGACTGTTCCAAAGAATTGCTAATATGATTAACCATTTAAAATCAGTACAGAATGATACACTTTATTCATTCTTCAGAAAAGGTCCTTCTGAATAGACCCATTTCACTGCAAATTTAATTACCATTTCTGCCCCTCCTGAAGCAGTGACTTGAAGATCAAGCCCGGTATTTCCATTATTTACTCCCCACTTTACAGACTTCAGTGGGAGTTCTGAGACTGCAGTGAAGGCAGACTCTAGTCTTAAAACACACAACCATTGTTTGAACTACATCTCCTTTTAAGATCATTACTTCATATCTGAGTTGCATGCTATATGCATCTCACTCCTTGGATTTGCGGTATCCTCTGAAGAAAGGCTGCCTCTTCCTTGTAGTGGAAGATGGTCATGCATTTCAATCAATCTACAGTTGTGAACACAAATTATGGCTTGGTGACATTTAGTCTTTTTAGTTTTGACTGCAATCCTTGAATGGTGCATTAGCATGGAATACAACGTTTTTTTTCATGGTAATGCATAACCACGTACCTTTAGTCTGAGATAATTTCCTCTAATCTCTAAAACAAAAGGTTAATGAAGAGCTATTGATTAAGTCTCAACCTAAAAACGAACTTTCAGGCTCTCTTCTTTCAAAGCCAGTGATTTCTCTTGTTCTTCTGGTAACAGAAGAGAAGTCCTGGCTCCTTAAATGTCATAAATGTAATCAAGCTGTCATCCTCCTGCTTGTGGTAACAAACACAGAAAATGCAATAGAGACAGCTTTGCACTGCAGATTAGTGAGGTCCATTTAGTCTGAAAGGCCATTTGTACAAATCCCAGCTGAAGCGTAAGGCATCTGGGAAATGTGTTTACAGTTACTTGAGGATCCTTCTTTTCTCACTGACTTCTTGTGAAAGCCCTAGATGAATCATAGGCTGCAGTCTCACTTGAACCTGAGAAAATACTGGTTTTGAAAAAAGGAGGGTTAATAGCTTACTCAATCTGAAGGCCAACATGGGAAGATCAGTGTTTAATTAATTATTCGGTATTGTATGTTTGGAAGTACCCACAGAACTGTACAACTTTTGTTGTTCTAAAGGGACTTTTATGTCATCTGAATGGAAGGAAAAACCTCAGCTTCAGGTTAGAGTTCTGCCCATGGTCCACTGCTGCGACAAGCAACCCGACGAGAGTATCAGATTAGCCAGGTCTGGAGAAGACGACGGCCGGATGAAGCACAAACACCTCACATTGCTCTCCAAGAGACCTGTTGTGGCTGATTTCACTTTGTCCATGATATGACCAAGGTAAAACTCAGACAGAGTTATGTGGGACTGAAAAAATAGAGGCCTGCTGCTGGGTCTTGTTCTGGCTATCACCAGAGGGCTGCGCTTGGCAATAGGCTACAGGAAACATCGTTCAGCAGACAGCTAGGTCTGACTGACCATGCTTGGATGCAGATGAAAGCAATCATAGAATCATAGAATAGTTTGGGTTGTAAGGGATGTTTAAAGTTCGTCTAGTCCAACCCCCCCGCAAGGGATGTCTTTAATGGGAGCATTACTGTTGACTTAAACACCATTTAATTCTAAGAGCACAATGTAAGGCATCCACATAGATTGCAAGTCATGGTAAGTCACCTGCATCATGTGGATCTGGATGGTGTACAGACACACAGAGTGGGTGCAAAGATCCCTTTATGCTCAAAATGTTCTTCCTGCCCTGACAAAGAATGCATTGTACAACAAAAGCATTCAGCTAATATTTGCCCTCTTACAGCAGCTGTCACGGTCTATTTGTATCTCAAATTTACAGGACAAGGTATTCTGTAAATTAAAATTCATTCTACAACTCATTAGGAAAGAAAACAAACATGTCAAATAAGGGCTTGATCCCCTTTGTATAGACTAGTCTAATACATGAATTCACTAATTCATAATTTCATTCATGGTGTTTCCAATTCACAAGTATTCCAATTCATACCTTGTAACTCGTGTGCCCACAAGCAAACCAGTTACCTAACTGAGTAAGTGTAGGAGTGCTCATCTGTCCCCAACAGGGTATGGGCGTCCCATGTATCACATGGGGAAAAACGAAAGCATCAGCTGTGCTTCAAAAGACCTTCAAAAGCCTTTTTTTTTTTTTCTTTTTTTTTGGCTGAGATGATGTATTTATACCTTCCAGCCTGGAAGTTGGGTTTATGTCATTTCCATAAGTTAGTGGATTCTGAAGAAACTGGCAATCAATGTAAGGATGATGGCTGCAGGGGACAGCAAGCTGTAGGCGATGGTGGCTGCATAACAACCTTTATTCCTCCCTCGACACCGTGTCCTGCCTCTGTGTTGCTCTCACATGGACCTAATGGCGCTGTCCCAGTATATATTGGGTCTTAGCACAGCCTGAGTGTTACTCAAAAGCTGAACAGGAGTTGAGTGAACAGTCACAAACACCCTGCTTCAAGACAACAGGAATACCCCTATTCCAAATTGCATAAGCTTGGCAGCTGGCCTTAGACAAACCATAGCACTTTCCTTGTCCACTTATAACATGGGGGATGTTCTACTAAAACTGCAATGGTGTCTACTGTAGCAAGCTTCACATCCAAGTGGCTCCACGAGGTGCTAGTACAATAAAAGTAACAATTTGTTATAATTAGTAATTGCATTTGCAGTGCCAGCCGCTTTGATGTCTGCAAATCATTAGATCAAATTCAGCCATGCTGTAAGTAGGAACAATGCCTCTTGATTTCAGTGGAATTGGAATGTTTATGCTAGGGCTGAATTCAACTTCTTCTGTTCCCAACCAAGTCAAACACTGACTGAGGTTTTTTTTTATAACTGCAGCTACAGTTTTAAGCTAGAAAAGAATCTTAATTATATAAACAACAAGGTAAACTTTATTATACTTTTTCCGGGGTCTTTGCTGCTCTTAGATCAATTCAATACTTATGCTTCTATAAACTGTTCTCAATCAGTGCTTGAGGTAGGACTCTGGGTAAAATAAAGATATATTTATCTTGGAACAGGAACACACTCATGAGACTCTCAAAGATTTCATGTCTTGTGGTCTTTGCTTTGGCACAGCATCTCTGATGCAAATGCAGAAGTAACAAAACAGAGACATAAGCATACGGTGAAATTCAGAGTTCACAACTTTGTTAAAATTGCATAAGCATTCAGCCCACACTACTTGGCAAAAAGACTTCTGCTAATACCAGAACCTGGGTGGCTCTGAAGGCAGTGCCCCCATTCTCCTCAAAGGATCCTAAAAGCAGCCTAGCTTCCCAACTTTTGTCACGTAAAAGGTAAGGTAAGGGTAATCTCAAGGTGAATAGGCATACAGACACACTGTGCACTGCTAAGCTGAGAGACAATGCTACAGCATCTCCCAGAGAGTCAGCTGAACCTTGTGCACCTGCACTTCACTTCCAGAGACTACGTACAGCGAGACTCTGTGTAGTTTGGGCTTTTCCAAAAATTCTTTTCCAAACCCAGTTCCCTGATCTCACAAATTGTATAGTAACTTGATGAAGAATGAGAAAGATGATGGGGCTGATGGGGCTGATGAGAAAGATGATGGGGCTGAAATTAATTGCCACAACTGGCAAACTACTTGTGGTTTCCACCTTGGCAGCAAAGCTGGAGGCAATTCCTCTTACCTGCTACTAAACAGGAATTAAATGCCTAGGCCTGGCTTTCTCCTCAGCTCAGCAGTAGCTGTGGTGGGTGGGAGAGAGTCCAGACCTCAAGGCTCAGAGGTAGGCTATGACCTGACTTCTCCTTAGCCTGCCCAACAAGCAAATATATGAGATATTTTGCCCCACTTCTTCAGTAAAATTCCCTCCCTGTTCTGCAAGGACACCTCCTGCCTTGGCAGAGCAATTGTCCATTTACAAGAACTCAGTCTTTCAAAGAAAGTGGTCATAATGTAATTTGCTGTTACAACTAATCTATCTGTCCATCTTCTGTTTACATACCTCCACACCTTTCTTCTCCTCTCCCCTACATTCTGAGATTTTCCAAGTCAGAATTTGTATCTTCTTCACATTACAGTACATTGCATACCTCCGTGCAAAGAGATTGTGCTTCTCACCAGACAACTGACATTTAGCTGTGAACCACTGATGATATTCCTTGTGGGATACGGCAAGCCTAGGGAAGGAATCAAATAGTGTTGATTTTCTTCCTGTGTTAAATTCGCCACATCTTCAAGTCCTGGCAAGACGGTTCTCAACTCCTGAACCAGACAAACTCAGTCCCGGTGTCACTCTAATTACTCCACTGGAATTACGCCAGGACCAATTTCTCCTTTTATACCTGAAGATTTACTGCTGCCAAGTATATAGCAAATATGTGTCTCACAGATGGAAAGACAGTATATTTGTAATACTATAAAATAGCAAGAAGCTTTTTTACTCTGCGCTGCAGGCATATGCACATGATAAAACCTTGCAGCAAAGTGTATATTCACCACTGCCTTTGACTGCAAAGGGATCAGGATTTCTCCTGCACTGTTCCAGTGGAAATAAAATGGCTGCACAAAAATAAGTGGTGAGATGGAAGAGAATATGAGAAAGAAACAAATATGTAATGAATAACGTAGAAGCTGTTGACTGAATTATTGGTTTTAGTAATCTGAAACAACATGGGCATTAGTTTGTCAAAGTGGAGCACATTGTAATTTCTATTTCTACACTCTGTTGTAAGATGAAAGACAATAAAGCTTAACGAAGATGATTGCTAGAGACTTTTGCCCACTGTTAACTAGGAAGAAAGGTGACTTAAGACAGGCTTACAGCCCAAGCTACTTAGTAATGAAGAGGCACCTAAATTGGTATAATAGTTTTTCATGTTGAAAAAATACAGAGCAGTAACAGAGTTCCTGTCCTTACCCCAAGCCAGAAGCTGCAGCTCTCAGTGGGAGGCACATATGTAGCCGTTGGAAAATGGCTCTACTGTTTTCTTTTGAATAGCTTTTCACCAGGTGCAGATGCCAGATGCACGACCTTCTGCACTACAGAAAGCTCTGGATCACTTCTGTTGTGCAGGGACTTTTACACATTAATATCAATACTGAAAGTAGGTCTCAGTGTTTCAGTTCTCACTGAGAAATGAATTCTGTGAGTGCTCCAGTGAAAAAGGAAGAAGCGAGAATGAGGACGCTGCAGAAGGTCTAGGAGATCATGTTTCAGTGTTAATTTGGAAGATAGTTTCGTAATAGTGATGGCTGCACTGAGAGACGTGATTTAATGGTCTGAGAACAGAGCTAGAAACTATAAATCTCTAATTTGGCTCCAATACATAATTTTCTTGTGGTCTGAGCCAAGTTATTTAATGTTTCTTCACCTGTAAAATGGGGATACTAGCATATATTATGCAAGGCTATAGAAGACTTATTAACTTAAGTTTCTGAAGTATTTCACAGATCAAAGAACTGAAGATACCCTTTAAAGATATAGACAGATGCTTCAGTTCAGGTGAGGTCTTGAAATTTTGATGCTTTACCTACATTTGTCTACATTTCATTTTAAAGTTATTGATCTTACTAAATTTCACAAAAAAAAAAAAAAAAGAGATTATTTGAAAGTTGTATTTAAAAGTCTGCCAGATTCCTTTCCAATAAAATTAGTGTATTTTATTTCCTCCAAATGTATCACAGATCTTGTTCTTTTTTTGCCTTTGCTGCTGCTATTTGTTCTTTATTCAACTACCTATGTTTCCTGAGACTCCTTTTTCACAATAATTCTTCATTATCTTTCTATATTTTTATAAAAGAGTGTCATACATATAATTTTTTACTTAGATCAGGATGGAGCTGACTTCAGTTTCACCTATTCAGGATATGTTCAGCTCAGGCAAGCCCCAGTACACCTGACAGCCTTGATTATAGTTCTTACAGTTTTGTAAGCAATTACCCTGACAAACACTGTCAAATCACTCAAAAGCATACACAAGATTAAGAGCTGTAACAACTATCAGAGAGGCCTGTTGAATACTAGAAGGGAATTTGGAATCAATACGGTACAATGACTTCAATCAAAAATGACTTCTAAAAATCAAACTTGTTTTGATGACGGAAACAAGATTTGGCCTTAAATTTCTACAGTTATTCACTACTTTTAAATTTAAGGAAAATGGTAGTAACTTGTTGCTGTATTCCCTTTGAAATAGGTGGAGATTTCATTAAAGAGGTAGCTGCAACATCAGGCATTTAGATTTAGAGCACAAAAGTCTGAAAAATGGAAGGCTACATTAATGTCTCAATATTAATGAATAAGAGTTGAGAACAGGAAGAGGCTTCAGGTTAGATATTTTTATGCTGTCTTACTCTGCTTAACATGGAAAACATTTTAAGAATAAACTTTTAAGAGTGAAAATAGTACAGACCCAAAAATACTTATGCAAAGCATAATTCAAATAACTTACTGCCATGTAATTAATAGGAATATCCCTGATTATCCCTACCGTAGTAACGTTCTTCAAGTGCTCAGTGTTACGATTTCTCCCATCAAATACTTTGAATACATGATTCGACATAAAATCACAATTTCCTTACAAACTGTAAGGAAAGCACCTGGGAAGGTGTATAATAATTTACACATACTGGGCTACATTTGCTTTCCTCTATGGCCAGTGGCAAAACTTCTATTTAATCTCCATAAGAGGAGGATGCAGTCAATACTCTTGCTAAATAGCAAACGAAAAGGACTCACATTCATTTATTTAATTCATGTAATTTTTTCATCGGAGCTATTGACGTCTGTGTTCTGAAGCAGGAAAATTACCAGATGCTGTTTTAATAGAAGGCTGCATCCAAGTGGAATTCTGTTTAAAAGGTGTCAGAATCAGAAATCCTATTTTAAATACGGGCAAGAAGCAGGTCTGTTAAGTCTTCTAGAGAACAAATTAACAAGTGGGAATGATTAAGCTAGAAATGACTTGGTGTTCTAATTGAAGAAGTCATGCAGCATGATGTCACCCCCTGTTATTAGTATTTAATTGCTTTCAGAGAGAGCTCAGTGTGCCTCTTTTCTCTCTCCCACAAGAAAATACTCACAGCATTTAAAATGCATCAAGTTATAGAAGAATGTTGCTGTTTGCACACTCTTGGTCTGTTTTAAGTTCATATAATTAAATTAGCTAAATAAAAAACACGGAGCTGTTTATAGGCTCAGCTTTGGATTTTTTTGCTTTATGCATCCAGGTCTGTTTCCAGTCTCATTGGCTGGTTTAAGGACTGCTCTTGCAGTGCGTCTAACAAAGAATAGTCACATCCCTTGACTGCAGATGGTTTGCTGAACTGTCTATTTGACTTTTTTTTCTGCAAAGTGTCAGTGTAGAAGGGTCATTAAGCTGCAGAAACTGAGAGGGAGAGGACGGCACTACACTTGCTACTTATCCATGCACATGACATACTCAAAATCTTTTTGTCATCAAAATGTTGGGAGAGTTTAATTCAACTTTTACATTAAAGCCAAGCAAAATCTTTACTATGTACTTCTATCAATTGCAGATCATTCAGCCTGCATCAGATTATCTGAAGAGAACTATATACACACCACAAAGAAAGAAAAAAACATTTAAATAAATGACATTTGAAAGGACAGCATTATACACTGGAGACTAGTTTCTACTTCTTGCTTATGCAGGTAGCCCGTTATGGCAGTAGAATTGAAGCATCATTACTCTGACAGTTGTATGTAGCTTGTTATCTACATCTCTAATCACTGCTTTCACACACTTAGCATACACATTTAATGTTTTCACTAATTCAATAATGTTATTGTTCAAGAAAGGCATTTTAATTAGTTGAGTTTTAATGTGATGTTGATGGTCTTCTGATTCCTTCATCACTCTGTTTTTCTCTAGATGCTTGCAAAACAATGATCCTAGGAAACATTATGCACTCTCACCATCTCTTCCTGATAATTTTGAAATTTTATGTCCAGCTCATATGTTTTCTACTGGGCTAGTGGCAAAGTTGAAAAATAGATGTCTTAAATACTTATCTAAGGGACAGTACTCTGTGGCTTTTGTCCCACCCTATTCTAGCTGCACTCCAGCTTCAGAAGAAAAGGAGGCGGGGGAACTCAGTTGGGCTTTCTGAGAGAAAAGATATGCCTGAGGTTTCTTCCCTTTCTTATATCAAATAGATGAAATATGAGGGAGGGAATTTTTTTTTTTTTTTTCCTCCAGACATGCGGACTTCTGTCCCACCTTGGGGCAGCTTGGCACAGAGTTTTTTTCTGTCTGACAATTATCCTTCTTGTTACCTAATACACCTTAGTTGAAAAGGAGAAAGGGGTAAACCGCAAAAGTGCAAGCAAAGAAATTTCTGTTTCCTGCTCTCATGTCCAGGAGATGGCTTCACAAGTGAGTTCCTTATCCCACTGCAGAAGCTAATTTCTTCCAACCATAGACATTGTGCTGTTTTCTCTTGGTTCTGCCAAATGAAAACAGAATACAATGCACCTCAAACTAATGTGTACCAAGTAAGCCATTAAAACCTGACTGAAACAGAACTGTTTCTTTATCACACTTCTCATTCTGGATCTCAAAACACTTTGTTACGTAGTTGCTTGTCCTTAGGTATGTTTGTGCTACATCTCCATGAAGATACAAAGTGGGCGATCTGGTTGAATAAGTTCTCAGAATAAGATACATAAAAATACAAGTTACCAAGTTCATTAAATGAAAGGTAAGTAAGTCTTTTTCCCAGAGGGACCTGATGGGAATCCAAAAGCTTTCCTGGGGCTCATTGTCCTATGGGCCTGCCTGTGCTCAAGTCTAGTTCTGATACGGTGCAGCTATGGAACCTGGGATCTGGCTGCTGTGAAAAATGCTGGGAAAGAGCAGCGAGAAGCAACACTGGGACTCCTTGCTTTTCTCAGGAGCTGCAGATAAGGTCAGGCAGTGGGTTGTTGAGCTATACTGCGGCTGTACCAGTGCTTGGCCGTGTACTTTGCTGATTCAGTCCCTAACCAGACTTAATTTCACGGTTTGACTTCCCACCTGTCTGATCACTGTGAGCTTGCTGGGTGATCACTGGACTCATGGCTGATGAGGTTACCAGCATCAGACCTGCTCTGCTCTTCTTGTTCTGGGCCCTTACTTGTAAACCCGCCAGCCCACCTGCCTTGCTGTTGCTCACAGCTCTGGGTTTGCCTTCCCACATGGAGACCCCCAGTCCTGCTGCTCTCTGAGAAGCTGTTTGGTCTTGTCAGGCATGCAGGGTTTTTTTTGTTTGTTTGTTTTGTTTTAATTGAATCTATTATGAATAGACCTTCTACTCATAACAGACCTTCCATAATGAAGGGAAGAAGATAAGCTCAAAAGAAAAGCTAAGCTAAGAAGTCAAAGAAACTGTTTATCAGTACTGTAAAGATGCCTCTGACTGCTGTAAAGAGCAATGGTATTAAAGTACTATGTGTATGCATAACTTTTTAACCCAGTAAATACAGTCCCTCGTGAAAACATGACTTTTCTGAAAAATGACTTTTATTGAGTAAAATTTTTCTGTACATAAATATTTTGTTTCTGTCTTTTGGCCTTTCCCTCACCTTCCTTCAGACTTAGAACTTCACTATTTGCTATTCAAACACAGCTCTGATTATACCACACTTCATCCACTCTGCACAGAGATTAATTCAACTGTCTTGTGCTAAGAAGATCTTTTTATGTTACGTTTCCAGGCAATTTGTGGTACATGAAGCTTTGCCTTCAAAGAATGAGGTTTATTACGTTTATGAGAAAAACATCACAGGTTAGAAGAACGTCTCCATTTTAAGATCATTTTTGACCTCTTCTTTTTTTTTTTTTTCCGGAGAAATTCTGGTGTCATAAGCTTTCTTTTTCCCAGCTGATGTGACATTCTCAAGATCCTTATTAAAAATGTTTGAAGGCAATCATCTAAATCTTTTATACTAGTGAGAAGGACTAGATCTACTCTCAAGAGGTCTATTTTTGTACAGAAGTGTTTCAAATTGTTTAAGAGTTTTCCATATTGTTTTTTATTATTAAATAAAATAATGGTGCAAATATTGTTTTAATTAAGCATTGCTTTCAGAAGTGAGCCCTTTTACTGTTTTATGTTTGTCACACAACAGAGACATGAAGACATTCTGTACTTTTAACAGCAGGACTATAAAAGATCAGGGCTTCACTGGCTGTCCTGTTTCCTATCATCATGAAAGTGGACACTTCAAGAGCTGACTGTGTATGTGGTATATTACTATTATGGAGACATTCTCTAAGAGAATATACTGTACATAATGAGGGACTAGAGAAGCTGGTCAAGAATGAGAGAAAGGGAGTAGAATTTTTTTTAAAAAAAAAAAAGAAAGGCAAGATTTGGCTTTTCTTTTATGTGGTAAAGTACCATTTTATACTCCTTGCCATAGTCTTGTCAAAAATTAGTTGAACAATGTGGGCAAGATATATAATAGACAACATGAATTTGGTAGCAAAGACTAGACATCAGAGATGAAAAAAGGAAGGTTGAAATCAGTAAATTATTAAGTAACATTAAATCACTCTTATCCCTTTCTTTAAATTTATGAACACAGCAATAGAGCTTTTAGTATCGTTAGTACAGGAGAAACATCTGACAGCCATTAGTCTACACAAGTATAGCATATTAACAAACGTTCAGCCTCCATGGCAGTATACCAGTGTGAATGAACTTGTCAGAGTCTTTGGGAGCTACACATAGGTGTTGGCAAAACATGGGGTTTTTTTCAGGACAGAAATTATATTCAGAAAACACATTCAAAAAACTTCATCAGTAGGAGGCACAGGAGGCACTGGGAAGCAAGCGGTATTATGGAAAAAGATGGCGCATCCTTTTACCGCTGGATAAAATGAACACCAAGATAGGCACCGTGAGTTATGGGACAGCAAAGGCTGCCATCAGTAAGAGCTATGCTCTTTATTAGTTTGTTCCCAAACTTTAAACCACCGCTTCTGGAGCTGTTTTTTAAATTTTTCCAAGGCTCCCACTTTGGGGGCAAGTGATTACTTAAGAGGTAGCTGAAGCAACAGCTTGGAAAAACAGTTTATTTTGCAGGTACATAACAGTTTTCTGCTTCCAAGAGATAATGACAAAAAAAAAAAAATACAGGAATCTCCAAGAATGGAAAATAACTGAGTTATACAAAAAAATATGTCATATACAAGCAAATCTTACCATGGTCCTTAGAATTTTTCATCCGAATATGAGTGACCTGCATATGTGAAGATACATAGTAGTGCGATCTAAGTATATGTGACAAACATTATTTGTTTTACTGATAAGCCTTTGCATTACATCATTAACAATATTCTAAATATCACCACTGAAAATAAGATGTATCAAAATTTTCTACTAACTGTCTGGAATAAAGAAAACCCAGAGAGGGAAATAGCTACTTCTATTTTCAAATATTGTGATGATGGAGGCTCCCAAATGCCTACTAGTAGAAGGAGAGATAAGTGAGGTACTACAACACATCCTACTTAGAATGGAAAGCATTGATCAGTGACAGCAGAATCGGGCAGTTGGTATCAACCACAAACTGATTTCACTTTACTACTTTGTATACTGGTACACAAGTCTTACCCATTACTGAAATTCCTACCCAAATCCTATCCTACTGCATTGGATTTTTTTCTCAGTGGTTGTGCTTGAGATTTCTGAGACATGAACTCCCTTGTACCAAAAAACCACATAAGATGCTCAGAGTTTTGCTGCTGAAAAGAGGTAAATCTCTGTTTTAGGTTCTTGGAACACGTGAGGCAGGACTTGTGGCATTCTCAAGTCCTAGACAGAACTCCCCCTGTTCTCAAACCAAAAGTTAGTAGTGTTTTGCTTTTCATACGCCATCAGGTATCATTGCAGTAATTAGCATTAGTAAATGAAGAATTTAATATTTTTCAGCTAGCTTTCTACCAGTAAACAGGTTGCTATTTTACAGTAAAGTTCTCATTGACTTTTTGGAAAATGGGAATGCTAGTATGTTCAGTTCTACTTCAACATCTGTACCAATTTCACTACCTTTTCCTTTCACTTAAGGTTCTGAAAACTCAGAGAAGATTTATGTTGTATTGAAGCAATGCATATCTTCTGTTACTTTACATAGTTTTTTTTCTCATACAACTTTTGCTTTGGCTTACTTGTTCGTGAAGACCAATTGGAAGTGAACAGTTTGTGTGCTACACCCTCTCTCACAAGGGGCTGGTGTTTTGGGTGTGACATCTCTTGTTGGATTCCTGCATTCAGCTAAGGCACTCCAGCCTCCTGGCTTAGAGAAACTATGGAGTTTGGTGTGGCATAACATATCTCCTATGCTACAAGAAGACAGAGAAATTTTGTTTGTTTTATCTCTGGCTTCATGTCTTAATTATTTTACCTAACACTGGAGTAGCTTTAGCAGAAAGGGTGGAAAGTCCCATTCTCTCTATGCCATGCTGGCTACTTCAGGTCCTATGCTTAGGCATATTTCTCTCCTCTTTTGGGCATTGCTTTAGGAAACCCAGATACACAAAACCAGGACAACAAGGTGCAAGAGTTGTCAAGGTACTTAAAAATTAAGCACTGCAGCAATCAATGTGCTGTGGACCTAAGTATCTGACACTGCAAGAAACCACAGTGTGAGAGGGGGTTTAGTTTTTCCACAGGCCGGTGAACTGTTGTGTTTCACTGCATGCGCAACTCTGCTGAATTTTGACTGCATCAAGCAGGCAAGATGTCCTCTGGAAATCCACTTTGGTTACAATTCCCCTGCCCTATCCCTTTTAGTTTAGCCCATAGCAAACCACATGACAACATCCCACTGAGTCTGGTGAGAGATTTGCTTCACTAAGAAGTTTTCTAAGAGTGCTGAACCCCTTGTGGGTTCTGCTTTGTTTTTTCATGCAGACATTTTGAAGGGGGGAAAAAAAAAAAAGCGTTGTTCATTGGTGTTCTCAGCAAAGGGTTTTGCTGTGAAAATTATTATATTTTTCTTTTTTAAGGGTTTAGATATGCATGACTAGTATGTTTCATGGTCTTTGAAAAGTCAGTAAAAGCAAAAAAGAAAACCACAAAAGAAAACACACTGCCTAATCAGATCTCTGTAGAAGCCAAATCTATTTACGCAAGGGAAAAGAAAAGAGTTACAAGAAATTATCTTCCTTGTCTTTGGATACAGGTCAGTGTCTTGTAAATACATAATCTTTCTGTGGCAGTTTTCTTCTGACTTGAAGGACCATCAGCAGTACAGGCTTTGCTAATACTACTATGCACATATGGTAAAACCATGTTCGTCATCTCTTAACTACTTTTAGCTCCTGATGACCAACGAGCACTTCCCTTTTGAGAAAGCTGATCAGGCCAGCAGGTGTTACATGGTGTTAATGTGGAAAAGAAAATCTCCCTTCTTCTGCTGACATATTTTTGGGAAGTAGGTTGATTTGTGCTTGGGGGCGATGTCTGACTTTTGCCAGAGAGTGACAGTTGATAATTGCACTTTTCCTGGAATCATCTCATTCATCCAATGAAGGATGAGACACTTTCCCAATATGTTGTGCTAAAACCAGATACCATTCATGTGAACTATATATAATGCATATAATACTCTTATTAAAGGTTTACTGAGATGGATATGGGGAAAAGTTATCTCTGTACTTTTTTATATTGCTCCATCTACCCCTGTATTTATACAGAACTTTAATCTTGCCTTGAAAACTAAATTATGTATGTTGGCATTGCAGGCACCTTGTGCGCATATGAGATGTATGTATATTTCTGTAATATCTGTCCATACAGCTTACAAATGCTCGCTAAAATTACTTTTAAGTAAGTTCAACCTAAAATACTTCACAGTGGTTACAGATTACGGCAAACTAGCTCCTCAAACCTCTGGCACCACATAGACATAAATCTATCCATGGCCTTTGAGATCCCATTCAAACTAAAACTATTGAAATTTAGCTGACTATAAGTCATTTTAATAACTTTCCTATGCAATGAGCATGAAATACAAAAGTAATTCACCCTGACTATAAGGTAAGGATATTTCCCTGGATAGGAATTATAAATAGCATGGTTCAAAAGTCTGAGACAAATGTGACTCTAGCAATTAAATCAGTTTGAAACTTTGGTTTCAAAAGTTTACCTCCTCATAATTTTGGGGGGATGTTTTTCCCCCTTTCAGTTTCATAATAAGAATCCCTCCACTTTGTGACAGTTAGTTACATGAGAGGTCTGATCTGAAAACAAACCATACACACCCACACAGCCACTCACATACTGCAAGATGTGTGTTACCCCACAGATCTGGAATGCCTGGAAAAGCTCACAGGTGACACCAGTGAACTCCACAGCTTCTATTCCATTGCCCATATTCATTTGGAAGGGATGACAAGGATGTTACCATATTGATTACATTAGTTAGGCTTAGGCTTCAGATCAGACTAGGAACAAGCAGAGCTGACAGAAAACCTTTTTCTGATTTTGGGGAAGAAAAGCATCTCTGTACTCAAATTACAGTATTTCCTTGGCCTTTGACACTGTTGATTACATGCTACTTACAAGACAAATGGGACAAAAAAGAAAATTCACCTGATAGATCATTCCATTCCTATGTAACAGATGTCCACTGTAATGGAAGATGCTTGTTGTTCATTACCAAATATGTAGGCTGGAGACCAGAAGCAGTCTAACCAGAGAAAAACAGAATGAGGTACTCTACTTAGCTGAAACTCTCTGAGAGAAAGAAGAGTCTAAGCCTAGGCCACAGGTAATATCTTAACGGTGTGAGTCCTTACAGCACCAAGGAAAGATATTAACAAAGTCATGAGAACCAGATGACACGGACAATGTGAACTTGAGCTAGGTTGCATCCAACATCTCAGATACCTCATTAAAACTCTGCCTGTGCTGTCTCTGCAGTATGTTGCAGACAACTAAACATACAGTGATACCTCTGTTTTCAATGTGGTTCATGCTGTTTCCTTTCTCTTGAGTTCTTTATTACATTGCAGCTGTAAGCCACCAGCAATCAGAGGCTCGTGTACCACCAACATGGACATGTAACTAAGGGTCCTATTCTCTCAAGTTGTCAGTCACCTACTGCACCGCTTTCCTGCATGTACAATGCAGCTCCTGCACCAGGCATGTCCAGTAACTGCCGTGCCATATTGCTAGATGTATCTCAGCCTTTCCAGGTAATTCCCTGGCCCTGCACTTCATGAGTTTGCAGAGGCATCGTAATTCCTCCTACGACCCATGATTTTTCCACACAGCTTTTTTCCTTTCTTTTAAGCCAAGCAAAGTAAAACAGTAGCCATATGAATTGCTGGGAGATTTCCCAGTGGCAAGGCTCCAAATGCAGCGCCTTGCAGAAATAATACAGACTCAAGCTAGAACCACTGCATTTAAGACCAACTCTAATGATACACATTTTTAAATTCAGAATTAAAATTAATAGAGACAACATTAATTTTCTCTCCTGCTTCCGACACAGCACACAGAAGTCCTTGTGGATGATGTTAGATGCAGGCATCCCCCCTCAGTGAGAGCTGCTGTACACTTCTGCCATGAACCCTCAGTTTTCTGTTCAGAGGACGCAGTATCTGTGGTAGGTGTGAAAGGGACATCTTAGGCATCAGTATACTCACAATGACAATAGATGGCAACTTCTAACTTGCAACTTCTGCTTTTAATTTTCTCTACTTCATTACGTTTCATAGGCGGTTTGTGAACGCGAGCACTTAAATGCTGTGCCTGGCAAAACAAAAGTTGGTCATGCTGAGAACTACAGAAATGGTGGTCTCACTCACAAGCTTCAAGAGAGTGAGAAGTGCTGCCTGATGAGGTGCAATGGTGACTTATAACTGATTTTTTAGGGAATGCATATACAAACCTCTCCCTGTGTAAACACAAACAGTGTCAGTTACATGTGTTTTAGCCTGTCTAAAGCACAGGACTCTGATCTTACTCCACGGATGACTCCTGGAGTGTGCCACTGGACTCCCCAAGGCTGGAGTGGAAAGGCAGGCCTCATAGCTTCCCGAAAACATCCCCAAACCTTTTCAACACACAAACAATTGCTGATTACCAGGCGGAGAGCATGCTGGTCCTTGTGTTTGCAGTGAACTGATCTTTACTTGCTGGTAAAACACCAGTGTGTTTTCTGGATTCAAAATTATCAGACTATAGGGCGTCACCTTCCCTGCAGACACTGTTAAGCCTGCAAGATGGTCTCTAATACCTTTTTCCCACCAAGTACTAACAATTTATATCTCTCTAGGTGACTGTGACACAGCTGATTCATGAGTAAAACACAAAATTCAGTTCTATTATATGAGGTGTGTCCAGGATCTATCATGCTTTATTTCTAGACGTTTCTGGGCCTTTCTAGGTCATGGCCTTGCCCTGCGCTTTGTAAGCATGCAGAGACAGAGGAATTCAGTGTAATTCTGCTCCACACTGCCTTTTTCCTTTCATATGAATGAAGAAAGCAAAATACTGCAGCACGAAGCCTATAAGTCTTTCATCCTGAGCCGTTCTCAGGTTCTTCTGAACACGACGCTGTTTTTATTCCATTTTTATGGGTGAATTTGCTGTCCTATATGAAAAAGATCTTTTACTTTGAAATGGTTAGTGTGTGGGCTTTTAGCAATTAAATAAAAACAATCCTTGAAGGAAAGAAAGAGTTTTAAGCAACCACAATGTGGACTGTGAACCTGAATGCCAGTTGAACCTAATCCTCAGCAGTGTTCATGTTGCAGTAATAACAGACAGTAAACAGAAATGGCTGGAAAGGAGGAGGCCCCCAACCCACTTTAAAAAGCTGGAAGCAGAATCACAACCTTTAATCTCTTTTGGTTTGGGTCACAAAACTAAGAGCCAACATTAAAGCTTTATGAAACCAGCTTATGAGCTGACTATACATTGCACAATCTGCTAGGAAACTAATTTGACATTTAAAAGCCAAACTCAGGCTTAGTTAAGCATTTTCAACTGCACTGATGAGTGGAAAAGGGAAAAATAGGAAAATATGCAGAATGACTGGTGTATTAAAGCATTCTTTGCTAATTCTGTCTTAGTGACTTCCATGTTAAACATAGAATACAAATTGAAATATGTATCCTGTGTTTCAACATTGCAAAACAGCTTGACAACTTCACAACAGAATATTCTGACACCAGCACCATCATTAATAATAATGCACTCTGTAGCTAGACCTCAGGTAACACGTCATTGCCACATAAAGCAAAGGGTTATCTATTCACCTTGATATCTAGCACTGTAGAGCCAGTAACAGTTTAATCAGTTTTGACTAGTAAAAATACTGGTAAATTCAGGAAATACATTTACATTTACCGTCTCTTTCATCTGCAATGCAAACTCTTCTGTTTGCTTGCTGTTTTGCAGAGAAAATTAAGATGGCTTTGGTTTCTTTTCATAACAGGAGAATTTTCTAAGGGGAATTCTGTACGGTAGTTTCATGAACAGAATAAAATTAACTGAATCCATGTAGTATTTATTTCTTGTTTTGCATATCTTGCAATCATATATCAAAAAAGGTAGGATGTGCCTCTCAATTGTTTATAAAATTTATTATAAAATAAAGTGGCTTTAACTTCATATCTAAAGTGTGTCAGTGTGCACTGATGTTTTCACTGCTCTAAGAAATTACTTTTCAAGGTTATAAAAAGCCCGTACACGATGGTGAACAGTAAAGTCAATGGTGTTTATTTGGTATTATAGTGGGAATCATTTATAACTATTTATTTTGCTTACCAATCACTTTATTTATTGGCATCTTCTTACCGAGATAAAGTAACTAAGTATAATTCTAGGATGTTACAAAAATTTTAGGATCGGATGCATATTGATGTAAAGTATCATTTACTCTCTGAATTGAGAACGTGACTTGCAACTGAAGGAAAAATCTGGTTCATAGTAACAGTGGAGTGAAGGATTTTATTTGTGATTTGTGTACAGCTAGTGGCGAGAGCACTCTAGTCTAAACAGAAAGCAAAATAAATTTTCTCCTGTAAAAAAAAAAAGTTAAAATATTCTTCTGCTGCTATCTGTTTTGAAGTACATTTACAAAACACCTCTAAAAGAAGATGCAAGTGTTTTCCATATTCTTGTTAAGTATGACATTCTGAGCTTTCTTGTTTTTGTTAAGTAACATTTGTCACTTTTAAAAATGTCAAACAAATCATCTCTTTTAAACACATAAATGTGTGTTTACTGCAGCAGGCCCTCTATTGATGTAGCTATCTTTGTTTAGGCCAGATAGTTTGGCAGAACACATTTCTAAATACCTGCAACAATTATATTGCTATGGGTTAATCACAGAATAAAAGAATACAGATTTCAACTTTCTATTGAGTTGCATCAAAAATACCAAGTGGGCAACACCATATGCTTATACACACAAAATCAGAAAATGGAAGCAGTTGCCAAGGCATCAGCAGTCATTGTCCCAGCACATCCATTTTATTTTCTTTATTCTAGCACATTCCCCTTTTGCAATGTTAGATATTTTAGTATGTGGGGGTTTTTTTAAGGGGTCTGTATTTTGTGTTTCCTTACTCAACTCAACCATTTATATTATTCCTAATGTATATGAGCAGAATAAAATATCTGAGAATTAAATAATCTTTTTCAGATAGTTTCATCTATCCATATTCTTAATAGTGTAATGGATTTCTTTGTGTATCATAATGACATAAAGAACTATATCAAGTGCAAAGAGGAAATTTTAAACAGCTTGAGTCTAGATTATGTTGCACCTTATCCATTGCAATTATTATATTAGAATAAAAACATTTATTTTCATAGTACTTTACACTCACCATTCAAAAGTTCAAGAAAGTCAACTAATGAAAGAGCCAGGCTGATCTGTGTTAGTTGTGGCATTAACAACAGGGACATGGAGAACAACAACTGCTATTAAAGTTACTTGTAGTCCTTACACTGATAGTGGAGTTAGGTAGCAGAGAGTATTCTTACAGCATAGAAAAAAATTGAACCGATGATTTTTTTTTCTTATGATGACCAATGCAGTAAAGAGTAGAAAGTCAAGTATTCTTATTAACTATCACTTACATGTCTTGGACAACTGCTCGTTCTTGGACTTTAGAGAAAAAGTTTGTGTTCAAACAAAAATAAGCCAGTATCTACCACTTCCTTGTAAATCACGACAGTTTAGCCATTAAACATAAATTCAGAGTTTAAAACATATTCTGCAGAATTATTCTTTTTTTCTGTAGATTATTTGAATGATGATGGTGTAGGATAAATATATAATAACTGATTATAATTCTTTTTGCTTCATTTTCAAAGCTATTTGAGCCACATAATTTCAATAAAAATCCTAATATTAATCCGTGGCCTTGCTTTTATTCATATAAAGATTATTCCCAAGAATAAAGAATTTATCTTGAAGCTGTCGAGAAAAATGGAGCATGCAAAATCCCTTAAATTTATTCCTTTAAAATCCTGTCAGCTTTGGCCACTCTAAATAGTCAGATTAATAATCTTTTTCTTCCACAGTAAACATACACAAAAATTGTGTTCTTCTATGGGTAAGACTTTAGAATAGTATGATCTAATTACCCATGGCAAAGTTTTCATAGTAGAATTACAGTCTAGGCAAATTAATGACAAGCAGCAAAATGCTCCTGGGATGTAGTGTAATTGTTCTCATGATAACCCCCACCCTTTAATGGCTTTATTCCCTCTGTCTCTCATCTAAATTGCATTTTTACAATGAACTGTTCAGTCTATCATTAAAACATGATGGTTTACAGAAGGACTTTCAAAAGGCTTAAACTTAATTGATGTCCAAACTCTCTCAGTCCGCAAATCAATAACAAAAGACGTTTTGCCTGGGTTTTTTTGCAAACAGAGCAGACGTCTAAGTAAAATATCACCTCTGGAACAGAAGCAACTGACTTTTATGTTCTCATCACAAAAATGGAAGCTCTCCACTGGTGGCCTTTCTTATTTACACCACACACATAGCAATCTTTGACATTCATCTCCTTGAATATAAACAGAAGATACAGCCTCCCTCTCCTGAAGTTAATGAACTGAATGATAAGGTCTTTCCGTGTACCCCCTTAATTCAAATGCCTAATGACTCAATAGTAATTGCACAGTTCTGAAAAGAAAGTGCATTAAAATTAATTTTTGATTATGGGATAAAGTAGAAGATCGGTGGAATGGTACTTTTCTGCTTACTGTGAAAGGACTTGTTCACATACACCCTTACACGAAATTAGATACACCAGTTTTAATGCTGGCAAAAACTAGATTTGCATTTGACTAATAGCCAATTGAAATAACTGAAGCACTGGGATACAAGTTTTGTGACTAATCTACTTGATCCTTTAACAAGAACACGACAGCTAACAAAAGGACATTAACAATATTAAGATTCAACAGACATCAATCAATAAATTGAAAACTTTAGATAAAACACACATTCATTAGAACTAGCCAGATGTTTTCAGGTGAGCTGTTTTGTCTTTAAAAAAATGTCTTTCAAAACATGAAACTTTCAAATGTATGCCAGTTTTGACAAAAAAAAAAAAAAAGGCAATTTCGCATCACACAGAAATGCACTGCTGTAGGAAACTCATCTACTATGTAGGGAACCAGCCTGTTCTGCTTGGTTCAGATGCAGATCTTTAACATTGGCTCTGTCTAAGTCTCCTGGGCTAAGCAACTGTTCTGGTGTAAAAAACTTGGGTTTTTTTTTTTTTCATTCTGTTTTCATGGAAAATACTTGAAGTTTCTGCAAATATGCACATAATATTTGTTTGTCCTACTGTGAGATTAGACTTCTTTTTTTTTTTTTTTTCACATTTTGGAAAAGGGAGAACATAGTTTTCTGTCCGGCTCTGATCATTCTGTGCTGAACTACTGTTTATGAGAGTTATGTGGTGTGCACTGCTGACTTAGCACTCTGTTTCCTGTAAACTCTTGAGTCTCAAAGCATGAAAACTGGGGGAAAAAAGACCCTCACAAAATGAAGAAAATTTAAGGTTTCCTTTTTTGTTGCTGTTGTTGTTAATGCAAACTTCAGTAAGAGACTGTTCTTAACTTTTTATTCTGTTGTAACTTTTGATATAAATTTGATTCCAAGAGTGTGAAAAACTGAGTAACTTGAGTTATACTGTCCAGCCAAAACAATTGAATTCATATTTTTCTGTAGATAATTTAAAGACTGAGGAATTATTTTCCCAAACATCTGATAGCTACTCTGCTAAAAGTTGGTGAAGTTGCTATTAGAGGCTTTTTTGCAGCTTCTCTTTGAGGTCAGACAGAATCTGTCAATTCTCTCCTTGTAAGGTCAGTGACAAAAACTTTCAGTCACTCTCCATGCAATCAGAATTGAACTGTGGACAGTTTTTCATTTTTATTATTATTCCCTAATTAAAATCTTTTGGTCTTTGCATGATGTCCTGGTTTTGAAATCCAAGTTCAAGGCAGCAGATCAAATCTACTGTTGAGAGCATGTCATGTTTTAGGCAAAAACAGTTTCCAGTAAAGTCTACAGACTTCCCACAAGCTATTCAGGTTGCCTAGCTCCTGTTACATATAAAAGAAGTTGTGGATCTGGGCCTTGATAAAATGTGAAAAAAAGCACTTTGACCTGTAATAGCTGCAGGGTCAGACTAAGTGAGCAAAATAGTCCTTTCTTGCCTTGAAATCTTCCAGTACATTGAACTGTAAAACAGAACACTAGGCAAGATGAGGATGATACTTTCCTGTGCATCATGAAATGAGCAGCCTCCTGTACAGTCTCTTTATTCAAAACAATTCCACTCCGTTTCAATAAAGTCGTGAACTGCATGTTTCACAAATAGCCCTAAATGAAAAACAAAAAAGGAAAATACCATGAATGAATTTTATACAGGTATGAAGGATATTAGATTGGTAGAAGAAAACAGAAACTGCTGCTTCCTCCATCTGTACGTGTAATCTTTTGGCATGGCTGAACATTGAGAAAGAACTCCATAATTCTGTCCATTAGCAGGCTAAACAGAAAACCTCTGCAAATTCATACGAATAAAAATGTCATTCATTGGAAACAAGATCTGCTCCACTCGCATTTCTGGTAAGTATTTAGATGGCCAGGAACGCCTGGCTGAGATAAAGCAGGGAATGGGGAAGAGTGCTAACATAATATAGGCATTATTTCATAAAACTATAGAAGGTAAATCTTGAACTCCTGTCATACCGAGACACACTGCATTCCATTACTGCATCCCATTTGTAACTATCAGTGATATCAGTAAGGGCTAATTATTTGAGAAAAGCAGTCTTATGTAAATAAGATGACAAATCAGGAGGCAAGTATTTAACTTGTATCACAAATTATCTGATGATAGGCACTTAGTTGAAGAGTAGACTTTTGAGTGTTGCTAATCACTTACCATTTTCTCTGCTTTTTTTTTTTTTTTTAAATGCCGAAATAAAGGCTTAAAGATCATAAGAATTTTGGTTAATTTTATCTGTTAGAGCCATATGTTAGGAACAGAAGACCCAGGTAAGACTGAAGAAATAAGTTGCAAAATTGGGCATGAGATACTTATTTTCATTTACATCTACTTGGAAGCTAAATTCTGTTCTGGTATTTTGCTCTTTAATGATGTGGGGAAGTAGCAGGAGTTGCAGCCTCAGTCCTTTGTGTTTGCCCGTCCCCTTGTAATACTTGTGTTCTTGGGTCTTAGGAGTCTGTCAGAGTCCCAGGCTCCTATACAAAAGCAAACTCTGTATTTTGAGCCCCGATCTCATGTAAATCCCTTAAATGCAGTTTGTTGGCTAATTCCTACTTTCATCATGCTGATCGGCTCTACAGTATTTCAGTAGACAGCAGTATAAATATCATGGCTATACTGGCAAACTCAGTTCCTGGGCTGTAAAGAAGCAGCAGAGCAGAAAAAAGTGTCAGCTAGCTGGACATATGTTCCCTCCTTTGATTTCCTACATTACAATGCTTTACAGTCCTTACAGAACAGGGGACTTGTGAGAGGAGGAAATACAGACTGGACAATGAAAAAGCACTTTATAAGTCTAATTTTTCATAACAGCACACAATTTGAAAATACACAATAATTCCCAAGACTGCAAATGTTCTCCATTCATTGCTTGCTGTCAATATATGAGCAGTTCAAATTTCAGAGGGAATGCCCTCTTGATGTTAATAGAACACAAAATGACGTGTAACAAACTTGATTATCAATGACAATTCTATGAAAAAAAAAGGCAAAAGTAAAAGAAATTAAGCTGTTATACATTTTTGGGCAACTAACGTATTGCACCTGATCTTGATTTTCCAAAATGGCAAAGACTTGCAGTTCCCACTAAGCTCATGTGAAGTTGTGATAGGTTAGCATTTCTACAGACTAGTCTCATGGTATTGCCAATTTACAGCTTAAATGTAAATGGATCTAGAACAGTGGCCATCTGGGAAATTTTTGCTTTTACATCCAAATTGCCATGCAGCCCTTAGCCCATCTGCCTGGGAGCCCCATATTTTATAAACATTCGTATTTCAACTCAATGTTGCAGAGAACTTATGCTCATTGATTTACTGTACTTAAAAGGCAATGTTTGAGCAATTGAGTTTTTATGTATTTTTATCCATTGCTGTCAATGTTGTATGAATGCTTCTACAGCTGGCATTATTTATACAGTTATGTAAACTATGGCTAGGCTTCGCTTCCCAAATTGAAGTTCTGAAGTAGATGATAGAACTGGCTTAAAAAGAAAAGGAAAAAAAAAAAAGAAAACCTCAAGAAACTCCTCCTTTCTCCTACAGATCACTGTGATTTTCTGAGTAACATACAACATCTTTATACAGATCTTCTGATGCAAGATGAGATCTCCATAGAAACCAGTTCCATTCCATTATTTTCTACAGAGGGCAACCTGTACCAGTGCAGCTTTTAGGAATAAACTTGGCTGTACACTATGGCTATATACCAAACATCCTACTACTTGTCCCATGAGTGAGGTCCTGTAGATGGAAAATGAAAACAGAGCTCAGTTTCTTTACTGCAGGGAGGGCTTTGATATCGGAGTTTGTTTTGTTTGTTTATTTGTTTTGGGGTTTTTGTTTGTTTGTTTGTTTTTCTCCCAAAAGAAGCCTCTCTTTAGGAAAGTTAAGCCTATAATGTCCTCAATAGTAACCCTACAATCTGTTGCATATCAAATACATCTCAATTTATTATGAGGAAAGTTACTGGGAAGATGAGTGGTATAGTCTTTCCTCTGTTGTCACCTCCCTTCCTACTGCACAGGAACCCTTAGGTAGACACACACATTTAAGATCAAGATTTTGAAAATCTCAGTTTTCCACTTCCTCGTGTTCTTCAAGTGCCTGGAGCCTCAGCACACATGATCCCCAGCAGCAGAGGTTAGGCCACACTTGTCTCTCGGCTTATTTCCTCTGCTTTCCTGAAGAGGGACAGTGTGAACTGTAACTCTGCAACTACAATCTTCATTGCAAAGCCACTGCAGTCCGTTACCTTTAGTTACTTAAGTATTAGTTATCTTAAATGGTATTAATGAATCTGATCCTTTAAGAACACACAATTACTGCCACGATGATAGCACAAGCAGTGCAAGCAGCCTAACACTTTCTGTTATAACCCTCTATTTTTACTCTTTTCCTGATATTTATATCCAAATTATTTGAAGACTAGAATTATGATGTGTATTACCATACACTGACTAACATTCAGGACTACTTGCAACCAAAATAGCAAGAAAGGAAAATGCAAAAAAGGGAAAATAATCCTTAGGAACTTGAGTACAATGAGCTCTGGGTATATTGTACTACCCTGCGTTCCAAAGGAATTCTGCGAAGGCCGTGCAGTTAATCTTTCTGATGCACACTCCATTCAAAGTTATTGTGGCTAATGCACTTGTTATATACAGACCTGCCATGCTTTTGCCAACTCAGCCAATAGTACTGGAAACTCCTACTGGGAACATATTGATAAAATAGACTGCATAGACCCGTTGTTGAATTTCTCTCGGAAGTACACGTGTTGTAGGTGTAAGAGAGCCCATTGTATTCAACATCTTAGAGTAGAGCACATGTTCTTTTTCTGGAGGTTATGATTGCACACTAAATGGGAAGGGGATCTGGATAGATATAGGTGTGCTGGGAGAGAATATAGTGATAGAAGGAGTAATGCAAGACTATACCATCTCTAGAGTAGAATACCCTATTACTTCTTTGTTCCTTTCAGTTCTATAAAGGTTATTTTAATGGCTGCTGAAATCCAAGACGTGTGTCCCTATTGCGGCTGTAGGGCAAATATTTGAAGTTGCTTTTGTTTCTGTATGGCACCTGTCACATCCAAATGCAGGACGGTAGTGGAAAATACTCTGAGTTGAACTATATCCACTGGTGAGACAGTATTCTGCCTCTAAAGGTGGATATTTATAATTGAATAAGAAGAATTTGCAAGGAATCTCCTGAAGGATATTTTCATTATAAAACTGCAATGAAAACTAAACAACCCTTTGTCTCCCAGCTTGATAGGACACCAGATTAGTTGGATCCTAATTTATCTCTGGACAGCCAACTTATTCCAGCAAGGTTTGTTTCAAAATCTCTAAAGGTGCAATGGTACATGCAACAAAAACAATCACTCCTGCCTTGGCCAACATACCACTTTCTGGGCGGTACTAAGCAGCCAACCTTACGCAGGAGCACTGGAGAGTTAGCCAGTGCCACACTACTTCAATATGTAAGATTTAAAGATATTTTGTGATTCATTTGGAGTAAATTTTGTTCTTAAATGTAGGTTTTGGTAATTCTGAACTTTTAACCCTTCAACAAAGCTGCTTACAGTCCAGAAAGACTCCAGCTGCAGCTAGGGCAGTACTTAACAACGTAGGCTGATTATCTAAATTTGAGACTTTTACAATGCCTTCATATGTGGTCAGTGGCCTGCAAACCAAGAGACCACACACGCGCAAACAGAGGCTCTCATAATGGCCTAGCATTTTCACCACCTGTTCTGAAGCCATGTTATCAGATGTGAGGGAACCAGTAAAAAACAGTTTATAAGCTATAAATGGAAGCAGCTATGTCAGAGAGCTGATAAACATTTCAGTGCAAATTATTTGTGTAGCAGACTCTGTAATTTACACTACACTAAACTGCTTTAAAGTATTGGTTTCAAGTTACAGGATGTCACGGTTACTGTTTTGGGGTGGGAGATATGTGTGGTGGGGGGATAAAGGAGAATGCAGGCAGGTGATACTTGTTGTTTAACAGATTGTGTCAAAGATAATGCTATCTTCTTGCCTTTTCTGCTTCACCATTACCCTCATCTGCTGCCGACATATCTTGGTTTAGCTTAGAAAAAATCCATAAAAGTGCCTACGACATTCAGTCATTTCATAGCCTTCAGAGATGTTCTCTTAGTGTGGAAATTCTGATATAATATCTCTATCTCCAGTGATGTCAATAAAATTAATCTTACAAAACAAAGATAAGCTTACCCACGCTATTAGTTTAAATGGAGTAAAACTGAGTGGTAAAGCATATTTCATAAGCATGACTCAGGTGAATAATAAGAAGAGGAAGGTCTCTCCAGATTCAATTACAACTATACAGTTCCTGGATTATTCCTTAAAGGCTTTTGCTTTAGTACTTATTTTAGTAGTAGCTCCTCTGTCACTGCTGATCTGAATTAAAATTACTTGTGATCAGCCTCTTCTAGAACTGAATATTTGGTGTGACATGATGTAAATGAAATGTTGGTTAGGAATATGTTGTGAATATCAGGCTTATTTCCCTCTGACTGAAATCCATTCCTCTTTTTTATTTAAGCCCAGAGACCAGAACTGACTGTTTTCCAAGAAAGAAGAGGAAGAGAGGTGATTGCATACACACTGTTAGCCCTGCTAGCTTTGCAAATCTCATTCAAGAAAAATTTGACAGAATTTTAATTTTTCTTTTCAGTTAACTTCTCCTTGAAATTGTACTCATATGTACCAGCCTATTCTTGGTTTTAGTGTAAATTGTCAGGGTTTTGAATTCTTGGCTGTAACACTGTTATCAGTAAGATTATATTTTTAAAAATAGAGAAAGTCTGATATTATAAATGTACTGCTCAAAGGCTTGTATTTGTTGTAGAGGCATTTACTATGAATCCTTGACAATTACAACTGGTAAAAATTAGGTTGAAGAATTTTCCATAAATTGCCTACTGCATTGGGTTTGGGATTTCAGCCTCTCCAAATTCATCTTTCTGTAAGTGCTAAAACTATTCTCAGCTGGAAATCTTGTAACAGCTGTAATTTGTAGTTACACAATTCTGCAGATATCTAGCAAGAAACTGTCAAAGTTAGTGCAATTTAGCATTGAAAATAATCCTTACTGCTCCATGTTATCAGCTATGATAATTTGTTTTTCATTTGTCAGGGAGAGCATCAGTTCTGGTATTAACATTCAGCAAACAGCCACTCACTGGTGAGGCACTCCGCAGTATTTGAACAGTGCATTTATTTGTGATGACTGCTTGAAAATTTAATTAGGAAAAAATTCTCAAGTTTTACTCTCAGATCATCATTCAGATGACCTAACAAGTGTTACACTATAGAAATATATTATGTATCCAGATTTGTCAACTTTGGGCACTTCTGGTACTGCTATCACAAAAAAACTCTTACAGAATTGTCAGTTACATTTTTTTTGCAATGGTGGTAATATTGCTTTCCAGTGTGGAAAACTTCTCTTTTGTGCTAATTAGCTGGGGAATTAAAGTTGGGGACTTCAGGCCTGCATAGATCACAGGAGGCTCTTACTGATTCTCCCAAATAAACCTCTTGTGCTGTGCTAACTTTTCTAATTTCAGCAGTACTTTCTCTTCAGAGGAACTTCAGTTTTCCTGGAAAGGAGATATATTTCGATTAGCAAAGCCCCTTCTTAAAACACTTACAAAATAAAACAATGTTTTTGGCAAGATAGGCTTATTTACATCCTAGAAATGAAGTGTGAACATTGCTGAAAACTGTTATTTTTATTGCAAATATTTCATATGTTTCTAGCAGAACACATTCAGCTGTAGTAGGCAATATGCTTTGAGGAAGTAACCTGAACATTTCAGAAATGTTAAAAGAGGACTTTAAAAACAATTGCTCAGCAAGCATTGTTTTCTTCAAGGGGCCTCTTATCTGAACTTTGAATCCCGTTCTGCCTTCTTGTATCCTCTGCCTCTCCCTTCTTGCTGCTTCCACCAGCTTCAACTCATGATTGTTGCTAAGAAGGCTATCTTCTGCTTTCTCTGATGGTTGACTGTTTTGGAAGGGTTTGTCTAATTTGGTCATGAATCTCATAACCTTCAGAATGCATTGCACCATCATGTCATTTGTAATGAATCATCAAACTTGACATTTTTTCTTATTTTACTAAGCAAGAGGCTTTAACCCTAAGGCTACCCTAGACATCTGCTTCCCCACCAATCGCTAGTGAATTATCTTCTCCTGCTTCTTACTATTCCTCATTTATTGCAGTAACTTTAAGTATCCACTATCACCCATTTATAGTGAGTATATCCTCTGTGGCTGTGGTGAAGCTCTGGAATTTTGCTTCAAGAGCACCCAGGCAGCAAGTACTGAACCCACACTGGTGTCAGTATAACCTGGTAAAGTCAGGTGGAAGGGAGCTTGGAAACTGAATGAAGCTTCTGAAACCTAAGCAAAGTTTTGCACTTACTTTGTTAAGCAGTCAGGCAGGTTCTTTCTTCTCAAACAATTTCATTTCTGATTAGTGCCTGCAGCCACAGCTAAAGTAAGGAGGGGGAAACTAAACCCCAATCCAAACCTAAGCAAATATCTCTTGGATATCCAGTATTTTTCAAACCTGAATGCAAGTCTGTGTTCCTGAACACACAGTTGCAGAAAAGAATTGATAATAAACACTGAACTTTTATATTGGAAATAGACATATGCAGATCACCAGCTTGAATCCAGGCCAAGATAGCAGTTGCGGAAGGTCATTATGTCATGGAAAAAATTGTGTAGTCTGTTAAAGATGGGTTGAGGAGGACAGACAGCTTTTCATTATCCAAAACTATGTGGAGATTATTGTGGAGGAGGAATACTATGACTTAATTTCTCTTCCAGTGCTTCCTGGGATCCTTCTCCTCAAAGTGAGAGTTAGGGGGAGATTAGCTCTGCCATTGCCTGCAGCATATCACTTCTAAAGAAAAAGGGGAACATCAAGCCTTACTAATTTAGAAGAAACATATAGTTATACTGGCAGTGTATCCAACCCCTACTCATATCCCGTGCTAATCTTTAATTGACTGTTATATGGATGCCATCCAGGGAGAGACTCCACTGGATTCAGTCAGAAAGGATACAAAATAACGGAGTAGTGCCTTAAGTACTCAAGGCATTTATTACTTTTGGAAAGAATACAGACATCACGAGCTTCAAAGAAAATTAATTGTTTACATGTTTTCCTGTTTTTCTTCAGGTGGATGGAAGCAGCTCATCACTGTAAAGTCTGAAGCTCTCTGGTCATCTGAACGGCCAGGCAGAACTGGCACATTGCTACCAATGGATGACTCACCGTGCCTGCGCAGACTGGCAGACAGCTTACTACGGCCCTTCAGACCGGACGTCACAAACCGCTGAGGTAAAAGCACGTAACTGGCTCCACACATGAGGAATAATTACATTTGCTATGAGTTACTCCAGAGTGCTAGTGACACTTTCTTGCACAGTCTGTTCTTATCTCTAATTCTCTGTTGATAATAATTCAGCAAAGTTTGCCTGCCGGCATCATGAGGCAGAAAAAATAAGTACATCTATCACATGCACATCAAGTACATATATCTCTTTCCCTCTAAACCTCATACCTCCATCAGAAATTTCAATTGGAGTGTTTTTTCTTTTTCTTCTTCAAATATTTATGAACTGAACAATGGCACAACCTTAGTTAAAGAGACAATATAGGATGAATCCTTAGTTATAAGACTTCCTGTACCTACGGCAGAGGGAAGAGATACAGAAGGTAAATCTGGCCTTTGATATCCATGATAGCTGTGAAGTGTTCACAAACAGTTTTGGCATTCTGAGTTGTTCAATTTTTTGCTTCTTTACCTTGAACAGAAGTAGCTTCCTACCTGTCTGTTGCAACCAGCTCCCTAAACTACCGTCTTTCCTACTGGGTATTTTTCAGCAGATGATGTTCAGATCTGCTGATTTTGCCAGAATCTGTCCATTTCCCCAAGTAGGTACAGCATCACCTCTCTGCTTTGCTGAGCTTTGTTTTAACCTCCCCATCACCTTCCATCCATCAGAGGGCTCCACAGCCCCGGGAGCAGGAAACCCTCTAACTCCACAGATGGCTGGGGCCATGGGAGCCAGGCACTGAACCCTCACTTGATGACCACCTTACCATACAGTCTTTGATTGATTCTGCAGCAGCAGCAACAACAAATTATTGCAATGAGAAGATAATATCCTTAAATGGCTTACTTTGGCAAGATTTCCACAGTCAAATTTTGGTTTAAACAGTGATGTAGATTTGATCTAAATTAAATAATGATAAAGGGGAGAAATAATGCAAGACCTCATCCTCAGAAGTTCTGTTACTGAACTGAGGTGTGGAAACAAGATTAAAGTCCTGGTGTTACTAATTTGCCCTGCTTATTAACGACAACAGCCCCACCTTGAATAACCAATAGCTCTTCCCTCACTTGGAAGTTGGGAAACTCATGTTGATGTCCCTGTGCCACACACTCTGCCACCTGATCTCCAGTGAGGTGATGGGCTGCTCTGGTTTGGAAAGCCCTCTCTGCTTCCAGATAAAGCCTTGAAATGTTATGGGACTTTTCTTCTTGAAGTTAGTTTCACTTCCCTCATACACAACCAACATAGCAGTAGACTGTTCAGCTTGACTTCATTTGCTTGGTATAGCACACACAGATGCACACGAAGGCATGCCCACCCTAAAACCTCTGGGAAGAGTTAATGATGACAGACTATTACATCTGCAGGGGAAAACTGAAATAGGCAGAGATATATCCCCCTTGTCTTGAAGTGCCTAGAAGGCCAACTGTGCCAGGAACATTTTGCATTTGCAGCAAGTATATTATGTTTATTTCTAATGTAAAGTTTATGCTTTCCATTTTGTTTGAACTCTTTCTCTGTTTTACATGCCGTGTTTCTTGATGGCTGCAGTGCTGCCTGAACAACAATCGTAAAGATCCTAAAGCATTCCCTGGCACTGTGGGTAAAGTGCAGGTTTTTAAGATATTTGCTGAGACAGCCTGCGCAAAGGATTGTTTTTGCAAGTTCTTGTGTGCATATGCGTGCATGATCCCTGTGTGTGGCCTGTGTAAATAACGAGTGCCATTTGCCCTGAAGGCTCTCTAAACCACCCTCTCTGCCTGCATAGAAAACATCTCCCTGCTGTAACTAAGCAGAATTAAAATAGTTACTTGTCCATTCTTTCTTTTATGTACACCCACCCTGGCCCCCAGTGAACTTCCTCTGCAGTTCTGCTTCATGTTCCTTGCAGCATCAGATACCACACAGGCGCAGGGAGCTGAGAAGAGAGGAAAAAGGCACTGGAGGCTTACTGCCGCTCTCTGTCTCCTACTGCTTCTCCACTACACCAACACTCTTCGAAGTTGCCCATCCACGCCTGTTCCTCCCTCCTACGCTCTGCTCCTACTCTGTTTATGACATCTCCCTTGCTCCTGTCACTCTTGTCCAGCACTTCTCACTGATTTAAGCTTCTTGTTCCTCAGAGGCTGGGTGGCTGAACTTCTTACAGAGTTACATAGGAGATCTGCTTCGTGGGCCATGAAAACGCTGTATTTCTCTGTCCTATTAAGCTGTTCCTTCTAAACAAATAAGAAAGACAGGAAATAAAACCATCACAAACTAATAGTTCACAGACCCACCCTCTTGACATGATTGCTATAAAACTTTGGAAGTTATTTGTTTAATTTCTCTCTTTCTCATGCATGCTTGCCACTAGCAATCTACAGAGTTCATCCTGAAATGCGTGGACGACAACTTCCTCCTGCAGGTGATAGAAGAGCCGACAAGGACGGGTGCCATGCTCAACCCTGTGCTCACCAACAGGGAGGGGCTGGTGGGGGATGTGAAACTGATGGACAGCCTCGGCTGCAGTGACCATGACGCGGTGGAGTTCAAGATCCAAGGGGCAGCGAGGAAACTACACGGCAAGCTCTCTGCCCTGAACTTCAGGAGGGCAGACTTCGGCCTCTTCAGGGACCTGATGGGCAAAGTGCCATGGGAGGTGGCCCTGGAGGGAAAAGGGGCCCAGGAAAGTTGGTCCACATTCAAGGAGCACCTCCTCCAAGCTCAGCAGAGGTGCATCCCAACGAAGAACAAGGTGGGCAAAAAGGCCAGGAGGCTTGCATGGATGAGCAAGGAGCTCCTGGACCAACTGAAAGTGAAGAGGAAAGCCTATAGAGGGTGGAAGCGGAGACAGGTAGCCTGGGAGGACTACAAAGAGGCTGTGTGAGCAGCCAGGGATCAGATGAGGAAGTCTAAAGCCCTGACGGAATTGAATCTGGCCAGGGATATAAAAAGCAACAAGAAAAGCTTCTATAGGTATGTAGGGGACAAAAGAAAGTCCAAGGAGAATGTAGGCCCCCCCGGAAGGAAACGTGTGTCCTGGTTACCCGAGACACGGAGAAGGCTGAGGTACTCAATGACATTTTTGCCTCAGTCTTCACCGATAAGGGCTCTTGTCTCTCCACCCAAGCTGTGGAAGGCACAAGCAGGGCCTGCGAGGATGAAGAACCGCTCACTGTACTCGAAGAGCAGGTTCGGGAACATCTGAGGAACTTGAGGGCGCACAAGTCCATGGGACCTGATGAGATCCATCTGTGGGTCCTGAGGGAACTGGCGGATGAAGTTGCCAAGCCACTGGCCATTGTATTTGAGAAATTGGGGCGGTCTGGTGATGACCTTTGAAGGTCCCTTCCAACTCTAACCATTCTATGATTCTATGATTCTATGATTTAACTAGCGGTGTAAGCAGTTTTATACTTCACTGTAAAGCCTTGGGTCAGTAATCTCATAGTCCTACGGCTGCTTTCAGAATCTAGAATTTTCTTTTAATTTTAATCGAAATGTTGCTGGCATATAAAATAATTCTTCCACTTCACTGTTCATACACTGAAAGATATTTTTTTCCACCTTGGAATCTGAGAGAATTGTTATCCACTTCATTGTGAGAAGTCAAAAAACCTAATTTTAGTTTCAGACCCCACTGTCTTTCTTTTAATTTCATTATTAGAAAAAGTGCTAAGTGTTTCATCCCCATTTTTCTGCTAGAGAAATTGTGGTAGAGGGAAGATAAATTACTTTCACAAGGATTTCAGAGTCTTGCTGGTCTAAGGGCTTTCCATTAACCTACATTGCTTCCAGTTTAGGAAGGCAGATTGCTCAGATTCTTTTAATGTATTTGTGCTACCCACCTCAAAGCTGCTTTGAAATGATTAAGCACATGGCCAAGAACCACAAGTTCTTCCTCCTTCCAAAGCTGGATGCTCATCATATTTTACTACTATGTCAAACTCTGCACACAGTAGTTACTTTTGTGAGTGAGGAAAAAAGAGTGAGAAAACATAAGGGACCCGCAGTCATCTAGGAAATTGGTACCAGTACTTCCACCTCTCAATACAGTGCAGACCGCAGTAGACCACAGTATCTGCTAGTGAAATTGCATCAATACTTCTGGTGGAAACCTAGGTCCTTTCACTGTTTACCTCAATGGATCCTAAACTTTCTCTTTTCTCTTGATTTTTTGTAACACAGGATGTACTTACCCATCTACATTTAAAGTGGTCTATGTCTGTGTACCTTCAGGCTGATGACACTTAGGATCTTCATTTTAGACATTTCTCCTTACAAAGATCACAAAGATGCCACCATAGAGAATCAAGGAAAGATGCCTGTGAGAGGAGAGGCTGGTGCATGAAGAGCAGGCTGGGACTGAACATTTTTTATCTTGCCTTTGGCAAGTTAAATATCCCTTACTGTTTGGGAAACTGTGAAAGAAAGGCACCCCAGTAATTACTTCCTGGTCATTTATGTAAACAATTTAATATTGAAAACAAAAATAACACAGTAGAGTCCTCATCTGAAACCTGACTGCACTTAGTTTCTGATAGAAATCCTTTCATGTTTGAAAGTACACCAAAGAAGTAATTCAGTTTTTTTTTTAAAAGTCAGAGGTAAATAAATCTCTTATCTATTCAGAATGCCATCTGTGTGTTTCAATGGAAAAACTTAATCCTGTGGAAAGGAAATACAAATACAGAGTAATCTGTCAGAGTAATCTGGATACCGCATCATCAAAACTTTTTTACTTTTGATTTCATATTTTTTATTATAGGCTCATAAAGAAGCTTAACTATCATGTTTCAAAATAACTCCTTTTATATTTAATGTGAGTAAACAGGATATGATGCTATTGATTCACAATTACTTCAGAACCCTAAAACGCCAATTTTAGAGTTTTTCCAACCCATCTATTAAAATTATTAAAAATATTTTTGTAACATTTACAGTAGGTAAATAGTTCTTCTTCCTGACCAAGAAAGGTAAAGACAGACATTAACAATGGCTTATTTTATGATCATAGAAAATAGCACAACAAGGAGTCAAGGACAAAATTTTGGAAGATGCTATTATATGCACTGCAGTTTAGCGTAGATTCGGCATGATAAAGGGTCATTTTTGCTGTGTAACCTAAGTGATATGCTCTGCCTGCCAGCGTCATCTGGGCAGATGATTTCTCCCTACAGTACAGTCTCTTTTTTTATTGTCACCACTCTGAAACTGAAATGGCAGAGAATTCATTACTCCTCCATTTGCAACCACTGAGTGAGTACTGAGCTACTGCTTCAGTGTTATACTTCTCAGCTTTTTGCTTTCAGGACAAAAACAAACAATAGAAGGCTTTAGTTAAGGATTCTTACTGCTTTGTGCAAGAGGTGGGGCACTAGCCCCATTTTACTGCTTGCAGTGTGTAATTACAGTCTGCCATTTCCTCTGTGCCTTCAAATTGTTGCTGCATTCTTTCCACCCTGACCAAAAGGTTGTGTAGCATTTCATGCGCTGTTAAATAGCAGCTTCACTCCACCCTACAAACACCTGTATTTCATTGTTGGCAAGTGAACCAACCCGTCTATTTCCCCTCACTGTGGAATGCACTTTATGAATTTTTTGAACAGCATGAAGTGTATACAAGAGTCACACCTTGTAGGCAAGAGCTGGCAACAGAAGTCTGTCTATCAAAATTCTTATATTTAAGCTTTTCCACTTCCCTCATCTTGTCATGCTCCTTTATTACATTCATGCTACTTCAGCTGAGAGGAAAGTGACAGTTTCTGATGCAACGCTGTAGCACCAGGAGCTACAGGTATCCAGCAGACACCCCAGTAGGTCTGAATTCCTTAGCTAGGGATGAGTGGGAGAACTCTGGCTGTTCTTGGATTTATTTTTATTAAAATGAATTGAAGTAAAATTCTGAAATTCTTTTGCTGTTTTTCCCCCTCATAGATGCAAAAAGACCCACACAGGTGGACAAAAGCAGAGGATGGTTCTATGAACTATGAAACTACCCTTTATGTACTTTGTTTCAGTGTGGGTATAAGGAGTAATTTCTTGCACTAGCTGTCCTGATTGATTGCTGATCCAACAGTAGTTCTATGGCAGAAGTAAGGAGCAAGAAATCAGGATGGGTTCTTAATGGAAAAATACACTTAATTTACAAAAACAAGGGCATAATGGTCATCCACTACTGTTTTATGACCAGCAGCACTCATTGTTGTGTGAAAGTTTTAACTGCACTAGCTTTAGCTTCAAAAAGTGGCAAGAAAGTTACTTGATTTTCTGACTTTTCTGTGCTTGTGATGAGAGAATCAGCATCACTGAGTGTGATGTCACCTGCATGGTATTGCTTTTGCAGCTTGAGCTGGCAAGCTCAAAAGTTTGCTCCTACAAAAGCTCTCTGCATGGTGCTGAGCCACGTTGTGTTGATGCACCAGGTAGCTCCAAGGTAGCTCAGGAATTCACACTGAATTATGCACTAGTTCACACTGCAGGAAGCTAGGACAGTTTATTTTTTTAAAATGGGACCGAGGAACTTCAACTCAATTTTTGAAAAGGGTTTGTATGCCATATTCAGCAATGCCATAGTTAGGCACCCAGTGAAATGACTGAGTTCCCGCTCAGGAAACGAGGGTCAGAAGCTGAGGAAAGCACACAGCAAAATTAAGTACAAGTTAGAGCCCTGTTCTTCCTGTGCTATCACTTTCCCTACCTGTCACTATTTTTACTTATTCAGTACAGGTATGCTTCTATGGTTAGGAATGTGTAAGGCATCTGGTGTGATGAAGCTGACTTTCTTCATAGGTGCCATGTTCTCGATTTATAATTAAAACTGTTGGTAACACACCAAACCAGGGCTGTAGGAAGGCACTGTTGCTGAGCAGTGCCTTCCTATGCAGCGCCAAAGCTTTCTCTTCCTCCTTCTCCCTCTCTGCCCTTCCAGTCAGGAAGGCATGCAACCTGAACAGCTGACCCAAACTGACTAAAACTTTGCTGAGCTGCAGGCTTGGGGCAATCCACTCCAGAATGCAATTATTTAAATTAACAATTCAACTCTTCCAACTAGCAGAGATTTAGAATATAAAGTTCTGATTTTGGTGAACCTGGGATCGGTCACTGATGAAAGCACAGCTGCGCCCACTTCATAGAAGAACTTCAGGTATCATTTAATCTAGCAGATACCAATAACATACTTTATAGAACACTGAATAATCAAAACTCATGCTAATTTGTCTGGAATCAGTGCATTGTACTTGTATTTTGTGTTTTTCTCCACACTTTTCTGAGAATGGATTTCAAGGATTCTTTACTGCAAGTATTAATAGCAGATCTGATTTGTGACTCACGCTTGGACTCTATCAGCTCATCGAAGTCTTATTGCTACTAATACTCCAGACTCCTCTAGCTTTTTCTCTATTTTCAACTGAAGAGCTCAGAAGTGGTCTCAGAAGTGCTTTTTCTCTTCTCCATATACACTTTCCCACGGGCATGACACAAACATAGCTCATCTGATGTGTGCTCTTCAAAGTAGCCACACTAGAGCTCAGAAAAAGGCAGATCTGTAGTTTTTCTAGATAATTAAAGTACTTACCAACACTTCAAAGTAATTTTTAATAAATCTTTTGAGTTTTATTCCATACTTTTAATGTTTTATAAATTTCAGCCTAGGTTAACAGATATTACACATAAAAAAAAAATGGTGACATGTTTTAACACCAGAAAACTGGCATTTAGCAAAATACTTCAAAGAGATGCTGTAACTTCAAAAATATCAAGCCATTTTTAACGGAAAGACTAAGAAGAGTGAGAGAGTGGTGATTTAGAAGAAGTCAGCTTATAGCTCAACTAATAATGAATGGTGCAAAGGTATATAAAAAAAGAAGCTTAAAATTGTGTTGCCTTTGATACTCCAGCTGGGAGTCTGAAGAGGGATAGGATCAGAACTAGACGGATATGGAAAGAGAACTTGATTTGTCTGACTGCTTATCAAAATGTTAAGATTTTGACCTCCTAGAGTAAAAAGGCACTGACTATAGCAAGGGCAGCATCTTGAGAAAGAAAAGATTGCATTCATTTGTACCCCTCTCTGCCTTCCCTGAGAACAGACAGATGTTCATGGTTCAGGAACATGCCCTCCTTCCTTCATAAATCTTATGCCCATAAAACAGTTTGTTAGAGCCCATGAGAGGTTCTCCTGAAATATGCTTGTAACAGCACTAGTGGCAAAAATGATGAAGTAATTGTCTCATTTAGTGAGATCCAACTTTTACTGCAGTTAATTTCTAAGGAGTCAGAGGCAAATTCAGCAGAAGGTTATATTTCTTGCTGCAATTTCTGCATAAATGACATAGGAAATTGGCTTATTTTATTTAAATGGATGTCAGATGTTGCTAAAAGACAAGAAAACTCAGTCATGGGAAACAACTCCTTAGTACAGCAGGGTACTCGGAAGGCTTGTCATAACCGCTGGCTAAGCCTGCAGGTAGTGAATTCTCCAGTCAGGGAACAGAAAAAGGTTCCAACTTCCAGTCCTTCAAAAGCCCTTTTTGGAAGCACATCTTACATCTCTAGGTGATTTGTGTTATTTCTGCACAGGGAAGGTCAATATTCCCACATTAATGATCTAGCTTATTACCCCTTAGCAGTTAGGACAATGGTGTCAGTTTAAAAAAAAAAAAAAATCAGCATTTAACAATAAGTCTCTATGCACATGTTTTACTTCTGATAACTTATGACAAGCAAAAGTAATTTTTATTGCAAAGAACTCTATTAAAATGTTTTAAAACTAGATTATTTTTTGAAATTACTAATGTATCCATCTGAAATACATTTCTTCAGGAAAAAGTTGGAAAGACTTCTATGCCAGGATTGTGATTTTCAGTAGAAAAGAGCATTATTTTCTTTTACAGATTGCAAATTTAGTTCTATGCAGTCTTCAGTTTGGGCAATCAGTGGTAGCAGAAGCTAGAGGGGGGGCAGATAGGGGCATAGGTGAGCTAAATTCACCACACAGGTAGGAAATCCAATTGAAATCAAACATTCTGGTTCAGCTTTTAGGGGTACATGGAGGGAGAGGTGCCATACAGCACCCTGTTCACCACACTACCCACTGAAATCTGGATGTTAAAAGCCTAGAAAACCTGTGTCAAACTTGTATCTGTCACACTTAGAACACCTTAGAATTACTATACAGGACTCTTCTGCTCTCACTTGCACTTAAAACATAGAATCATAGAATGGCTAGAGTTGGAAGGGACCTTCAAAGGTCATCTAGTCCAACCCCCTGCAAGGAGCAGGGACATCCCTGACTAGATCAGGTTGCTCAGAGCCTCATCCAGCCTGGCCTTGAATGTTTCCAGGGATGGGGCATCAACCACCTCTCTGGGCAGCCTGTTCCAGTGCTCCATCTCTGTTCATTTTTCCAGGTTTTTTTGTTTTGTTTTTTTTTTGGTTTGGTTTGTTTTTTTTTTTTTTTGTCAGGCTTGATGGCCACATTTTGAATTTTCACCTGGATGATATTGGTCCTGACACTGGCAAAAAATTACGCACACACTTAACTTTGACAAAAAGTACTCCACTTATGAGGAACCCTGCTATCTGTGAGACCACTTTTGCAGTTTAATCTATACCTAATCACTTGCAGAATCAAGGACTTTGAAAACCTGCAAGCAGAGACAGTTGTTTGTATTTAGAAGTGTCTAGTTTATCTAGCATAACTTTATACTTAAGGAGATTTTAGGCCATGCCACATTAACTCAGTATTTATCTTTTCATGAGAAATCCATTATTGAAGTACAAAAGATGGTAGATATAATTAATCCAGATTCAATAATACATTTGGTATGATGGTATATCAGAAATCAAATGGTATACAATTAACATAAGAATTGTAAGAGGTGGAAAATGCTAAGTAAACAGCCGAATACAATGAGTTACGTTGAAAGTGGAAGTACTTGGCTAAAATAAGTTATTTCTGGAAACACGTTCCAGGAATAAATTCAATATTTTAAAAAATGTGTTACAAGGTCACTAATAGGGGTAAAGGTGAAAGCATTTGCTGTTGCCTCAGGAACGGAGTGCCAACCATCCAGAGGAGAACCAGAACATCACGTAAGAATTAGGCAAGCCTGAGAACAAGAGCCACAGGAAGAACTCAACAGTACAAAAACGCATTTAGCACCCATTAGTAAGAATTTCATCTCTCCCAGAAGGTCACATTTTGGAAGAAGAAGAGAAGGAAGGTCTACTTCCATTATGCAGTGAGACATTGAGAAGAACTGATCTTTTAAGTAGCGTTTCTCTGTGAATACAAGCCAAGTACCATACTCACTGCTGTTCTTCCCTTCATGCTTCCCATTAGCCAATGCCAAAAAACTGGGATAAAGGAAAGGAGAAGGGGAAAGAGAACAAGACAAGAACAAGCATTTTGAAATAAGCGTTTCATGGGCATTTTTATGGTAGCATCACCTAAGGAATAAATTGAGCATGGCATGTCTGAGCCCAGCAGACTCTTGTGCAGGATATGCACTCAGACTGATGGCATTCCACCCAGTTTTGGCTGTGACTGTATCTCGGCTGTAGCCAAAGGAGTCTCAATAGCCTTTCATGCACAGACAGAAGAAGCAGGCAGTTATACTGGCTGGCATGCTCACTTTGTCTCTGCTGCTAAACAAAAGGTCTCTGTATGAGGTCACTGTATAATGAGCCGCAATTCAGTTGTAAATACATTTTCAATGTTTCCATCCCAGTGCAGAACAAAGAGGAGTGTCCCAATTCAGGTCAACACTTTGCAACATCATCATTTGGGGAGAAAAATAATTTTTGTCATCAGTTGTCTTGGCATCACTGTTTCATGGGAAGCAGGCTTCCTGATACATTTGACACTGGCTGTGATGTCAAATGCCTGTCATTGCCCTCTTTAATCTTAATTGGTGATCTCTGCTTTGAGCTCTGATGCATTTCTGCACACTCAGTCTTATGGGAATGAATTCTGTTTTGTTTGTTCTTCAAAATTACACTCTTCTTGTTTGCAAAGATTTGCCTTCCTGGGGTGCTTGTAAGTGTGTAAAATCTGAGGTGCAAAACACCAACAAAAGACACTGGGCTAGGATGAGGAAAGATGCCTCTTCCATAAGGAGGTGAATTTTCAACTTGGTCTGCGCAGTCCTGTCCCTCTCCAGAAGGTCAGGTCAATTTCCAGGTCTGCCGGCTCACATCATAGTACATTTTCACTGATACCTTCTATACAACTTTGTATTTGGATTTTGAAACTGCCTCAAAACATTGTATTTCTTCTTGTTTCTGGGTTGAAATTTAGCTTTTGAATTACCTCATGCTACCTTTTAGGGGGGTTAATGCAATATACTCAGGCAGTACAATTAAATATAAGGGTACAGAATATCTTAGGATGCCAAAATTAGATTTGCTTTCACAAACACCACCAAAAAATAAAAAGGCATTCTTTTGTGAACTGAAAATTACAAGATACTTCCTACTAATCATCTAATTAAAGCTGTGAACTAGTATAAACAAAGTTTCATTTTCAGCTGGAGATGTTTACATCCATCTCACTGCAATTTACAAGCAAAGCAAAATTAAAAGTTAATTTAAAATTATTCAGCCTTATTTCAATATTTCTTCAGCACAATGAGATTTAAATAAGCCTGTTGCATTAAAAAATCTTACCTTAAAATCTCTGGCACTCTCTTCTCCTCAAATAATCCCAGCTCTCTGGCACATCTTTGTTCTGCCTTTGCTTTCCTGTGTTCTCGTCTCTGTGCATACATTGCTTTTCAGGTTTACATGTAGATGCACAGAGACAAATGATCAGAGATTGCAGTCCATATTCTAAAGAGCTTAGTAGTACCTGATTTTTCTCTGAAAGTACTTACTGAATGTTTTACTTGATGCTGCTCTGGGCTTGCAGTAGAAGCAAAAAAATATTTTCAGGTGCCACATTTCCAGGATCAGATAAGTCTTCGCAACTACATTGCTAAAATAGGCACTTGGAAAATACATCCTATTGGGTACCTAAGTAAGGAAACATACAGACAGATTTTCTTGGCAAATTCTAACACTAACATAACAGCACATTAACAAGGTGCTTTATAGCAGTATATGGCCAGGTTACTGTTCAAAATATTTAGTTTTAGAAACACTAGTACCTTTCAGTAGAACCCTCATGCTTCTCCTGTTCTGAGTGTTTTGCATGCTTTCCCTTATTCTCTTCCTGGATTTCCAGAACATATCTGCATCTTCCCATGGCTTTGATGGTCCAAGCCCTTTTCTACCTCTGGTGGGAAACTCCTGATGACTATAGCTCCTTTGAAAGGAGTTAGATTTTTCTTCTTTTAAACACAGACCTGCACTTGTAGTGCACTGTTTTGACCCAGGCATAATGGTGGGGTTTCAAACCTCTTGCAAGAGACTACTTAAAAAATGTGTCACCAAGTGAGGCAGAACGTGAAATATTCCCTGAGTAAACAGATCGCTAACCTCCAGCCCTGCTCACTCCTCACAAACCAACAAAGTCTAGACATTCCCCATCTCTGCTTTTTCTGAACTGGTGATTTCTGGCCCACCAGAGCTTCCTCTAATTATGCAATAGCTTATCAACTGGCATCATGTTAAAGAAAAAAAGTTGCGTGGGAAAGATGGCAACCTGGCTGGCCTGTAGCTGTGCTAGTATTAGAAAATGAGGTGGGGAGCTGTGAGGAACAGATGTCTTTTTCTCCTTTCCCTGCTCTGGCTGGTCAAAGCAGGGAGGCTTCTGACTTCTGTTTTCAATTGAGACTTTATTTTGTTTGACTATTGTTAAAAACAAAAATATTCTGGGAGGGAAAAAAGCTTTTAAAAGACTACGGGTGTGGCTTTTGCTTCTCCTCTCTAGCTGGTGACACAGCCTCCACGACTGTACTTTGAACTTGCTTTTCCTGGGGAGGAGAGGGGAGCCTGCATGTCTCCTGCAGTATAAAAGACTCTTTCTCCATAATCACAGCAACAAAGACAAGGTCAAATTTAAGGATTTCAGAGATTTGTCAGGATGACTAATCATGATATACTGCAGAATTCAACAAGCATTTTAGATGTATATCTGATTTCTCTGATCCCACAGTACTGCAAAGAGCATCTCTTTTCCATTTATGAATCTACACCCCTTTACTGTCTCTGCCAAAGAAAGCACAAGAGCTTTAACATTTAAGCATAACTGGAAAGAAAATTAAAGGAGAACTTCAGCTTATCCGGTTCAAAGGGTCTATTTACAAGGTGGTCACGAACTCGTCTTTTCATTTGGAGAATTAAATAAATCTTTATGGAACGAGATGTAGAATTCAACCTCTCTCTTCAGTAACACCACAATTGTAGAAGTCTTGCACCTTTTCTATTTCTTTTGAATATCGTTTGTTTCATAATAGAGGACTTCAGAATCTTAAAATGGGTCTGGAATAGAGAAAAAAGAATAACTGGAGAAAAAAAGCCCTAAACTTCTGAATTTCTGTATTTCTTTCATACATAATGCTGGAGTGCAAATAGACCAGATTAACGTCTGCCTGATAGCCTGGTTTTGACAGAGAGTTCTGTTTATTATTCAACTTTATCCAAAGCCTGTTTCAAGAGATTTCTTATTTTACATACCAAACTAAACTAGCAAGAAATATAGATGGACAAAACTGAGCATTTGAAGCACAATTTAAAAAAATTATGCTAGTGCCAAAGTAAATAAACAAATACAATACGAAAAGCTTTGTTTCTGTTCTACTAAATTATAACCTTATTTTGAAAATTGGTGTGTGTTTTATAATTTTTTGTTTTCTTGTTATGACAAAGAAAAGAATTCATTGGAGACTTAATTCACTTTAACATGCTCTTTGGGGATTTTTTTGGAAGCTGATAGTAAGAAAATAGCCTCCGCATTTTATCATAATTTAAAATTTTCTCTTAATTCTATACAGTTTTATAGCATTTTATTTCTTAGGCTTTCATTTGGAAGAAAGAGAAAGGGATGATGCACGACCTTATACACCTTCTAAAACAGATTTCATTATTTTTTTTGTCCTTTGAAAAATACATTCAGATAAATCTTACTTTCAGTTGTAAGATATAGTACAAAAAACCACTATTGAATTCAGTGGACTTCATCTGATTTTACAGATATAACAGGTTGGGCTTTACTCGTGTGTGTTTACATTTTATAACAAGTAGTATACACATTAACATAAATGAACCCTATAAAGAGCTTTATCTAGATGTAATCAGTACATCTTAATTTATGACTAACAAAGAATTACAAAGAGTCTCACTCTTCAAAGGAACTGCTTGTTTTTCCTCTGACTTTAGTCCTAATTTTACACTGAGTCCTTATTTTATACTTCTTGTGTTGAGAGGATTATGATTCCAACAAAACTACTTAAAAGGCTTTCCATATATTTACAAAATCATCAAGGCTGTCCTTCATTCCACAAGGTACTGTTTTCCTCCTCATAAAAATCTCACTCCTAAAAGATATCATATACCAAATACTATTCCAAGTTTTGGATTACCAATTGATTGCTATCTAATATTGTGGAAAATCAGTAGCAAGGCATTAATTTCTTAACTGAGGCCTTAAAATGTAAAATTGCTTGCTATATCATGCTATACTTCTGTTTAGAATAATAAAATCACAGAATGATTTGGATTGGAGGGACATTTGAAGATCATCTAGTCCAGCACCCATGCAAGGAGGAGGGACATCTCCAACTAGATCAGGTTGCTCAGAGCCTCATCCCATCTGGCCTTGAATATTTCTAGGGATGGAGCATCAACCACCTCTCTGGGCAACCAGTTCTAATGCCTCACCACTCTCATAGTAAAGAATTTCCTCCTTATATTTAATATAAATCTACCCTCTTACAGTTTAAAATCATTGCCTCTTGTCCTGACACTACAGGCCCTGGTAAAAAGTCTCTCTCCATGTTTCTTATAGGCCCCCTTCATGTACTGAAAGGCCACTATAAGGTCTCCCTGGAGCCTTCTCTTCTCCAGGCTGAACAGCCCCAACTCTCTCAGCCTGTCCTCATAGGAGAGGTGCTGCAGCCTTCTGATCATTTTCCTGGCCCTCCTCTGGACTTGCTCTAACAAGCCTATGTGTGAGGACTTCTGAACCGGAGACCTCAATACTGGCTGCAGTATTCCAGGTGGGGTTTCACCAGAGCAGAACAGAGGGGCAGAACTGGCTCCCTTGCCCTGCTGGTCACGCTCCTTTTGATGCAGCTCAGGATATGGTAGGCTTTGTGGGCTGCAAGTGCACATTGCCAGCTCATATGTAATTTTTCATCTACCAGTATCCCCAAATCCTTCTCCATAGGGCTGCTTTCAGTTCATTAATCTCCTAGTCTTTATCAATACTAGGGATTGCCCCAACGCAGATGTGGGACCTTGCACTTGGCTGTGTTGAACTTCGTGAAGTTCACATTGTCCCATCGCTCAAAGCCTATCAAGGTTGCTCTGGATGGCATCTCTTCCCTCAAGTGTATGAACTGCAGCAATCAGCTTAGTGTCACCTGTAAACTCGCTGAGGGTGCACTTGATCCCACTAAGTCATTAGTAACTATATTGAGCAGTACTGGGCCCAATACAGACCCCTGAGGAACACTGCTTGTCACTGATCTCCATTTGGACATTGAGCCATTGACTGCAACTCTTTGGATGCGGCTAGCCAATCCCCTCGCTGTCAAACAGTCCATCCATCAAAACCATATCTCTCCAATTCAGTGACAAGAATGTTATGCGGGACTGTGTCAAAGGCCTTACAGAAGTCAAGATAGATTACACTAATTACTCTCCCCTTATCCCCCAACACAGTCACTCCATCTTAGAAGGCCACGGTATCAGTCAGGCATGATTTTCCCTTTGTGAAGCCATGTTGCCTGTCTCTAATCACCTCCCTGTTATCCATATGCCTTCACACAGCTTCCAGGAGATCCGATCTATTATCTTGCTGAGTACAGAGGTAAGAATGACTAGTTGATAGTTTCCAGGGTCCTCCTTTTTACTGTTTTTAAAAATGGGTATGAGGTTTCCCTTTCTCCAGCCACCGAGGACTTTGCCTGACTGCCATGACTTTTTACCTTGTAGAAGCTATAAATGTGGTGTGATTGATAAGACAGCCTTCTAAAGTTACTCTGCCACTTACACCTTACACAGAATTCTAAGGAAATCTTGTAGTCCTCTTCTATTTATAAGAAAAAAATAAACCAAAGTTGTCTATGTCACTAAAGAGTAAAATTTATTCTCAGTCTCCATTTAGAGTATAAATTATTTTATTTCTGCATTAAATATTGCATTTCTTCATTTAAATAATTTTATCTCCCTTACTATGATAGATTTTTATCTTTATCTTTGACAAAAAAAATTACTATTTTTGCAACCAGATAGAAAATGAGTTCATATTGTAGCTTTAACATACATAATTATCTTCCTTGTTTTCTTTCTCTATGGTTTTTCTTATTTTAAAAATAAAATCCAGTAGACAGGATTATCTTTTCCCTAAGATGGGCTTCCCATTGCTATAAAACCAAACTAATTTATCTCACTTTTCAGTAGAAATTCAGGGAACAGATTATCAGTATCCCATGTTCCTAAAATCAGTGAGTTTTGAATACCTTTGGAAAAAAAAAGGATGAAGAATAAGTACATCATCAAGTTACGGGGTTAGAAAAAGGAGCAATTTCAGAAACTAATGCTCAGACATTACAGAATTTCTAACTTCTATACAGTAAAAAATGTGTACAATTATGTCTACAGCAGTATAACTGTAAGTTTCTAAGTAGTTTGCATGTAATGGAAAAAGTTTTATATTTTGAACTAGCTATATCTTTTAAAAGAATGTAATCATTTAGTCCTGGTTAAGATGACCGTAGTAATCCAAACAGGAGGTGTTAGGACCAAGAGTTCCTGTCAGAGAAATATAATCATGATCTACCAAAAAGATTAAGGAGATCTTGATCACTGACTCCATGCCAGGGAGCTTTGAGCCACAGATGTTTCAATTTAGTTAATGAAAGTAGTATGACACACTTCCTCCCACATAATGGGATTAGATATTAATTTAAGAACACTATATATCCTAAATTATCAGAAGATGTTCACTTTATAAACAGGAAATTTGTGTCCAGGACAGTGCTACAGCAGGGTGAGAAGTTATGCCATCATGGAAAACTTAGTACTATTTAGAATTTTTTCAGGGTGCTGGAGAGACACGCAAAATTGCCAGCTACATTGTGCCAGAAATTTATCACGGTTAGTGTTGAAGACTGATCAACAGCTCATGGCAATGATGATGAGAGCTTGGAATTTTTTTCTGAAAATAACTTTTTTGAATATCACAAAAACATCTTCTGAGTGAAAAGTACAAACACCCAAACTTGAAACAAGAAAGACCTGCAACACTGGTTTTAAATTAGGATCGAAAGAGAGAAGAAACTAGTTCATAGTAATTGTTTGGACTCGCTCAAGTTAATTTAGCAGATACATGAACATGAACAGGAAGGCCGAGGACACGAAGGTATTCTGAAACAAAAACGGAGAGTGATAAATCACCAAAGTGTTGATAGAATAAAGCAAGAATCGAGTAGAATATTTATTAGTAAAGGGATTTCTGATGGTTAGTACTAGCCTGGTGATCTAACTCTGAATAAAAAAAAATCACTAAAAGCAATACTTCTGTTGCAGGAAAGTGAGAAAGAGCTCATAGCACTGGCATCACAAAGTTTGGCAGACACTGGAGACATGTACAAGGTAAAATAAAAAGAGGGCCTCAATTCTCCATGCTTTTTTTTTGTACAAGACTAGAGATGGCAGCTGATGCAAGCTAGAGTTGTTGGAGGGCCTTTTGACAACTAAAACAGCCAGCTGTTGTCAGGGCTTTGGTCTTGTCTCTAGATACCCATCTCTTCTCCTTCTGTCCCTCATTGCTTTCACAAGGCATCATGGTCCAAAAAATGCAACCATACAGTAATGCTTTTAAGAACAGAAAGTAAAACTAATGGCTCAACTAGATGAAATAATTCTGCAATACTCTTATAGCTGCATTTCAATAATTATATTTTGATTTCATAACAATAGCAACACTGCAGAATTTGGGTTAAATTTCTAGTATATGCCTATGTAAAAGATTAAGTATCAAAAAGCACATGTGGAAGGAGTTCGGGGAACAGTAGGACATACAGGGTCAAATTTGGCTACTCCTGCTCATGCACTGTCAACCATACAATTTTTTTCTGCAGTAAATGATTTAGGGTGAATATCCAGCTGCCCCATGTGGATAGCACTGTAGGAGACTGCTGTGAATAATACAGGATATATATAATCACATGATATTTCCATTAGCAACATGCAACAAAAATATAGAATGAACACTCCTAAATTTTTTTGCAAGTAGTAAAATCTGAATATGTCTCATATTTTCCTGTTGTTGCCATGCAGTTTTTCTGTGTGCTTTATTCCATGGATTTTATTTTTAAAGACATATTTTTACTTGCTCTGCTGTAAGTTGCTATATAAATGGAAAAAAATTCTCATTTCAGAAACTGTAACCATACAATAAGTCAACTACTTATTAAGTTCAAAATGAGTCATTTTCTTAAGTATTATATATTACTGCTTACAGAAATCTGGTTTATTATTATTGATATTTCAGCTTTCTTGATGCATTGTTTAGATGCCCTTCTGAAGTTAAAATCAGACCGTGGGCCTGTAATATTTTGGGTTTGCAGGCGTAACGGCAAAAAATAGTTCTGCAGTCTTTATTATCACAATTTACATTGCTGTTCTTTGTGTATTTTTTAGGTTAATATGCCAAAGAATTCTGTATTTCATTCTGAATTTCCTTATGAAAATCAAGATCAAAATCTCTTCAGCAGATTCTCATGGAATTTAGTAAAACTCCTAGCAAACATTACTTACAAGGATAAATTCAATTTTGTTTTAAAGCAAGTCTCATTATAGAATAATAATTAAAATTTCATACCTGGAGAAATACAAAATGTGATTTCAAACTAAATGAACAGATTTCCTGTTAATTGCAATTTAAGGGTAAATTAGTAAAACTGAAAGGAAAGGCTCTGAAAATGGTTGTTCGGCTAGCTCAGCATAAGTAGATGAATTATTGACAAAAAAAATTCAGACAAGGGAGCTCTATCTCTTCTGCAAAATGATATTTCAGATCCTTACCTTAACCTCCCACTACCTTCATCCCCATATTCTACCCCTTTCCTGCAAAGACCGTGTACTGTAAATTGTTACAGGTCTTAAACTGAGTTGTCATATTTGGCATTAGTTTAATTAGTTTTGGCAAATGCTTTTTGGTGACTCATGGGAGAGTTCTTTTGGTCTCTTTACTAACAGATGTACCATTTCCTGTGCTAAAAGCAATGACAACAATGTCACATGGCTATAAAATTGTAGGAATTTGCTACTCATGGTCCAATAAAAACAACTTGCTTTAAACAAATAAAGAGTAGATAAGATGGAAAATACACATTAGCAGAAATATTTGGTCATAAAAGATTTGATCCTTTGTCACTTACCTAAACTTCATATGCTGAACCAGAATTCCACATTATACAATTCCACATACATTATATGGCAACAATTACTTCGTGTGACAAAGAACCCCACTGCATTGTACCAAGCTGCCTCTTCACATTACGTGCATGGAATAAAATGGGCACATATAAACCACTATCACTGTATTTATCAGCTCTACGACAATTTGCTAGATATTCTCTTGTTTATCCTAATACATTTCTCCTGCTTAAAGTGTTCTAATATGAAAAGTAGTCTCTGTGAAGTCATCATACTAGAAGACCAGAAGACACTCCACAACAATTTCTAATCATGATTTATCCACTTATATGTCCTTACCCTCCGTCTCTGCTTACTTTATGCACCAGAGAAGCCCCCAAAAGATACAATAAGTCTAGTGATTAGGATGTGGCAGTTTCTTTTAATGATCCCCAATATCCCCTCCCTATTTGGAAGCAGAGGGGGATGGCACTTCTGGGATAGATGGGAAAAGGGAAACAGCACCCTGCCTGCATGCCCCTTTCTTGTTCAGAGAGGATGCTGGAGGAGGCCATCAGATCCTTGCTGGACTCTCCTCTTCTCAAGCCTTCAGGGAAAGCACCTTCAATTACCAGTGACTAGAGAGTTTTCTGCCACACACCACTCACATTTATTGGTTCAAGGAAAGCCCCACAAACATGGGTATATATTCTCCATTCATTTCAATTCGCTTTTGTGAACATTCTGAGGTTTTTCTCTTTTTTTTTTTTTTTTTTTTTTTTTTTTTTCAAAAAGCAGGAATCATCAGAAGGAGAGATTTCCATGCAAACATCTGTCTGGCCATTCTGAAATATTTTTGACACCCCTGTCCTATAAAGCACAGACAAAACCATGTTCCTTGTGCCTAGCTATATTACAAAAGCAGCATTTCAAAGTGTGCTACAGATACCTAGATGCAGGTAGAAGGAAAAGACCCTCCTGCTGTTACTAAGCTGTGAGTTTTAGTCCTAGCTGAAACATTTTTTAGGGAGAAAAAAAGTTAATGAAATACTTTTTGAGTCATTTCTCATGCAGCTTCAATGACTTCATTCCCCAGTGCAATTAATCTGTCACCTTTATCAGAGCTGATTTCACCTAAACAAAACAAAAATGAAGGGAATGTATTCATCACTTAATTACAATTAAAGGTTCAGATTTAGACAAGCTGCCACAGGGAGATGTAATTTGCACATCCTAACATCAGCCAACCCTCTTATGCCAGAGGGGGCAATTCATCACCGTGGAGGGGTATTTGCTGTTTCGTGAGAGCTCTGTTGACAGTAGGCTCCAAGTCAACACCTTTGCTAGACATCCTAGTCATGCCCTCTTGTGTACAATGCTCTCCACTCCTTCAGCTGCTCCTGCAGCAGCCAGGAGTACCTACGACTTTATGCTGAAATTATTCATACTGAACCAGCAGTCTGCAGCTGCATCTTCCCCACACATCACAAGGAAAAGAAAATTCCTTACCATTAGAAAAAAGATTTCATGCCACAAATAGATCACATGCACTTATTTTCTGAATCCTAAATGTCTGCATACACAAGGACAAGAAAGAGAAGTTCTTAATGAAAAGGTGGACATAAAGGTGAGACTGCAATTAAACCTGGAGTTGGAATCATCTCAAATGTATTCCTTGAATCACCTTCTCTTATGTTTCCATGGTGCTTATCACGGATTCCTTCTTTCCACTTCTGTTTTGTATTATGCAAAAATTAAGTGATTTTTAAAATCTATCCATTTTTTTTCATTACTTGTTCAGTATTTGATGAAGTAGTTCTAGCCCCACCAAACTCCATAATGTGGAAAATCTTTTACAAATAGAACCACAGAAATTAGATGTTCAATGTTAGGGATTTTTAAACATGTCTAAGAGTTTCTTTTGTATGGAATTAGGGCTAACCTTGACTTCCTCTTTTTGGAGACTCTGGACAATGTTTAACACAAAAGGAGTTATTTTCCTAATAAAGAAAGCCTACTGTGACCTTTACATTGTCTGTGTTACAAAAAGCTCCCACCATAGCAGAAAGCAATGTCAGATTTAATTTAAATCCTTGCAATTTGAACTGTCATCAATGATAAGTTCTTCCTCATCAGCAACAGGGGAAAATGTGTCCAGCAGTTTGGAAAAGTGTGAAACCCCTTCATGTTAATGAAAGCAAGTTAAGTATTGGTTTTCAGGTTAAAATTTTGGTTGTATAAACTGAAGATGACTAAGCATGATTTTAACAGAGCAGAAACATCTCATGTCAAAAGGCTTCAGAACACTTTAGGAGACCAAAAAGCTTCAACTGATAATGATTTACTTTCACAGTGCTTTACTATCAACTGATAACGATTTACTTTCACAATGTAGATCAGTATAATTGCCTCCCTTTGGTGACAGATAAACTAAATGAAGTTAAGATGCTCTTTTCTGAGAGATGTTGCTGGAACATTTTTTTGTGGGCATTTAATTTGGAATTAAGAATGCTTTGTTGATACAAAAAAGAGGACCTGAGTGCCTCATGTGACTGTTAATGTATATTTAGATCAGTATTGAGTGGAATGACAATAATTTAGTCTCCATTCATGTTATTCCTCTTACCTTCTCAGGAATTTGTAGGTAGGTAGCCATTATTTTAAAAATTCCTGGCAGTACTACATAGTTCATATTTTCTCCAGTGTACGTACATGAATATTCATTTCACTACCATCTTATCATCATTGAGCAGAGAAACAAAATAGATAGTGTTTAATCCTCTCCCTGTTAAAAATCTAGACCATGCTTCTTACAACTTTTGAAATCACATACTTCATGAATGCAGGGTCATTGTAAGTGAAAGTTATCGCATTCCTTTCTTCTTTCAGATCCACTCAGTAAACAAAGTAAATACGAGTAATGGAAAAAGGATGTGTAACTTTAACTCTAGGTAAAGAAAAAATGTAATTTGTTGTCATTACTTTTGAAATAACACAGTAGGTTTTAGATAAAGTACATAATAAGCTTTGCTTCTTACCAATTTTTAGTATTTTTATAGTGCATATCTTTTACATTTTTCCTTAGGAAGTGTTTATGTTTCCAACAATACAGAAAATTTTTCAGTATGGCCAACTAGTTTTTGTGTAAATAGTAAAAATAATCATAAGACATCATGTTGGAAGTCTGAATTACCACCCAAAGTGTATCTTATTTTTAGATGTCATTACTCACGCATTTACATTTTTTTAGATATGCTTTTGGCTTTACTTTCAACTTTAACTCCACAACTACATAACAATGTTTTGCCTGACATTTTTGTATGTCAATTGAAGTAAATTGCAGTTCTCTCTCTAACAGAGTAACATTTTAAAATATTTGAAACTACATCTTTCTTTCAAATGAACTTTACTCCTGAAACCTTAGTTCTTAGCATCCAGTAAACCAATCAACCCCCCCGCCACCTACACACGATGTAAGCAAGCAGGCAGAAGATGCCAATGAATGGAAAGTTGCAAGGACAAAACACAGCAGGAGGAAGAAGAAGCTTCCCCAGAACCCCGAGGTGCCCCTGCAGAACCGCTTTGCTGCTCTGCAGACTGAGGAACTAAGACCCAGCACATTGGGGGAGGCACTGGAGCCGTGCAAGGTAGCCTGACCGGCTCGCGTGATAACCAGTGCTACCAAGAAAAAGAGGCGAGTGGTAGTAGTGGGTGACTCCCTCCTGAGGGGTACAGAAGCACCCATCTGCTGACCCAATGCGCTCGCTCGGGAGGTGTGCTGTCTCCCGGGTGCTCCTAGCAGAGATGTCGCCATGAGAATACCTGGCCTCATACGGCCCACAGACTATTATCCACTACTGGTGTTTCATGTGGGTGCCAGTGACACAGCCGGCAGCAGCCTGAGAAACATCAAAAGGGATTTCAGGGCCCTGGGTACAACAGTCAAAGGCTCTGGGGTGCAGGTGGTATTCTCAATCCTCCCGGTCGAAGGGCAGGGGCCTGAAAGGGCCAGACGTATCTGGCAGCTCAACTCATGGCTCAGGGAGTGGTGCTACAGCCAGGGCTTTGGGTATCTCGACCACGGGGCGTGCTTTGAGAAGCCTGGGCTGCTAGGGGCGGATGGCGTGCACCTAACCGAGAAGGGGAAGAGTGTGCTTGGACAAAGGCTTGCCAGACTCGTCCAGAGGGCTTTAAACTGGTGTTGCTGGGGGAGGGGGAGCACAGTTCAGCCCATGACTGTCAGCATGGCGCCAGTGCCAGCACCGAGTGCCCAGAAGTCGGGGAAGGATTGCAGGTAAGTGCAAATGAACCTAAACTGCAATACAAAAGAACACCTGTCACTCCAGCCAGCAAGTCGGTTTTATCAGGGGCCCCGCTGAAGTGTCTCTATACCAATGCACGCAGCATGGGGAATAAACAGGAAGAACTGGAGATGCGTGCACACGAGCAGGGCTACGACCTTGTTGGCATCACGGAGACGTGGTGGGACAACTCGTATGACTGGAGCGCCAACATGGAGGGGTACAGGCTTTTTAGAAAGGACAGGAGGGGAAGATGAGGAGGTGTCATGCTCTATGTCAGCAACCGGCTGGAGTGCGCGGAGCTCCGCCTGGAGATGGAGGAGGAGCTGACAGAGAGCTTATGGGTCAAGAACAGAGGATGGGGACAGACAGGGGATGTTAAGGTGGGGGTCTGTTACAGGCCGCCTGGCCAGGAAGACAATGCAGACGAGGCGCTCTATAGCCAGATAGGAGCAGCCTCATGGAGCGCACAAGCCCCAGTCCTCATGGGGGACTTAAACCACCCTGACATCTGTTGGAGAGACAACACGGCAGGGCACAGGCACTCCAGGAGGTTCCTGGACTGCGTAGACGACAGTTCCTGGAATGCGTGGATGAGAACTTCCTCCTGCAGGTGACAGAAGAGCCAACAAGGACGGGTGCCATGCTCAACCCTGTGCTCACCAACAGGGAGGGGCTGGTGGGGGATGTGAAACTGATGGACAGCCTCGGCTGCAGTGACCATGACGCGGTGGAGTTCAAGATCCAAGGGGAAGCGAGGAAACTACACGGCAAGCTCTCTGCCCTGGACTTCAGGAGGGCAGACTTCGGCCTCTTCAGGGACCTGATGGGCAAAGTGCCATGGGAGGTGGCCCTGGAGGGAAAAGGGGCCCAGGAAAGTTGGTCCACATTCAAGGAGCACCTCCTCCAAACTCAGCAGAGGTGCATCCCAACGAAGAACAAGGCGGGCAAAAAGGCCAGGAGGCTTGCATGGATGAGCAAGGAGCTCCTGGACCAACTGAAAGTGAAGAGGAAAGCCTATAGAGGGTGGAAGCGGAGACAGGTAGCCTGGGAGGACTACAAAGAGGCTGTGTGAGCAGCCAGGGATTGGGTGAGGAAGGCTAAAGCCCTGACGGAATTGAATCTGGCCAGGGATATAAAAAGCAACAAGAAAAGCTTCTATAGGTATGTAGGGGACAAAAGAAAGTTCAAGGAGAATGTAGGCCCCCCCGGAAGGAAACGTGTGTCCTGGTTACCCGAGACACGGAGAAGGCTGAGGTACTCAATGACATTTTTGCCTCAGTCTTTCATCAGTGTAGATGAAAACAGAAGACACATCAGTTTCCTAATAAGTGGCAGGGGATATGACATGAGGATAGGGACTGTGTTGACAACCTATGACAGTATTAGGCACTAGGAATAATACTGAGACACCAGGCTTAACAATGACTAAACACTCAAAAAAATAAAATTTGAAAGCACAGGACAAGTCACGGTTCATAGTCAATATAAAGCAGAAATACTTCTACTGTACATTCAGTTAACAATGGAGAATTTTACTTCAGCAAAATTTTGAAAAGCAAGCTTTATATTTCCTAGTGTATGGCTTATAACAGATGGGAAAGATGTTAGCGTGAATAGTCACCCAAGACTATTTTGCCCATCTTGTTGGATGATTGTGTAAGTATGTAATTGATAGTTTTTAAAGAATAATCAATTTTTCAAAGTGCATTTGAGCATATAGATGCATACACAGCATATACAACACAGATAAATCCTTCATGGTATATTTCCATACTCAATGATTTAGATGTCTTCTGTGTTTATCAGATTTATATAGTGAAAAGAAAAAAAGAAATCATCATCCAAATGATCCTTCTCATTAAACGTCACTCACACATAGCTAGGATAGGTATGCACAGCACTCTGAAATGACACTGAGCAAGAGTATTTTTACTGTTCTGTCTCGTGGCAGGTCACTGTGAGTACTTCTTATTTCCTTCCTGACCTTTCAGATTATACGTCTGGCCTCCAGAGCAGCTCTCTTACAGGGTCCCATCTTGCATACTCCAACTCCAGAATAAGCACAAAACCCAAACTGTTTCACCACTTTTGGGCCCAGGCTTTTATGAGACTCTACACTACCACTAGAGTCTACAAATGCTTTTATCCTGCCCAGGTTCAGGCAAGCCTAAATTGGTTTTTGGCAGCTAAATAAGTAATCATCTCCTATCAAGCTCTAGCTTTCCACAGGGAGCAATCTGCCTTGGGTCCTGGCACTCAGTCACTGCTTTTACTCCCAGTAACAGATTTTTTAAAAAGGGTCTTCTTCCATTCTTAAAGAAAAAAAAAACCAAACCTAAACCAACCAATCAACAGTGCTAGACTTCTCGGTTTGAATCCTCCAAGAAGCTTAATACTGGTCTCAGCCACTACAGAGCTAATTAAGACCTCTTGGAGCTCGCCATGTATCTCTCATGTAAGGATGATAAATCCCACTAGAGTTGTCTGAACCTTGTAATCCCTAATTCAAGAATAATTAAGATGGGATGCCTTTTTTTTTTCTAAAAGAAAGCAATTTATCTGCCAGAGGCAAAAATGAAGACCACATCTTCATAGATGGTTCACACCACAGATTTTGATGTAAATGATTTAAAGAGGCATCTTAAAATGTATAGATTGCATTTATACCATAGAGATAAACATACTGAGGGAATGTGGAAGAAGGGATGTAGGAATAAACATTTCAAATACCTCATTGTACCACGGAAATTACAAATACATGTGGCAGTAATTAAACCAAACAGCTTTCATCCTAGTGTTAGCTGAGATAAACAGGAAAGCTCTAAAAGTTAAGACTAAGGGTTCATGGGGTAGGTGTACAAAGGCAACAATCTGATAAGATTTTCTGATACTGTGATTGTTTCTTGCTGTTCTAATCCTACCGTAAATGAGAACTAACACACACACAAAAAAAAGTGGTCTGGGAAACTCTAACTCTGTGCCAAAACTCTGGCAGCATAAAACTCCATACATATCAACAGTTCCATACTGCACAGTAAGCTCTACCTATACTGGCATTTATTGACACCAATGTGCTGATTTGCCCTAACAGCTCAAGTTTTACTATCAATGTTTATCAAGTTAAGCAGTGCTTCAGGCTGTTGGTACCTTCCATATCCAACTTACTAGGCATGTTGCAAAAAAAAAAAAACTCCTCCGTTGCACATACCTTTTTGTTTGTTTATTTTGCTGCTTCCTGAAAGAATTACTATATATTGGCTGTGCCAGCTCCACTGCAGATTGCAGGATTACGTCACTGTTGATTCTTAAATGCAACTGAATGCCTCATACGCTTGTTCCTATTGGTGGACAACTCCATAATGATAACTACAGTAGCAGGAAGTATTGCAATTGTAAAAACAAGTTCTAAGAAGCCAGGAACATTACCATTAAACATTTTTGCCAAGCTATCCTACTTCCACACAACACACACACTTTGTTAAGTAATGGCTCTGCAGTGTTCGTTGGCTGCTTCCTATATGTGATATAATTATGAATCATAATATATCATAAAGTTACTCTGTTTCAGCAACACAACAGCTTCTTTTCAAGCATTTTGTGAATCTATATAGAAAAAAAAAAACCAAAAAAACTTCTACAGTGAATGAAGTGTTTGAGGTATTCTTAACCAAAGAATGATTCTGTACAGATCAAAACAGCTCCTCACCAATACTTGGAGTGCGATGCCCTCTTACAGTTCGTATTTACAACATCCTGCCTATATATTGCAAAGATTGTGCCATTGCAGACTGCACTTTTCAAATGAGACTAAAACAGTACATTATGACATATTATTATAATTAAAGAATTTATTAAAGAATTTATTATCTTTTTTTTTTTTTTTTTAGCAGGAGTTGGCATTCCTGCTATGGCCTTCTGACCAAAATCCAGTCAAGAGCATCTAATTATCTGACACTTACAGAATATTTTATTCAATTTAATTAGCTGGATACAATATGGACTTCCAGACCTATATAGTCGGTTATAGCAAGGAGGTTCTAAGCACAGTTGAGGAAAGGCATATATACGAAGCCTTTGCTTTCCATGATCTGGTATTCATGCAATGTACTGAATGGGTTTCTTAGGAGAAATTTATGTCTGCTTCTAGTCTGCGTTCCCAAGAGAGGTCCCAGAAACTGGCACATCAAAATAACCCAGGTTTATTCTCTCTTTTCCTCAGTTACGTACCCTTTTTGGAAGCAGATCCTGCTTTCAGCCTTCCATTTGGCTTTCTGTGGCTAACAATGCTACCTTTGCAGCCCATATGTGGTAGGATTATCCTACAGTTGGATGTAACATACCTAATGATTCAAGCTTTTTTCTCATTTCAGAGGCAGACAGCATGTGTTCAGTTGTTATTCTAAAAGACACTGAAGTTTATGGGGACAGTCTGAAGTCAGTAAACTTTTAAAATGTGCAAGGTACCCCTGAAGAAGCAGGCAGGAACAGCAAATATCAGAAGAATACACCTAAATTTAAATTATACTTGTGCCAAAGACAGCACTTTTATCCAGAGAAAGAAAACAAAAGGAAAACAGACCTGACTGATGCAATTATTAATCTCCTTTCTTCTACTTGCTTCATGGTTTAAAATATGGTTAATATTAAAAAATCATCCTTTTCTTTCTGAATCAGACTAAAAGGAAATTAAGATTGACGGAACATTCATGTCTGAGCAATCTCCACATCTTCCATTGCATGTACCTTCTGTTCCAGATAAAGCTTTTGGATTTTGCTCCCACTTTCCCCTTCCACCCATTTTCATGGTTTGTTTATCATTTAGAATCTTTCACAAGACTAATGTAGCTTGGATCCACTGGAGGATTGCTTTCAAGCCTTTTCTCTTTATCTTCCTGTACTTGGATGCTCTCCATGTTAACTCACTGAGGATAGGAAGGCTTTCTTCTTGAGCCTAGGCATGTGCTTTAGCAGTCCACGTTCCAAGTGGGAGTTGTTTATTGAGGAAAAGGAGCAGACATTTCAAACCAAAATTGAGAACTTGCTTGACAAGAAGCAGAAAAGAAGCCTAAGCTTGGATGGTGCACTCCAGCTAAATGGAGTGTTGCCATTTCCTCTCACTCAACACCTAGGTTGCCCTCCCAGATGTTAGTGTTAAATATCAAGCAAGTGCAGAGTGATTTCTTCTGGCTGCTGAGTTGGATTCCTCTGGAGGCTATGTGGCACAGAATATGAAAGATGAGTTATTTGATGCAGAAATAATCTGTCTTAAGTCTCTAATATGAAAACAAATCTTTATCTGTAACATTTGAATGCACATCTTTATAAACATGTATAGCCACAGGGATTCTAACGTCATGTATAAAGTTTGGGTCTAGGGCCTGATAAAGTTTCTAATGAAACATACCTAACTGAAATCAGTAGGACCTGGCCCTATGACTTCCAATAAACTTTAAATAAGAATCCTCCTCAGCTACTGAGGAAGCCATGAAGAACTTGAACAATGCTGACACCAAATGTTTAATAATTATCAGATCTTCCCAGGCTGCTTTTAATTTCATAATTTAAAAGCACAGAGCAGCTTCAAGCCCTCTGTATTAGGACTGGCATGCATAGAGCTAAGGTATTAGACCAAAATAGTTCAGGAACAAAATGCAAGCTGAGACACAAAAGATTAGAGAGGTTACCATTGCAAAACATAATAGTCACACTGTGGTAAATTGGATAAATGACAACAGATAGCATATTAGTTCTCTCTAAAGCACAAACAAGTGCTTCATTAAATTGCAGGGATTACAGATGTGCTAAGTTTTAGAAACCGGCAATGGGAGTAATAACACATCCTTGAGGCTGAATCTGGCACAGCAGATCCTTCTCCTTCTTCTGACAGCTACTTCAGTTTTGTGGCAGTCTACTTTTTCACAGCACTCAACCTTCCAGATAGTTTATATACAGTGTAAACTTTACAATTAGTATCCGTAAGAGAATCACACAGCATTGGGATTCAATGCTTTTTTGCCTTGGTCTTCACCAGCAAGGGCTGTAGCCACATCACCCAAGTTGCAGAAGGCAAAGAGAGGGACTGGGGGAATGAAGAGCTGCCCACTGTAGGAGATGAGTAGGATGAGGAGAAACTTTTCAGCAGGGTCTGCTGTGTTAGATCAAGGAGTAATAGTTTTCAAATAGAGGGAGGTAGGTTTAGACTAGATATAAGAATGAAATTTTTTATAATGAGGGAGGTGAAACACAGGAACAGGTTGCCCAGAGAGGTGGTAGATGCCCCATCCATGGAAGCATTCAAGGCCAGGTTGGACAGGGCTGTGACCAACCTGATCTAGTTGAAGATGTCCCTGCCTCTTGCAGGGAAGACTAGACGACATTTAAAGGTCCCTTCCAACCCAAACCATTCTAGGATTCTGATGAAGGCTGCAGCCCTTTTCACCAACCAAAGCATGAAAAGGAGTACAAAGTAGACAGAAGCTGCATGCAACCTGCTCCTCATGTTTTGACTCTTTTATTGCCTAGTTTAATTTCCTCTCTTTGTATAGCTTGCCTCTAAAATCTTAGGAGCACATAATCTTCAATATATTTCCTATAGGTATTAAAAAATAAACTGTCCACTACATAGTGCAATGTCAAGACAGGGCTTAAATTCTCACCACTAAGCCTGATTCACTAGCCCTCACAAGAATAAGGTTGGAGGGACTTTGTATATTTTCCACAGAAATTAATTTCCACATTCCGTAACATTTCAGAGTGTTATTCTATTTAGCTCCACGAGCACAAAACTAATAGGCCCACATGCATAATTCGTTCATATGCAATTCATTTAGAAGCATTTTTATTACTTTTAGTCAGAGAGGCCACTTTTGAGGCCTACTTTGCCAGGCAAGGAGCATTTCCATTGTTTGGAGAATGCCAGATGAAGAGAAGTTGGCCACAAAGAGATCATCTTTTGCAGTCAGACAGAAGCATTTACCATAAAACGTAATTCAGGAACTGCAGCCTAACATTGCGACCACTTTGGATTATAAATTCGGCTAGAAGTGATTCTTCCTGCTATTCTTGAGCCTCCATGCCCATATTCTTGACCAGCAAGAATCTCTTCTCCATTCCTGAATCTCTCCTCAGCCCTTAGGTTTTAGGCAAAATTAGCACTCCTCCCAAATGGACTCCCAGAGCCATTGGCAGAGGATTTTTTTTCTTGTATTTTGCATATGATGAGCAAAATACAACCCCACAGAAGCCAACACTAATAAAAAGCAGCCTACCTTCATATGCAAAAAGCTTTGATGAGTGGCACTGTATTAGGACACAGTGTTTTGTCTCAGGGCTGAGAAGCATCTTATCTCTACCTAGTTTTGTGAACCCACTTGCACAAGTCTTGCAGGTGTGGCTGATGTGGGGCTGTCCGTGACTAAGAAGTCCCAGTGTATCAGCAAGGAGTCTGAAGCCAGAAGTGTGTGACAAACCATTTAACATGAAATGCATTATAACAATTTTAGGACACACATACCACACAACCCCTTTATTATATTTTTTTCAGGTCAGTGAGAATGGCTAATTACAGTGAAGTGGAGAAATTCCAGAAGCTATGTTTGAATTACAGTGTCCTTTGGGGTCAGAAAATATCTTCCAGCTCCAATCCATTTCTCAAGAGGCAAATAAAAATGGAAGCCCCCACATGCCACTAGGAGGGTATCTGGATTGTGTCTTCCCTGGGCTAGAGATGTATGCTTATTCGATCCATTGCAGGGAGCTGAAAATGTTTTTTGTAGGGCAGAACACCACTTCCCAAAAACAAAGTCTGCCAGTGTCATGCTACAAGATTGAAATATCGATCATAATATTGTTTACTTATTATTCTCAGATTATGTGGGAGGGAATACAACTGCAGAATCTTTTAGCTACCAGTTTGAAACTCTCCTAATCTACAGGTATTTCACAGAAGAGGAACCGTTAGTTTTGTCCAGTTTTGAGGGAAGAATTATCCATCCTTGAAACCTACCAAGACAGCTAATTCAGTTAACCTAATTAAATAATTTAAATCTTTTAGTTATGCAGGAGTAAGATTTATCAGGAACGTACGGTCTAGAGAGCTCCAACCTCTTCAATGGGGGCCTCTGTCCATGGTGCCAGCCAAGGCACTTCCTTACTTGCAGTCTGCTCGGTAAGTGGCACAACAGAAGATCAGAAAGCATGAGTACTTATGGAAAAAGTATTGGACAAGTCTGAAAGACACAATTTAAGATATCTTTTTCACCTTCTGGAGGATTTGAAGAAAAATCAAATTGTAGCCATTTGTCCTTTTTCTTAAACAAAGGCGTTAGAATAATAATCACGTAACTCCACATATGGAGAAAATGGCTTTGGTCCCAAAAGCCTACAATATAGGCAGATAACAGAAAAGGCAAAACAGCAGAAAGCATGCAACAAGAGTAGAATGATACAGCAGTGACACTGAGCCTGTGTCTCTGTCTTCTTCAAATATGTTGGGTTTTTTCTCCTTCTGTATTAACTGCCATATTGAAGAAAGGATTGAATAAAGTAATAAGCTAAACACAGTAGTATTAAATAGGAACAAAATTAAGCTCAGCAACCTCGAAAGCCTTTTTTTTTTCTGCATAAAACTCAATCTAGCAGAAGTGCTATCTTTTAAACTGACCTTTTCTGGAAAATACTTGCTCCAATAAAACAGAAGTAAATTGGCAACACAACATAAGACATCGAAACAAGAAGCCCACTTGTGGAGATGCCATCCTTTTACGTGCTGCGAAAGAAAGCAGACCCTTACAAACTGCATTATAGCCCCATCTGTAGGAAGCTTGGACATAAATAATTTTGTGAGTCAGCAAATATACACACAGATACGTCTCTCAGCTCTACGATTTCTAGTACCTGTTTATGAAAGCCTGCAGTCTCTAATTCTAGCTCCCCTCTGGTCCTACGAATCCTTTCTGAAGTCAGAAGGAAAATAGGCAAAAGGGAAGGCAAAAAAAGAAGTAAAAAAGGGATCATAATCTATGTCTTCATCCCAGTTAACTGAACTGTCCTATATTACTCAAAAGTTAGAAAAATACTTTTTTTTTTTTTTTTTAAATACAGGATTGTGATGTGACTGAAACACTTTTCAAGGTTTAGCTCCTGTGCCTTAAGCACTTTTCTTTGTCAACTCCAGTGTTAAGGCAATATTTTACACTGGCAGCCAGTTATGATTGTTCAATCAGAATAAATACTTGTTTGTTTTTTTTTTCTCATGGAAAAATATGAGTTCTGTAGGAAGTAGGCACATGGACACGTCTTTTCTCCCTGTCTAAACGCCTGGACCTTCACTCACTCTATGAAGCCACAGCTGTGACACAACTAGAAGTAAATACACAGCAATTCCAATAAACTAGGTAGGCATTAGCATACTGATCTAAGAACTTCACCTGTGACTGGATACTGAATAATCTAAGCTGCCTTTATACTGGCTTGCTTGGTGGAGTTATCAGTATAATTTCAAGAAGTCAGAGCACAATGCAGGCTGTAAAGCCTACTGGAAAAAATACAAAAGCCCACCCTTGACGGGCTATTTTCTGATGTGGCTGAACTGTTACTTGATACTCAGATTAGCTAATTTAAAGCTAGGTCACTGTGGACAAGATGAATAACCCATTTCCTGGTACAATTACTATCATATAGCTACATTTGGATACTCTTCTAATTTAAATACAACTCACACCAGCAACAGTGTACTTTTTGGGGAATAATTTATCCTATTTACCTAAACAAATCAATAGGTAATTTTTATCACCTATAATTGTATATTACAATACTGGGAGAAGTTTTCAGTATACATGTAGAATAGTTGTTTTTGCTAAATAAAACTGCATTTGTCAAATTACAGTGACTAGTTTTGGTGGTGTATTTTCATTGAAAATTATATGTAAACTTTGTAAAATGGTACTCCATTTTCTTATCTTAGAGGTACATTCATTCCAAAACAAGAGTGCAGAGTCAGCCACTAAGCAAGATAGTCTTTTCATGTTATGTTATGGAAACAGCCACACCTACTTTAGTTGATACAGGAAAATAATTTCTGTGTTTATGTATGATCATTTTCTTGGCATGAAGGATGCTGTTTTACTGCAGATTTGTATACAATGTATTTCTGCAGCTAAGCTTGCAGCTGAGTTTGGGGTCCTTTGACTTCTGTATGAATCTCAAAATTTAGTAGAAAACAACATACTCCCAGTAAAAGTTGATCTTAGAATTTGAGTTTAGCAGTCTAAACCTGGAGTTCAGAAATGAGAAACTAAGAATCAAAGAACAATTTATTCCTGGCTACTGTAAGAATTCTTTTTTTTTTTTCTCTGGGACAAGTCTTTCACTCAAACCTCCTCGTATTTGATTGCTTAGCTGTGAAATACTTCGCTGCTCTCAGCATATGCTGCAATATGTTACTGATTAGGTACCAGAGATGCTGTGATGGAAGATATTGTTACTATTAACTAAAGTATTTGAATAAAATTAATTAGCAACAACTTCATGCAGTTTATTGTATATTTGGTTTTCAGTTAGAGTTTATCCTGTCACTTATTTTGCATTAGTAAGTTCCAAAGTTGATAACATAGCAAAGTAGAGAATTGGGTAATCACATAGCTGTTTTCATAACATACTGCAGTTTGTTTGGCATTAGTAAGCTACAGTGTCTGACAACAATTTGAAAATTCCTGTAGGCATTTTTCCCAGTGTTTATGTTTGTTTCTGGTGAGCAACTCAAAGGCACAAGATCTGTTTGCGTTCTTATTGCAATGGGGACAGCACATTAGCATCAATCCTGATCCCTGAGAATATGGTAATCTAGATTTCTCTAGAGGAAATCCCCTCTAGAGAATAACATGAAAGCAGTTAATTTCTCATGAATAATCATTCCTCATCATTTATGAAGTGGGAACAGAGTACCAAATATGATGTTTGAAACAAATTACACACCAGGAGATTTTGACTGACTTCTCCAGATTATACCTTTAAAGGACCTCTGATAACAACGAAGTCTGGTTGTGTCAGTATGAGCTGTATGGCAGTTCACAGGATGAACTAATATTCAGCTATGGGCACTCTGTACTTTGGATCTTTTCTTTTACATTGCACCATATGTATTGAAATCTTTCATATGACTTTGCAAAACACATGTGATGGCTTAATCTACTAGTGTCCTCCGATAATCTTCAAGTCTTTGGGCCAAGTTCAACTCCATGGAGAAAGAATCACAGAGTATTTGACAAAGTTAATGAGAAGAGGTTTGGGGTCATAATACATATCCAGCCTCTTCCTGAAAGAAGGCCTAATTTCAAGTTAGAGTATGGTGCTCAGACTTTGTCTGGTCAAGTTTTAAAAATCTCTGTTATAATTACATTTCTAAAATTTAATGAAATTTGTCATCTGGGTGACCCCATGACGGTAAATAGGATTTTCTTTTTTCACCTACTATGTACTCATGAATTGTAGTTCCACTGGGCTGCATCAAAAGAAGTGTGGCCAGAAGATCAAGGGAGATGATTCTACCCCCCTACTCCACTCTCGTGAGACCCCACATGGAGTACTGGAACCGCCTCTGGAGCCCCCAACATAAGAAGGACATAGACTTGTTGGAGCGAGTCCAGAGGAGGGCCACGAAGATGGTCAGAGGGCTGGAGCACTTCTCCTATGAGGACAGGCTGAGAGAGTTGGGGCTGTTCACTCTGGAGCAGAGAAGGCTCCAGGGAGACCTTACAGTGGCCTTCCAGTACCTAAAGGGGGCTTATAAAAAAGACGAGGAGAAACTTTTTAGCAGGGCCTGTTTGATAGGACAAGGGGTAATGGTTTTAAAATAGAAGGAGGTAGATTCAGACCAGGTATTAGGAAGAATTTTTTTACAATGAGGGTGCTGGAACACTGGAACAGGTTGCCCAGAGAGGTGGTAGATGCCCCATCCCTGGAAATATTCAAGGCCAGGTTGGACAGGGCTGTGACAAACCTGATCTAGTTGAAGATGTCCCTGCCTCTTGCAGGTAGAACTAGATGACCTTTAAAGGACCCTTCCAACCCAAACTATTCTATGACTCTGTAATTCTATGATTCTGTGGATTCATACAGAAGTATTCAGACTCTTCTAAATCTAGCTAAACTTAGATTTATGAGCAACATTATGAAAGGGGCAAAAATGGTTGTTTGCTCTGTTTATTGTTTTCTTCAGAAATAAAGACATTATAAATGTAATATATTCTTATCATATATTAGAGACTTTAGACTTCCGGACCTCTGAATGTCCCATTATAGTAATAAAACATATGAAGGTTTATTGAGTGGGTGGCTGGCATGTCAGTTGTCTACCAATGGAAGACAAAAAGCTTTCTAATGCAGGTTTACCTGCACATTTTACTGCTCTCTATCAAACACACCTGTCAATAAAAAAAAAAACCCTTAAATTATTTGGTATAATTTAGTACATTACATCAGAGGCATTAACATAGTTAAAGACCTCTCCAAAGCAAACAGCTTAGACAAAATTTGTTTTTCAGACTGATTTAATTGCTGTTTAAATTGGTACATAGCCTCTAAGTATTAAAGAAAAATAGCTTAAAATGACAGAAATAAATCTCAGGATAGAGGTATAAGCTTAGATTCAAACCATCCCAAGAAATCAGTTGTGCATAAGCAGTGTAACTGGTTTCTGCATACCAGCACTGCATCCAGCAATGCTTAGCAAACCAGCACTATATATTCTTGAAAAGGAGAGTGACATCAAAACCGCTAAGCATTGAAGGGATCCAGTAATACAGACTGATTTCTTCTTATTTCAGATGTGGTTTGTTTAACTGACAAATTAGATTTTATTTCCTAGTCAACTATATCTTTCAATGACCGATCATCATGCAGCCCTAAAATAAATGTTACCTGATTAAAGTAGTAAAGGTTAAAACATTTAAAACACATGCTACAGATCTCAGAAATCAAGTCAAGATGTGTAAGGGTAAGAATTATTAGAGGATTTATGAAATCCGTCCTGAACAAATTAATTCATCAGTTTAGCCAAAGGCCTGTCAATGAATTCAAGAGCTTTTCAAAAAACAGAACATCTGTTGCATATTTAAAGGTTCTGTTTATATGTGAATGTAGTGGATTATTCTTTCTGAGGCAGGATACACAGTTTACATAAATGTATTTGGAAGTTAATTTAGAATTGCTGTCATGTCCTTGAGGATCAGGTGTAATGCACAGAAGATTCCAGCAGTCACTAGTCTTTGAGCCTTTGGAGTGATTGAGAAGAATTAGATCGTGAGTAAAACTGCAAGATCCATAAATCTGGATAATGACATTGTCAAAACAACTTATTACCTCACAAGAGTTAATAGTGGCCTTCCTTTTTTTTTTTTTCTAAAGAATCAAGATTACATGGCTTTTTAGAAACAAGGTGGAGGTCTCTGCCTTCTGTGGTCTTTCTAAGATGACATAATAACTTAGGCTCTCATTTCTCCTAACATGAAGTACTGTCTAATCTCATTCTGCTTTAGAAAATCACTTAACCTAAGGTTTAAGTCTAGTCAGCTAAAATAATTTGTTTTACTGTCTTTGTTGTGAAAGGATGATACTGATCAGAAAATGTGCATTAAGCAAAAGTTTAAGCACTTAGATTTTTTTTTTTCTGTGTATCTATACAAATACTCTGTGTTAAATGAACACCCCAGATTCTGTAGAAAACTGACTTGACTGTGCTATTTTGGACTAGCTATATTAACTTCACATACATATGAGTATAAATGAATACAGTCACCTACCAATTGAGATTTTTTAATCTTTCTATATTTGGCTGAAGTATTCTTAGGAAACATTAGACCAATGCACATGAAACCAAAGGCTATTCATACCATACAGAAGACATAGAACCTTAACACAACAATTTGGCTTAGAAGGTCTCTTCTCTGTCTCATTTTCTATGGTGGCTGCTGCTACCCCACTTATTTTTATGACTCCAGTAGTTGTAGTAGTTAGATGATAAACATCAGTGAAGTCATAATAACAGCACATCTGTCTTAACAGAGAATTATTCCCTCCCACCTACATACACAGAGCTGGGTACAAGTGACGAGTGTTCATCTCTTCTCTAAGAAAAAAAAAGACACGGAATATGAGTGCTTGGCTGTGATAAGAATGCTCCTCGGAACATTTTTTTCTGCTACTTTTACTCTTTTAATTACACCTATGACTGCAGATTTGGACGTTTTCCATGTCCTCCATGTCCTTTTTTTTTTTTTTTTTTTTTTTTTTTTTTTCCTGAAAGTCAATGGACTACATTTTGCAATTGGCCTGGGGAGTCAATTATTTGTGTCTTATATTTACAACGCAAGATCCACATGGACAGAATCAGCCCCTAGGACTGATTCAGAAGGGATGGCTGAATTTGAAAAGGGCTGGTAAGCTCTGGACTGGCAGTAACCTTGAATGTCATGGGAATACCCTGGTAGGTCTGTACAGAAGCACAAGCAACTGCAAGCTGTAGATTTTTGTCTTTTTCTCTGGCATTTTTTTTTTTCCTTTTGGCTCTATTCACTTACTATACTTAAAGTAAGAATCTTTTTTTTTGGTTTTGGAGGGCAAAATGAAACATTCAGCATGAGAGAGTAGCATGCTGAAAAAGGCTGGTCCATTGCTCAGCGCTGTCCTGCGGCAAGTTAGTGCAACTAACTTGATTACAAGTCTACTTACAGTCAGAAATCAATCATCCTCAGAAACAAAAGTATTCTTCCAAACTACAGTAAATGCACCTCTGCTTTGGCCCTGGTTTGTACCTTAAAATGTGCTAGCAAAACCAGTAATTTAAAACTAATTTAATAGCAAACATTAAAAAAAAAAAAATAGAAATCCATTCTGTTTGAAAATAAGAAAAACATTAAGGTTGGGGTTCAACCCCAGAGTAAGACCGAATATTTGCTTTTATTTGGTTTCAATAATTTTTAATAAGGAAGCCTATTAACTGTCTTTGAGAAATTAAAGCTAGAAAAAGCAGGTATGTTTTTAACAGTAATTCCTTTCGTAAGCTATATTGTTTCTTTCTGTGGTTTATAAATAACTTATTCTTATGCCACATCTTGAAAAAAATCTGGTATCAACTCAGAATTTACTGGATAAGGCGAATCACAGAAAATAAAAGAAGAGGGCCATTCAAAGTAACTGAGAATTTACTTACAGCTGAGGCAGTTACCTATGTTTGATTTGGACAGTAAGATTTAGCTATTACAACATATGAACCAAGCTTACTCTTCTGTGGCTTTATTAAGTTTTAATTGCTGATACTTGCATTTGGAAGCCTTAATTACAAAGTAGGAGTGGGTTTCAGTTCGTCTGGGGGCCAGTGACACAGCATATGTATGTACAGGTACGTGTACAAACTGACAGATGGGTCATTTTGAATAAAACAACCTAACACAGATTGATACACAATGATCAGATAGCTGACAACAATTGTAAGTTATATTAACCCAGTAAAAGGCATGCATGAAAACTTACCTTTTCTTTTAATACATAATATATTTCTGATGATTGCTTTAAATTATATTAACTTTTAAAATAACTGGCTTAATAATTTCTTTCATGCTTTAGAGATCATATAATGGTATTTCTCCTATTTTATCTTCAGTGTTATCCATAAGTAAAGACTCAGAAAAGTCTACCGGTAGTTTTCCTAGTACTGTAATTTATTGGTGGTGTCACAGAAAGTTTCTTTTTTTTTTTTTTTTAATGTAACAGTGAACACTGAGCACGGGCTCAGAATTTCTCTAAATCAAAGATACACTTCGCAGTGCAGATCCCATTGTGTTATGAAATTTCTCTGTGCTTGGGTTACTGGTTTAATATATTTGTTATATTGAGAGCTGATTCAGCAGAAATAATCTCTGACATACTGGTCCCAGACGTTTGTGGTTTCTGGCACCAACGGCATTCTGATCCTCCTAGTAAAAGAGGTTAACTGACTTCAGAGCTGGGGAAAAATCTCCCAGGAACAAAAATATCCCTGCCTTCCACATGAACACACATCAGTCTTACATGCTTTAGGAGAACTGACTGGTGAATTGTTTGACAAGCCCCCAGTTTAGCTTGTCTAGCTCCAGTTTACATCTTTAACATATTTGTACACAGCTATAATATTCCCCTAAAAACTGCCACTTCATCAAGTTACCCTATTTTGCTAGATGTGTTGTGTAGATAACACAAAGAGGAAACACAGGAAATAACTTTTAGAAAGTGCTGCATTCTACTCACAGTATTGGAATAGGATTTTTTGTTTAAACAGTTGTATCTTTTTAATAAGCTTTCCTAACATACCTTTGTGTGTGTGTGTATGTCTCTGCATGTTTCCTCAGAAGTGTAACACATCAGGCTATGGCTAACGCAATTAATTAAGTCAAAAAGGAGGAAAAAAAAAATCTTTAAGAGGACAACTACATATAGCTTTTCTTTATTTTTGGATCACCATAGGACCCTAGCAATTCATAGCTGGCATCACATTCCCAAGATGACCATACAGTTTCATTTGGTTAGAGATGCTTTGGCTAGATTGGACCTGATGATTAAGTCAGATGGCTGTTTACAAGTCATTTTAGTTATGTTTCCCACACAGATCACATTTGCATCTCATTTGCTTTGGAGGCTTTAAAATATGACTTTCTTGTTTCTTGAGGATAGCTTGCCACGTTACGTCTCAAAAAAAAAGAAAATAAAAACCTATGTCTTTGCAGTTTTACTCTTTTTTTTTTCTCTATTTCTGCATGTGTGGTGCTTTTATGTCTTTCCCTTCATGCTTTTTTGTAAATCAAAACTCAGAAATGTGAAATCAAACCTGAGGAAGCAAATACTTTTTAGTTTTTCCTCAAGGAAAAAAGGGATTACGGGAACCAAACTCAACTGTAATCTCCATAAACCATTTCTATGACTGCTAGTCCTAATGGAAAGCTCTGTTCCATTTCTGAAATGATTTTTATTTGTAAAGTGAAATGTGTAACACATAATAAAAGACCCTCTGAAGAACAATTATGCTGATTTGTTTTAACCAGACCCAGAACATAACTGAGACTGGTCCACAAACCTTTTGAATGTTCACATATTTTTCTGAAACATTCAAAACTGCTCTACACAAATATCTGCTACAAATCCAACGGAGCTGACAAGCCTCATTATCCAGTTCCCACTCCAGGCAATCATGAAATCTGAGTGTTGCTGACATGATCCATTTATATACAATATTTATTTAAGGACAAAACTTTACATTTTCCTCAAGTCACTCTTTAACCAGACACTCAAAGGAAATGAATCAATACTTCATAACACTTGTGGAATCAGTCTCTCAGGTTTATTCAAGTTGAGTAACACATCGTCTGGCAGACAAACTTTAAAGGACAATTTTGCAGCAGGTTATAAGAATTATACTACCCTAGCTTCGAAGAGTTAGCAAGATTTAGGACTGGCTAGACTCTTTCTGAGAATAAGTTAACAATACAGGGGATATCTAATTTATTGAGTTAAACTCTCATGGTGTTATCTGTTTTTTATGTGTTGTGGACATGCTTAAGTGTTGTGTGGCATTTCCAGACATCCTTAGTTAGCATTTTCAAGCTTTTATTTTATGATTGATGATACGAAAGAGAAGAATGACTTGAAGACCTTATGAGTCACTAAGAATAATATGAAGATAAGATTGGAAATATGCATATACATAGGTAAGCATCGGTGCCATGACTTTTGGGACTAGGCTACAAGACAAATGGGAGTCTGACTAAGCAATCTGTCAGTATTTAAACTTGTAATTTTGAAATAAAAGATGGCATAAGCAGTTAGCCAGAACTCAGTTTGTCCTACAGACTTCTTCAAAGGAAGGGATCTTTAAAGGTCATCTAGTCCAACCTCCCTGCAAGAAGCAGGGACATCTTCAACTTGCTCAGAGCCCCATCCAATCTGGCCTTGAATGCTTCCAGGGACGAGGGATCTCCCACCTCTCTGGGCAACCTGTTCCAGTGTTCCACCACCCTTGTTGTAAAAAATTCTTCCTTATATCTAGCCTGAATCTAGCCTTTTTTAGTTTAAAATCATTATCCCATGTCCTCTTGCTATAGGCCCTTATAAAAGTCTGTCCACAAAGGTCAGAACACTCTAGAGAACATATAGTCCAACCTTAAAGTATGGTCACTTAAAGAAGGTTGTTCAGGCCTATGTCCAGCTTGATTTCGAGTATCTCTAAGGATGGGAATTTCACAACCTCTCAGAGCAAACTGTGGCAGTGTTTGTCCATCCTCAAAGCTGAATAGCTTCTCCTTATAGTTAAATGCTATTTCCTGTTTTAATTTGCGCTCATTGCCTCTTGCCTTGGGCACCACTGAGAACAGTATGGCTCCATCCTCTTTATACACTGCCATCAAGTAGTTATGCAGACTGACACAATCTCCCCTGAGACTTCTCTTCTTGAGGCTACACAGTTTTAGCTCTCCACCTCTTCTGGTATGGTCAGATGCTCCAATCTCTTCATCTTCATGGTCTTGAACTTTCTCCAGTATGTCCATGTCTTTCTTGTCTTGGGGACTCAAAAAAAAAAAAAACCAAAAAACTGGAAATAGCACTTCAGATGTGGTCTCACTTGGGCTGAACAGAGGGAAGGATCACTTTCCTTGACCTTATGGGCAATGCTTGTCCTAGCCCAGCACTAGATACTGTTGACCTTCTGGGCTGCAGCAGTGCACCACTGACTCATGGCCAACTTGCAGTCCACCAGCACACAGGTCTTTTTCTGCAAAGCTGCTTTCCAACTAATTCATCTCCAGCCTATACTGCTGTGTAGGGTTATTCCACTCCCAGTGCAGGACTTTGTTGAACTTCATGAGATTCCTGCCCTGCCCTGTCCATCTCTCCAGCCTGCCACAGTCCCTCTCTGATGGGACCACAAGCATCTGCTCTGTCAACCACTCCTCCTGATTGTGTATCATCTGTAAATTTGCTGAGGATGCACTCTGACCCATCATCCAAATCATTAATGAAATGGCCAGCACTGGCTCTGGTATAAGACTCCAAAATACTCCACTAGTAATGGGACCGCAGCTGGACTTTGTGTTGCTGATAACAATCCTTTGAGCCCTAACATTCAGCTAGTTTTAAGTCCACCTCACTGCCCATTCATCTAGTGCACGCTTCATCAGCCTCTATATAGAAGATGTTATGGGACAAAGTGGTGAAAGCCTTGCTGAAGTCAAGATAAACAACATACACTGCTCTCCCCAAGTCCACCAAGCTGTCATTTCATTGTAGAAGGCTTGGTCAGGCATGTAGAAGGGTTGGTCAGGCATGAGTCTGATCTCCTGAAGTCCAGAGTTATGATCCTGCTATTTGTCTTGTTCCTCTCCCTCAAGATCCTGGACTGCACCATCTCTGGTTACTATACACCAGGAAGAGCACCATGTATCCCTGCTGCTCTCATACAGAACACCAGTTCTGCTCCCCACTGTGCTGGCTCACTCATCCTTCACTGCCCAGGTCTGTCCGCAGCAGCACTCCTTGTGGGGTGTGCATTCGTGTACACACACTTCAGAGCACTGTTGGTCTGATTTCCAGAAAGAACTCTGAGAGCTTCTTGAATACTGTTAATGGGTCATGCGTAAAATACTGCAGCAAATGACAGCTGAAGAGAAAAAAAGGCCTTCCAAAATGTTAATTCAGTGCACATCCCATTACTGAGTTTCTCTTTGGAGCACTTCTAGTGCTGCCATGCTTAATACCACTGAATTGAACCACTTCTTATTTCTTCTAGTATAGCATTAAACAACTGACTGATTTGCATTTTCAGAAATCCTAGGTGCCTGTACTTTCCATAGTTTTCAGTTAGACCTGCAAGTACTGAGTGCATCTAAGAATTGCTAGCTTGCTTTGTTTTCAGACATACTGATGTGGAGGATGCTGTAAATGTAACTAAGCTGCCCTTTTCAGATGCACATCAATTAATTTATTTCCTCTCTCTGTCGAAGAAGAGTGAACAGGAAGGCCACAATGTTACATGTGAAATGCTTTCAGGGATATAGCACATATTTAAAAAGTGCTTATCCCCATTATCCTATTCATTTTGGTTGTTATCTGAGCCTAACACTTCTCTTATGAAATCTAAACCAAGTCAAATATGACCAAAGTTCAAATTTTCAGATGCAGTTTGGATATATTCAACTTTTCAGTAACGGCAACAGCCTTTCAAAATGAAATCCTTTTACAAACATTTCCCTGCAGAAACACTGTGTGAGACATTTTTGACGTCCCAGCAAATAACTTCTACCTTGAGCTAGAAAATTTCCTGAAAGAAGGACTTTCATACTCTGAAAACTTTAAAAGATACATGACAGAACAAAATAATTCTCCAGCCTCTGAAAACATTTCTATTATGTGCCTAGTCCTACTCCCAGTGGGCCATCTTATTTTCTAGCTTTTTTCCAAAGTAAAGATACAGAAACTTCTTGTAATCTGCAAGAGGACTTTTAATGGGAAGAGGGAAACTACCTGTTGACATGCTAACCAACGGCTCCTGTCAAGGGTGTGTTCCTCCCCTTACTCCCCCTCCTTAAGGGCAGAGCTACAAGAGTGTACCTGACTATAATGGGGACTCATCCTCATGATCTTCAGGTGTAATTCTGTTTCCAGCTAAGCCACTGATGTCTTACCACTGACATAAAAGCAGAATGGGATACTTACAGAGTAGGCAGAACTTTACTGCCTGTTTATTAGAAAAATTAAAGTCTTTAAGCAAGAATTTAATCTGTTTCTTATTTCCTTCTATTGTGAAGTCATAATACTGTATTTGTGACTATAAAATAACAGCTGTACTCTGCATAAAAGAGTCTTTATAAAGCACAAATATCTCCGTAAGGGTCAAATGCAACATAGTACTCATTAAATAAACACCCTGTGGTATAAATTTATCTCCAGTTTAAAAGTTTGCATTAGAATCAGAGCCTGTATTCTCACTGATTTTTCTAAGATGCTCTGAGGGCTGAGGTGTATTAAGTATCTGAGGTCATGGTAAAGTTATATTTTGTTTATTTTGCCAATTTTTTAAAATCTGAAATGTCATCCTATTTTCAGCTTTGGCTTTATGATGGTGCAGTTCTTGTCACATTCTTTTGGAATGAAAGCAGTTAAGTGCATGTCTGCATGTAGATTTTTAAAACAATGTAATTTATTGGTTCTATATTACTTTTTATTTTTTAACAGCCTCTCCCAACATATGCAGTGCCTGATATTCATGTAGATTATTGTTGCAGTGACTGCATTAGTGCTTTCATGCCTGCTATTCTCCCATTACTTCAATATAACTGGCTAATCAAAAACCATACATCTTTCATCAACTTCTGTTAGGACAAAATTCTGGCTAATAGTACAAAACTTAAAGAAACAACTTAACATTGCTCTAGGTTGCATAAGTCTTCATTACACTTAGAGCAGGCAAGTAGCTGCCTGCATGTCAGCTGCATGCAGGAACAGCACGTAGACCCAGGTATTAGAAAATTCATTGCCTTGCCTTGTTTCTGAAAATATTGTAAGATGCATAATTTTGATTAGCCAGTCTGATTATCCATCTTCATTGTATGCAATTTTACTGCACATGCAGAAAGGATCACGTTTTCTTCTCTAATGTTTAACCCACCCTTAACATGTCATTAAAATCACTGAAGGTATCAGATAATTAGAAAACATGAGATTCATCCCAAACTCATGTCTCCTGCATTAAAAAAGTAATGAAAGCTGCGTTAAAAATAAGCTTGCATGATACCAAACCCTGGGGAACACTGCTTGTGACTAGCCACCAAGTGCATTTAACTCCATTCACCACAACTCTTTGAGCCAGCCATTCAGCCAAGTTTTTTACGCAAAGAGTACGCCTGTACAAACCATGAGCAGCCAGATTCTTCAGGAGAATGCTGTGGGAAATGGTGTCAAAGGCTTTACTAAAGTCTAGCTAGACAACACCCACAGCCTTTCCTTCATCCACTAAGCGGGTCACCTTGTCACAGAAGGTGATCAGGTTAGTCAAGTAGGACCTGCCTTTCATAAACCCATGCTGACTGAGTCTGATAACCTGGTTGTCCTGTACGCGCCGCATAATGGTACTCAACATGGCCTGCTCCATAACTTTCCCTAGCACTGAGGTCAGACTGACCCACCTGTAGTTCCCTGGATCCTCCTTCTGGCCGTTCTTCTAGATGGGCGTCACATTTGCTAACTTCCAGTCAACTGGGACCTCCCCGATTAGCCAGGAGATTAAATGCATGTTGAAGTATTTTGTCAAAGTAACAGCAAGGATCTGGAACGCATGCCCTTCATGTGACATTCTATTAAGTTGCTACTGAGACACAAGGCCATCTGGATAGATTTCCTGGTGAGGCTGAATTTCTTCAGCAAGATTATGACGGCTGTTACTGACTGAGGTTCAACTTGCAAGGGGTTACTGCATCTAGTTAAGCTATTCTGAAAAACAGGCAAAGGCAGAACATTGCTCTCTCTCACTTCAGCCTTCTCCCCAAATGTTAGATCTTGCTGAGTGTCTGCTTCTCACCATGCTCCAACCACCTCCCTGCAGCTACCTCCTCTCTAGCACACAAGGCTGCTGTCTGCCAGAGCACCAGCGGCACGTTCCATTGCACCAGCTGTCCTCCCTGCTTCCTTACCTGCAGTTTCTTAGAAAGTAACTTCAGATCCCTTTTTTTCTCTCCCCTCTATAGGTTTTGCTACAAACAAGGGCCACATCAGGAGGAAACTCGGTTACAGGATAGGTAGTGTGGATCAAGATGCCACCATTCTAGCTGTGTCACTGAAACTGGGAATAAAGCTCCTTAACACTGGATGTATTAAAGAGCAGGTATTACTTTACTTGGCGCCAGGGACACAGGGGATCTCTCCACCTAGCACATCTGCTCTATGTTGCATCAGCCATAGCTTCTACCACTCTGTTACACACATATGCATTAAATTTCTCAGAATGATTATATATATTCATTCTATTTTCTGGAAATTATTATCATATTTACATAGTCATTATACCTGCATCTTAAGTCTCCTGGGGACTTCTGAAGGGGTCTCAGGTGGTCCCTAGTGATGGTTGAAGATGTGTCCTTTAGTGTCCTTTCCATGAACTCTGAGTCTTTCTTCCATAAATGGTCTAGTCTTGGCTCATCAGTCTGTTTGTAAAGTTCTCAAGTTCCTTATTTTGGTTTCAACTGGTTTCTACTGCTATATCTGCACCCTTTCAGGATGCACCAGTCATAGTTGCAAAAACTGTGGCTTTGATTGCATTCTTGTCTGAGGCCCTTTATGACAACTCCCCCCTTTGAATCTTCTAAGATTTTCTTAGGAGTCTCACCTTACCATTTTACCGATAACAAATGTGATAATACATTTTCCATCTAGGATTACACAGGTTTACCACACACTGGGTGACTGAAGGAACACATTGTATTACAACACAACATAATATGGATACGACTGCTATCATGGTTATAAACAGTTCTTTGAGTCATTGTAAGTTTGGGACCCAGATGGTAAGCCATTTGCACCAGGAGTCTCCCTTTTGTCTTTTCCCATCTTTCAACTGCTTTCTCAATAGAAGTTATTCCTTGTAGTTGGACTTCTTATTCATCACTTATGTATATCCTACACTCTTGCCCAATAATTGCGCAAGTCCTTCCTTGACTAGATAAAAGGTAGTCTAAGGCCATTCTGTTTTGCAAGGTGACCATGCTAATTTGTAGGAGCTCCTAATATTTGCTATTTAGTACTTTTATGGTATCATTAGCCACTTCCTCTAACAGATTACTTAGTTGGCTTATTTTTGTTACATACACACATACGACAAACTGTGAACCAAAACCTTTGCCCTTCTGTGCTTATTCGAAATACCTGCTCCTCTTTTCCACCAGTGATGTCCTTTGGGTAGAGTTTTTGAAACTCAGAAAAGTGGGGCTAATATTCCCATGTAGCAAGAACCACACCACCCGGAAAGAAGCAGTTTATATGCTTTATTTTCAGATACCCAATAGGTTCTGGAACTAGCAAGTAAATACGCTTTCCCTTCTTTCCAATCTGCAGCCGTAGATGGCAGGATACCATCATCATCGTAGTGACCTAATGTGCCATTTAGATGGAAAAACCTTATGATGGCATTTTAAGTGGGTATTATATAACCAAGTACTGTTTCCAGCTTCCCATGGTTGTTTCCAGGAATTATTTTTGCCTATACTGAAGCACTCAAACTCTTGCTTATTGTGGCCTTGCATCATTATAACCCAGTCCTGCAAGGATTACGTTCCCCCATTTATGGATAAGTTTACTCTTAGTAGCGCCTTAACAAATCCCAGGGGTTTCTGCTGGATCAAGATATCGGAGGACCTCTCCAGAACACCTTTGGTGCCACCAGAGCCCTCACGATCCCGTGAATCCCCTGAGCACCAGAACCAGTGTCCCATCTGGGTCACCAATATTGTCACCAAAATCGGGAATCGGACTCCTTAGGACTGGATGTATTACAGAGCGGGCATTCCTTTATACTCAGGGGCTTCATGCCGGGCCAAGGCCGCACGTGTCCCGCGCCAGAGGCCCGCACAACCCCGCCACACGCACCAGGCTCCACCGCCGCCCTTCCCGCCCCGCAGCGCGTTTAACTCGGGGGGCGCAACACGGCCCCGCGGGGCGCTCCCGGCGACTCGCCCCGCCAGCACCCACGGCCATCCTCAGCGC
>WHYT01015137.1:242091-283200 GCA_009806455.1 Tetrax tetrax | reverse complement strand
CGCCTTAACAAATCCCAGGGGTTTCTGCTGGATCAAGATATCGGAGGACCTCTCCAGAACACCTTTGGTGCCACCAGAGCCCTCACGATCCCGTGAATCCCCTGAGCACCAGAACCAGTGTCCCATCTGGGTCACCAATATTGTCACCAAAATCGGGAATCGGACTCCTTAGGACTGGATGTATTACAGAGCGGGCATTCCTTTATACTCAGGGGCTTCATGCCGGGCCAAGGCCGCACGTGTCCCGCGCCAGAGGCCCGCACAACCCCGCCACACGCACCAGGCTCCACCGCCGCCCTTCCCGCCCCGCAGCGCGTTTAACTCGGGGGGCGCAACACGGCCCCGCGGGGCGCTCCCGGCGACTCGCCCCGCCAGCACCCACGGCCATCCTCAGCGCGGCCCACCGCACCGCAGCTACCGGCTGCCTGAGGGGGCGCCGGGCGGGGCCAGGCCCCGGCCTCCCGCCACACCGCCGGCAGACCCCGCCATCCCCGCCGCTCCCCCCGCCGGCTCCTTTAAGAACGAAGTCTCGTCCCGCCGCTGCTCTCGCGATGCCCGCGGCCTCCCGCCTTCCTCCCGGTCCCGGGCCTGTAGTCCGGCCGTGGCCGAGCCCGCCGCGGCGGGGGGGTGACAGGGCCGCTCGCCCCCAGCCCTGAGCACGGTTCCTGCCCGAACCGACCGGGGGGAGGGCCCCCGGCAGTTATCGGGGCTGGTAACGGGGGAAGATGGCGGGGCAAGCGACGGTTTCTCTCCCTGATAGGCTGTGAGGTGCCCCCACCGGGCCTCCTCAGCCCCCTCCCCGATCTGCCGTGCCCCCTGTTGTGGCGGCAGGCCTCCCGAGCGGCGGCCCCGGCCGGCTGCTGGGCCCCGCCTGACCCCGGGCCCTGCTGGGCTTTGCACGGCCAAAAGTTAAAAATGTGTGATGATGTCCCAGGTAAGCACCTTCCGCGTATCGTCCCGGAGCGATGTTCAGGCGCTGATGGCTTCTTGACGTTTGCCCGGGTGGAAGAGAGGAGCGGGTGTGGAATTAGGAGGGGCTGGGTGATCCCCGGCGGGAGCCTGCCGGCAGTGCCTGGTGCGCGCCGCGCTGTTGCGGGGCCTTGCCCTACAGCAGAGCTGAGGTGTCGGCATATCAGAAGCAGTGTTTTAGAAGTATTGAGTGAGAAAACTTTCTTAAAAGTTTTTAAAAACTTTTGCTTTAGAGTATCCTTGAATTTTGTTCTTACAGTTGTTTGTTGCAGTATAAAAAAAAAACCTTTGCACTCTGCATTAAGCAGTCAAACAGTTAGAAAGCATTCATGGCACTTCTGCTTTTTTTTTTTTTTTTTTTTTTTTGTTTTTTTTTTTGTTTTTGTTTTTATACTCTCTATTTTTTTTTTTTTTTTTTTTTTTTTTTTTTTAATTTTTACTGACATTGTAGTACTAGATTCAGGTAAATCAGTAGTGTATCTAGTATAAAAGGCCTTTTTGACTAGTTCATGTGGTCTGCTAATTGGACACTAAACCTGCAGGCATCAGCATATCAGTGTTTGCCTGTGTAAAGCCACTGTAAAATAGGGCTTTTACATGACATTTTTTCCTATAGACTTTTAGATATTTATGAAATAGATATTTATAAAGCAGCAGCACTTCAACATATTATAATTTAATAGCTAGCTTAGGATTTGGTTCTAAACAGTAATCAGTATTCTAATTCTAGTTCTACCTTCAATAAAATATTTTATCTTAAGTTGTGTGCATTTTGTCAAATAAATTTTTGTCCAATGTTTTATTAGTGTGGCAGAATTAAATACTTTGTACATTTGGCCAGTTTATCACTCTGTGTGTGTGTTTGGTTTTTTTATAGATAATTGGCATGTTGGGGAGAAATGCCTTGCCCCTTGTCCTGAAAATGGAAAATTTCATGAAGGAACAATATCCTCTATTGAAAAGGACAAGAATGGAAAAACGTTTGCTATTGTATCATTCTTGGAGGCCGAAGAAAGGAAAATACTAATAACTAAACTTTGTAGAGTCGAAGCCAGTAGAGGACCCTGGAAAAGCTTAATATTTGATGATGGTGACCTGGAAAAGCCTTATTTTCCTGGCCGAAGTCTTCCATCTCCTGCAGTTGCTTTTAAGTTGTCTGACAATGGTGATTTTATTCCATATACAATTAACAGATACCTGCGTGATTATCAAAGGGAAGGAGCCCAATTTCTGTATGGACACTATGCTAATAAAAGGGGCTGTATTCTTGGAGATGATATGGGCCTCGGAAAGACAATACAGGTATTCTTGTTGATTGTTATATTAAGAAATACATGTTTTTTGACAGTGTGTTTTCTGTGAGATGTAAATCTTTTTTAGAAAGTAATGTATTTTTTAAAAGCTACCTCAGTGGAGCTTAACCTTCCTTTTCTGTTGTGGAGTTGGAGGAGACGGGATGTGACCATCTCAGACAGCACTTAGAGCCAGGAGCCATTGCTGTATTTAAGATACACTTCTGACAGGCCACAAAATTGGGATGTGGTCCCTTTTGGCGTAAGCCCAGGCAGTTACGGTAGGTAAGATGTTAGTATTCGGTTAATGTTGAATGTACTTTGAGGATTGCTACCTGTGCATCATTCAAGTAATTTTCACTGAAGTATGCTAAAACAACTTATAGTTCTTATCTGACTGTAGTTATTTAAAGGTCTTTTTCCTTTTTTCCATGGAGACCAGTAGTTTGACCGTACTGGGAATGAGAAGGAGCAGACACATTTACTTCCATCTCTGGAAAAAGTGCTTAGATGTTCCATGACATTTTTATCGCTCTTTCGAAAATACAACTTGAGTAGATGAAAAGACAAAGTATAGCTGGATTTTTCCGTTATGCTTTGAATTAGTGTGGCCCAAATGATTATTTTGCTAAAATTAGGGTGTTTTTATGTTTGAAAATTCTCCTTAATCGGCCTAGTTTTAAATTAGTGGCTTGAATCTTACAGTGGCTAGTCTTTGTCCCACTCTCTTTTCTCCCTCCATGTGTCAAATGTGAGCTTGTTCCTTCATTGACGGATTTTGGCTGTGGCATCTGTTGCACTTCTATTTAGGAGAACGTCAACAGACACCCATCAGTGCAAAGTATTGTTCTGTAGCAAACTTGACAAGAGAAGTGAGTACACTAAACTGGCAAAGCTTCTCTGGATAGAGCATTTAGAGGTGTACCATGGATTTGTGTAGCTGCTGCTGATCTCTTAACAGATATTTATTGAAACGAAACCTCATCCACTTACCTTATGTTTTACCTAATCTTGGCCATGTTTCTTGTCCATAGCAGTTTAAGAACTCGGTAGTTATGGAAGTTTTTTTTCTGCTTAGAACTGCAAATGTCTGATTTCGTATTGTAAGAAACATATATAAGGTAGCAGTAAACTGACGGGGGCGGAGAGGGGGGTAAACTGAGTTGTCTTGCTTCCATCTCTTGCATTTTTTGAATCTCAGAACTGATTCTGTAATTACCTGTTCGCATTTATCACACAGTGACAGTGTGTTCTTGCGTGAAACTCACATCTAATGGTTTTTTTCTTCTAATCGCAGTATCAAGTTTGCAGAAGAAAGGTAGCAGTCTTGAAGATTATCTTGTGTATTTTTTGTAAAATGTGGTATTATGTTTATCAAGTTCAGTAGCAGGAAAGCAGTTCAGTGTGGGCATAGGATATAGGCCCAAACACAACAGAAAGAACAGATTTTGCATTTTGCATTTGACAGCAGGAATTGGAAAGAATGGAACATAGAGAAAATAACATATTAGTAAAAAATCTAACCTCTAGTTTGAACTTTCTTTTTCCTTTTGCAGTAGTGTTGGGAGTATAGTTAGAAAGCATGTGTTCCTTCTCTTTTATCATCTAAGATTCAAGTGTGCTCCTGAAAATGGAGGCAAATTGCAAGGCATGCCTCATCTCTAGTTTTTGCTGGCTCATTTGTAATCTTTTCTGTATTTTTCGGACTGGTCCACTTGGAGGGTGCAAGAGTGAATTAGAGCAGTTAATTGCTCTTATAATGAATTCAGGATTCTCCAAGGGATGGAGTTCTTGTTTGAAAAACAAATTAATCTCAAAAAAAAAAAATACCCAAAAAGAAACTAAAAAAACAGTCCCCGCAAACACCCTTTCTAAATCCCATGCAGGATTTTGTCCTAAATGTTTCTTTTCAGTTGAACTAATTCACTTGCTGTTTGCTTTTTTGTACATAATCATTGGAACTTGTTTTCTTTCTCAAGGTTATTTCATTTTTGGCTGCAGCGTTGCACAAAAAGGGAACGCGTGAAGATATTGAAAATAATATGCCAGAATTTTTACGAAGGACAATGAAAAAAGAATCAAAGTGTAACCCCAAGAAGGTACAGCTTTTAGTGATACAAGCTTAAGGATTTTGGTAAAAGGCAATACTTGGGGTTTTTGTTTGTTTGTTTGCTTTAAGCATTTATGTATATTAATTTTGAATATTCAACTACTTAGGTAAATTGGGGTTTCATGACCTTCCTAGTAGTGTTAGGGAAGCCTTCAGATTTCCAGATTGTTGTAGTGCATTATATAGCTGTTATTGTCTAATCTGTTAATAGTGTGGATCTGCACTAACACAAAACATTTAGAAATACCTGGATGATATCTGTGGCTAGAGTACTTTGAAAAGCCTGTGTCATTAAGTAGAAGATAATAGTTTTGTGTGATTGTGTTTCTAAAGTACAAAAAGCACGTGTGTATATATTAACTTGATATTTAAATAATTAAGGCAAATGCATATATTTGGAAAACTTACTACTAATATTTTTGTGACCTCGTGTTTTCTTGAACGGCTGTTGTAATGTCAAAAGTAAGGCTGACTGATAATCTAACTAATCAAACACAACAAATAAAGATACATGTAAAAGTTCTGTGTGGTTGAGAAAAATATAAAAATCATTTTAATTTTACTCATCACAGGACCCATGCAATTTCTGTGTTCCATCACTATTTTTATTTTATTGGAATAATTGGAGTATTTAACTGACAAAATGCGACACTAGCTTTGTGAATAATGCATACAGGTTCCTCAGGAAAGATAGGCAGAGGAGAAGAGGTGAAGGGATAGCACTTCATGTGGAGGAAAAAAAAAAAAGAGTGCTTCTGATGGGGAATAAAGAAGAATTATTTCACTTTGAGGACAATTTAATATTGCAACAGGTCACAGAGAGGTTGTGGACCACCTCATCCTTGGGGATTTTGAATACCTGAGTAGGGAAAGCCCTACATTTCTGAATTCAGTATTGCCCCTGCTTTGATCAGAAGGTTGGATTAGAAACTTCCTAAGATCTCTTCCCACCTCATTGATTTTATTATTGTGTGATATTAAATGAGTTGTACAGGCTGTCTGAATTTTTTAAACCCTTTTCAGGTCTTTCTGTTTTGAAGTCATATATTGGCTAGACTTGTGGACTGAAGGAAGCTGCTTACCCTCTTCACCCTTTTGTTTTCTCCATATGTAAAATATTTTATGCTACGCAGATACAGATTCTATAACAAAGCAAAGGGATAGTATCTCATGTCTTATTGCAGTGGTTAGAGTATAATTTGAGTAAGTAGCACTACTTTGGTATCTTTTGCAGTATTACACTATTTTTCTTCTGTATTTTTTGCATAATCTTAAGTAAACTGATTACTTCTAAATTTTTATTGGCTCTTCAAATATTTTCTATACTATACTTGGAAGTGACAGAATTAAACAATTCAAATTATAAAGCAGTTAAATAAATCTCAAGATTTTGACTTTCCTTGTTGAGAATGTGCTGTGTTGTGGTTTTTCCAGTAATACTATAACAGCTATTTGTTTTCAGACTTTCCTCATAGTGGCCCCTCTTTCAGTGCTGTACAATTGGAAGGATGAGTTGGACACATGGGGGTACTTCAAGGTCTCTGTCTTACATGGCAGTAAAAAGGATGATGACTTGAGTCGTATTAAGCAAGGGAAATGTGAAGTTGCCCTTACAACATATGAGATACTTCGCCTGTATTTGGATGAATTTAACAGGTAATTAATTTAATATATTTTTCTACATGCGGAATTTTAACTAAGTTTGCATTGTTCGTTGCAAGTACTTGTTCTTTCTGTGTAATGTACTTACTGTTAAACCAAATGACTCGTTGTGTTGAGGAGGATAATCCGATATAGCTATCTTTGGAGCATTTATCCTATACTATCTTTGTAGTGGGATGCTTGGAAGAAGTTTGAATGGTTTTCATAAAACTAGTTTTTGCTGTTAACTCATTCATGAAGTGTTCTGTAGAAGATGCAAGAACTGTCTGCATGAAAACTAGCAGTAGCTATAAGATATGCAGAAGATATTTCTATCTTTCAATACAATGTAAGGAGAAAAAAATCTGGAATTTTTAGCAAATGTTCAAAAGGTATTTTCATTGCTATTTGCACTTCTCACCAGCTCAGTGAAATTCTTTGAGTCCTAAAAACTTTGATATATAAGACGTATGTATGTGTCTATGCGTGTAGTTTTAAATACCTGATGGACTTAGCAGAATTAAGGTCTTTCTGACAGCAAATAGTATTGAAAATCCTACTTTATTTGCACCTTACCTGTTGACATCCTCAAATTTGGAGTGCTGCCTTTCCTTTGGCTATGTTTAGGAGTCTTAGCCTCTCATCTTGATCCTAGTGGTTCTCTTTCCTTCATCGTCTTGGAAGTACAGTACAAGTTGCACGAAGACCTAGTAGTAGCAGCTTGCCCTTAGCAGATAGTGTTGTCAGTGGCTCTGCAGATCTTGTCATTTTAGGTGTTGGGAAAGATCGAGGCCCTAGTGAGTGTCCTAGTGTTCTGGACAGCCATCACCAAAAGAATGAGATCTCAATCCTGTCTGTGCTCAGGTCTGGGAGAGAAGTGCAGATAGAAGAAGACTAAAGGAGTTGTGTTACCAGTACCCTAATTCTTGCTGTTGTCATTCTGAGGAACTCTTCAGGGTTAATCGTTGAATAGGCAGTGGTCAGGAAATAGGTGCGTGTGCAGGGCAGATCTGATGTGTGACTGACTGCTTGCAAATACATTATTTCACCATGCAGATTAATGAAACTGTTTCTGCAGAGCATGTGACTGGATGTGCCTATGATCTTGACACTGGAAGAAGCTATGTGTCTTGCTTAGCTAGAATGATGGATTGGGCTCAAAAACTGATCTTAAATGTTTAATTATCAGTAATAAGAACACATAGACTCAGTTGTGCATGTAAATCAGCATAATGAGAGATTAAGTTGAATGAGGTAGCATACGGTCATCTGTTAGGCTCCTTTCAGAAGCTCCAATTTTTAGCAGATTTTAGGACTTTAAGGAACTCAGATATGAATGTATCTATTTAGCAAGCATAAAAAATGCCACAAGATCAACCTTCTGATTAGTCAGCCTGTTCAGGAGAGAGAGATTTCCTTCTAAAAATATCTGTTTCAACTTTTTTCTGCTTGAAGTATCATCAAAGTCAATATGATTTTGTTCTTGAGATATTCATTCATATATATTCATTCATATATATATATATATATATGAAGCAGTCTCGTATCTTCTCTCTTCCTACCGACTCGATGACTTAAGTTAGTGTCACAGTATTCAGGTCATTTTACCTTCAAGTTTTATACTTGAACTGGCTGTGAAATATCTTTAGGTCCCTGCTTCTAGGTGTGTTCCTCCGAGTCACAAAATCTTAAAATTCCTCTGCCATATTGGTATCAATTAAAGAAATTGAGTGATGCTTTTATGTAGGAAACCACGCAAATTGAAACACTTTCAGTCTACTTCTGGTTACACTGGATAGGTTTTGTTGGAAAAATTAAGCACACTTGTGTTAAGCATGTTTCAATGGTTTACCTTCAGAGATTTATTTAGTTTTTCTGAATCTTACTTCTGAGTAGAATTAGTGCTGGTGAGATGTGCTGGATTGATTGCTTCAGTGATTGAAATCTACTTTCTTCAGAGAAAGCCTTTTGATACAGTTAACAGTAGTTTGTTTATTTGGCTATATAGTTTAGCCGTTATACTCAACTATGGCAACTGAATTTACTGAAAAAAACAGAATATAAGGAAACTGAGTAGTACAATACAATGTAAAACAGGAAAACCAGAACGTGATAGCTTCTTATAATAATCACGGCTAGATGTGTGTCTGACTTCACTTTGTATGCATGTAGGCTGACAAGATAAGTAGTTTCAGTTAATAGAATATTTCTTGTTGATCTACAGTGTGGAATGGTCTGCTGTCATAGTGGATGAAGCACATAGAATCAAGAATCCGAAGGCTCAAATAACTCAAACCATGAAGTCATTAAAATGCGACGTTCGGATAGGTCTTACTGGAACTATTCTTCAGAACAACATGAAGGAACTTTGGTGTGTTATGGACTGGTAAATAAAATATCTCTTTTTATTTTTTAAACACGTCTATATGTTAACCATGCAGTGGGACTGGGATAGGGATGGATGATTTGGACCCGTCTGTGTCAAAAAACCAACAAATTACAACCCTCCCCCAAAAAACTCCAACGTTTAGTGAGAAGGTAAGTGTGTTTTTCCATATTGAAGGCAAGCTCCTGGTAGCTACATCTGTAGTATGATTTTTGCAGTTGTTTAATAAGTATGGAGCTCCTCTTACCACGTGGCTTTTTTGGGAGTTTGGGAAGTGGTTAAAATTCTTTTACGTTTTTTTTTCCCCTGTGTTTACCTTTCTTTTTTTAGGGAAGCTATTTTATTCTTTGTCTGTCCTCCACACAGTAGATTGAGAATCATTACACAGTTTCAAACAGTGGTGTTGTGCCTTTGCTTTGTCCAATATGTGCAGGTCATTCTGACTTACTTGGAAATTGAAAGTAATAATATTTTGCTGTTTTTCAAAATGCACAAGTGCACATATTTGGAAAGCAACAGTTGTCCAGGAAGACTTTTAATGGAGAGGGAGAGGTGGAAATAACCCTAGATGTAAATCTAAACATAGAGTACTTACTGGGAATGCTTTACAGAGGAGGAACCAAGCAAACATTCCATAAATATAAGGAAATACAGGCTTAATTGAAGTGTCAGGAAAGAAATGCTTTAACAGTAAGCTTAGTGTTGCATCCTATACTGATATTAGTAGATCATTGAAATACATAGTGCTGCCAATGATTATGAAATTCTTTTTCCTACTGGATTTCTTAAGATTTTGTTTAGTAAATTGCAATATGTACATAACATGATTTTAATAGAAACAGTAAAAATTGAAGACATGACTGCTTAGCTTTCTATTTTGACTTCTGAACTGTAGCAGCCTTGTAGTTGGGGTTCTGTATACTTGTGTCCTCTGATGCTCTGATGAGCTTTAGTTTTTCTGGACATGGCAACCCTTTCCTAAGGGGGCTGTCTTAACATATGAGTATCACAGTAAGTAAATGAAAAAATTACATGTCTGGAAGTAGTGGATGTTTTTGTTTATATATACAATTTTTATTAATTTCTCTAGTGATGGTAAATTTAAGATCTCTTGCTGTTAGCCAGAAACAATTTATGGTATGCTTTTAATCAGTGGAAAAGCATAGATCCCCTCGGAGTAAACAAAATGCTGTTATCCTTCGCACACATGCATTCCTTTTGTTTTTTAATAGGGCTGTACCAGGACTTTTGGGTAGCAGACAACATTTCAAGAAGAAATTTTCTGATCCAGTGGAGCATGGCCAGAGGCACACTGCAACTAAAAGAGAGCTAGCAACAGGTCGTAAGGCCATGGTGAAGCTAGCAAGAAAAATGTCTGGCTGGTTTCTAAGACGTACCAAAGCGCTTATCAGTGATCAGTTGCCAAAAAAGGAAGACAGAGTAAGAGCGCCTGCACATTTCCAATACAATGCTAATGAATAGATCTCTTCTTTATTGTTTTTGTTGTGTTTTTTTCTCTTTAATCATGCCCTTAGTAGTTTATGGGGTTTTTTTAGACTTAGAAATTTAAGGAGAATTCAGAGTCTTGGAAAAAATGCACATGCAGTAGTGTGCTTTGTTCACATAATTACTATGATTGCATGTTGAAATGGAGTTAATCAAGCATGAAAATGCTCAGCTAGTCTTCTGACTAGTGATTTACACATCTGTTTTATGTGCACTTTTGTATTTATTTGTGCAAACTCAATGTGATGTATGTAAATCTCTTGAAATTCTATGTAGGACTCCTGAATTTGCAGCACAACACTTTCTGTATAGAACGGTATACTTTTCATTTTTAACTCCTTTGTTTTTGATCACTGAATAAAGTAAAACACCAGAACCTAAAGCTGTTTGTTTGACAGGTCTGTAGTTCCTGTTCATGTAGTGGTGTCGTAAATGTGATATAAAGTGATGATACCTATAACTATAGCTAAGAGTTCTGATGAATTCTTATTGGATGTATTTGTGCTTTTCTTCTAAGTAGACAAACACATTAGCTTGCAGCTGGTTTTGTTTCAAAAATTTGTTACTAATTCTTCATCCTTAGTGTATAATAATGTCATCTAAACTGTCTTCCGAAGCAAAGATTAACGCAAATGTCAGTCAGCTCCTTTTCTAAATCTAGCAGATTTTATTCTTTTCATTCTCTTGTTAATGTGAGTATATGCTCAAGTTACTGCTGTATTATTATAGCTCAGCATGGTGCTGCTGCTGTGTGGGTGGCCTAGGTTAAGGAATGATCTTGAGATTTCTGTCTCCTGCTGCTTAAGACTAAAGATGTCATGGAGATGCCACCCATGGTCTCTAAGAAGAGGGATAAGAGTTTTGGCCATAGCACTGTGTAGCCATCACATTGCTTATTCAGTTTGTCCTGCCTGTGGTAGTGCAACAGCTAGTGCCTAAAAAGAGGAAAGAAAGGGTAAATTAAGCAACTGGCAAAGCAGAAGGGAATCCTTAATTACAATTATGCATTTATTTCTCTCACTTTTCCCTTCTTTTCCTGTGCCTCCACAAAAGCCATACTGAAAAGTTTGTAGAAACCTAATAGCAGGTTGTTGTAGCTTGATATTGATATTCTTTGTAGAATTTTGGAAGGGGATAAAATAACTATATGCACATATAAGCTACAGTTTCATACTATTTGGTTTAAAGATCCAGATTTTTTCATTTGGTGGTAGAATAATTTCATATAAAGATTTGAGCAAGTATATTCTTGTTTTCTACTTTATTTTCCATGTTTTATATTTTTCTGTGCAGCACTCTTTGCTTTTCATTGTATACAGCACATAACTGTGTTTTGGGGGTACTCTCTCTTCGACAGATGGTGTACTGTTCCCTGACTGAATTCCAGAAGGCAGTGTACCAGGCTGTGTTAGAGACGGAGGATGTGAGCTTGATATTACGAGCAGGAGAGCCCTGTAGCTGCAACAGCGGTCATAAAAGAAAGAACTGTTGTTACAAAGTAAGAACTTGCACTGTTTCCATTTTAGAACATAGTCTTTCTGATTTGAGTAGTAGGCAGGTTTTCTCGAGAGGGAGACTCTCTGCCAATGAAGAGCTGATAGAAATGGCTGCATGGTTGTAGGCCATCTATTGGGGAAATCCAATCCCAACTGGAAACATAGGTGGTTGCATCAGAAGCATGATGGAGTTGGGCACTTTGGGATTACTGCTAAGCTGTTTTGCATGCCCTGAGCAAGTGGTTGTTGTTTATGCAGTAAATTCTGAATTTGTCATATTAATAAGTGCACCTGTGAAACAGTTGATCTCGGCAAGGATGTTGCATCGGGATGTTTAGTATGTGTCAGGCATGCTGCTTCCATATGCCTCATGTGGTCAGTGCAGAAGCTGCAAATCAGAGGCATCCTGGACCCAGCAAGTTGTCTGGGCTCTGGTTGTGTTATAACTGCAGTTGGATTGTGTCTTTCTGTGCCACTAAGTATGCTGTTTTCTTTGCTTAATTGAAGGGAGAGCTCTTGACAGTTGCCATAGAGCACAAGCAGAACTTTCTTCAGGAATAACAACTCTGTAGATTTTTTTCTGTTGTCTCTGGACTTCGTTAACACTTGATTAGTGTAACTTTGGATTTGTTCGTATCCCTCAGTTGACTCAGACTAATCATATCTTTTTAACATTTAGAAGCCTATATCTCATATTTGCTTCTCTCTATTTTCTTTGTAGCCTGTTTTGAGTGTTGTATAGCGGCTTTCCCCCTGCCCTCCATCCCCTCCCCCAGCAATGATGTAGCTTTTTCAGTCTTCTGCATCTTTCTTTTAAAAACAATCCCTCTATCAGCCTCTTTAATATTCCATGAATACTAGCTTTAGTTCTTTGCAGGCTTCTGTTTCTTGTGATGTTTTGTAGAAAAAAAAGTAAAATGCTGCTGAACTTTCACGAAGGGCATTAGGCAGATCTGCAGATACTTAAGTGCTTTTATGGAATGTCTTATTCCAAAGTCAACCATGAAATTTAGGAACTTGAGAAGGGAAAGGGAAAACAAGTATTGGGTGAATGAGCCAACCATAACCAGAAAAATAACTGATGCTTTTGCTGCTGCTGCATTGTAGAGTGTTTGAAGTTGTTTGAATTTTGTTACTTGAGATGTTTATAAAATTTTATACATTTCTGCCATAGGAAGAAGAAAAAGTTAGCAGTTGTAAGGTATGAAGTAGTTTAAACAGCACTGCTTTGATTTACGTTTGAATCAGTTGTAAAGTTACTGTCTTTTTGTCTACCAAGGAATTCTTGGTTATCTTAGTAATTTCTGTATATCTCATGGTATCTGAAATGTTCAGCAAACTGTAAACATAGCTGTCGGTGCTTTCTCTTTTTGAGAAGGTGTATTCTATCAATGGGAGCACAAAGCTGAGGAAATACAGTATGCATTTAGAAATACAGTATGCATCTCTTTGAGATCAATTATAGTACTACTTAGAGTCGCTAATTCATTAAGCCCTGTAAGAATAGCACTTACTTTAGTTTATTTCTTATTTCAGGAGTATTTGTTTGCATAAACATTCTGGGTTGGTTTTTTTTTTTTTTGTAGGTAAATGCTCATGGTGAAACAATTAAGTCACTGTGTTTCAGTTACCTGACAATCCTACAGAAAGTTGCAAATCATGCTGCACTGCTGCAGACGGACAACACTAGCAAGCAGCAGGTTAGTTTCAGAAGTATCTAAAACTTGTGGAAAATGAGATGAAAACTCCTAAAGGAAAATTGCTACTGGCCTCCTTTTTAAGTGTTAGTTAGCTGAAATTAAGATATTTTGCAAAATTCCTTTTCCATTCAGTAATTCAGAATATAGCCCTTATTTAGCTGATAGAGATGTTACACAACAGTATGTTAATTTAGTTGATGCGTATCTGAAAATAAGAGTTATAGAAACACTGGAGAAGGAAGAGTAGTTTTTAGTTATTTCTAATAATGCCGTTTCTGTTCCCTTTATGACAAATGTCTGGTAAGAGGAATGTCTTTGTGCAAATAAATTAATAATAAGCCATTAGAACATGTGTTTTTTTTTTTCTAGTATTTTATGTTCAAAGCTGAGCTTTATTTAAAGAAATAATGAGGAACATGTTTTAGTAGAAAATGCTTAATAAGAGAACAGTATCATTTTATCTTGTTACTGTGGCAAGTAATCTACAAGATGCACAAATGTTGGTTTTTAAAAATGGTTGTATGTGATCCTTAAGATCCAAAAATGAGCAAAGAGATTTAAGGATGTTATCTGTTCCTCTCAGAAGCCACAGGGTAATGGAAATGAGAAGATCCTAGCTAATTTTGGCAGGTTTGTTTTCTTAAAGTAGTTTTGCTTTTTAGGAAATATTACTATTATTTTTCAGGGCCTCATACACAGTAAATACCCAAATGTTTTCAGTGGTTTTGGTTCTTTTTTTATATTGCATGTATAGCTACACAGCCACTGAAATAACAATATATGAGTATTTTAAGACTTACTATCTCTTACAGCATACATAACTATTAATGTCTCCAAAATCTTATGAAGGAAGTGGCGTTTTGTAGTATTTCTTACCTTTAGTATTAAAGTCCATATATATTATTCTTAGGTGAGAAATGGAATCTTTTCTGCATCTCTGGAAAAGTAGATTTAAAATATGTGATTGTGTTCAAGTTCACAGCTATCCAGGTTGTAACAGGTTTAATGCAGCTTTTGAACAGTTTAAATATGTTTCCCATATTGGAAACTAGTAACCATCATGGTTACTAGTGTCAAAATGTAGCTCTAACTTTTAATGCCTATTCAAACTTTATGCTTTTTTTTTTTTTTTTTTTTTTTTTTTCTCCCCAGGAAGCACATATCAAACGGGTGTGCAGTCAGGTATTTTCCAATTTTCCAGATTTTGTTCAGTTAAGCAAAGATGCAGCCTTTGAAACAATTTCAGATCCAAAGTACAGTGGAAAAATGAAGGTAAATCTGTTCTTTAGATGAAAATTAAGTATTAGTGATAGTAATAAATCTGCAACTGTAGTATATGGATATAAGAAAATGTACACCTAATAGTTATGGGTTTTTAATTATTCTGTTTATCGTGGTGGTACCACAGCAGATATCTCCTGTCATGGATTGGGCTGCCTCTGGGCAAAGACTGGATAAAATGATCTGTGATGCTAAGATATCTTAAGATGTTAACTTCACATATTTAGTGAGGGTCACGGAAATGAACCTTCCAGCCAAGGGGGCTGTGATCGTAATATTATGACAGCTAGTTCCATGAAACCATGGACTCAGTGGCAGTCAGAAATGTTTGGGGAAGGGAAATAGAGCAAAACAAAATCCTGATGGACTTAATGATTTGTGCACACTTTCAATACTGTGGGTAGTTCCAGTCCCTCCTCTCAAAAAGAGAACCTTGAAAAGGTTCAGAGAAGGGCCACAAAGGTGATCGGTGCTGTGGGATGGAAGTAACCAAGTAGACTGGGACTCTCTAGCCTAGAAAAAATGTCTTAGGATGACTGTGAGAGGGACAATCATGAGTAGCATGGAACTGGTTAAGAAGTACTGAGTACTTACTGTCTTTTTAACCCTTTGGACATCAAATGAGCTAATGGGAGCCTGGCTAAAGATTAACAAAATAAATTTAAGTGTAAACCTGTGATCCCTCAGAAACTGGTTTCTGAGGGGAACAGGACGAATAACCGAAAAAGTTGTCTAATGTAGCTAGTTAAAAAGAAAACCATACTAGGTTTAGTAGTCTTTCTGAGCTGAGACTAACTAGAGAATGAGAAGCTATGCAGAATGGAGCATACTGTATTTTTCACTTGCTCTATAAAGCTGATTATTCACAGTTGCTGACTGGGACTTGGGGAGAGGTAGTGGCCAGGACACATTTTTGTAATAGCAAAGGTTGTTATTATTTTATTGATTTGTTATTATGCAAATAACATCTTTCATTTATGTTATTGCATGCGTATGAGAGGCCTAGATGTTACCTTTGTTATATACCCTTGGTTATCTCATGAAAGTCGACTTTATTGTTAAGTCAGCTACCAGCAAATATTTAATACATGCCTCTGAAAAAGGAGACCCTGATGGTTGTCAGTGGTGCTTACAAAGCTCTTCTTTTATTGGTTAAAACTAATTTTGCTTTCTCTAGAAATTTTTCTCTTGGGGCTATTGCAAACTTCAGTCCAGCACTGCCTTATGACATTTTAAGTAGTGCCTTTTGACACACTAGTGAACAACACAGGCAAGCAAAAATGCCTGGGTTAAGGCAGAACTTCCAACATTATGTGCCTTTAAAGTCTGCAGCTTACAGAGCTGCCTGTTGTGAAGAATCTGTTCCAAACTGTGGCCGTAAGTGTGAGTTGCTTCTGGGACAGCATAGACTATGGTGTGTTCTCAGAAGCGCAGCTGGCTGTGGCTGTGCGGGTTGTAACTTTGGCTGGCAGCACTAGGGCTCTTCTCGTGCTTGTGTGCAGCAGCCTTGGAAGAAGGTTCTGCTATATTGCAGTGCTGGAGTAAGAGCCTTGCTGATGTAGCAAGAGAGCAGAGGCTGTGATCTTTTTAAGTATACTGAGCTTGTGCTTGTGGCTTGATACTGATGAAATGTCAGGCAGGTTGAACCACGTGGTTAGAAAGTGAATCTCTAAGCTGCCAGTAGATAAGTGCAAGGCCACCTTGAATTTCTGGATAAATTGCTCAAATATAAGTAGAATCATAGGATAATTTGGGTTGGAAGGTACCTTTAAAGATCATCTAGTCCAACCCCAAGCAGAACGAAATGAGAAAGACATGATTAAAAACAATGGGCTACCAGCGTGGCAATTGCTCCTGTTGGTTTTTTCTTTTATTGTTAGTGAATCATCTAATGCTCATGTTCGTTTGTCTCACTAGACATTTTCCTGATTGTGCTTTTTATTTAATTTTTTCTCTTTTAGCTTCTTAACAGTCTGTACTGATCAATATTCTTATATTTCAAGGAACAGCTTGCCTACAATATAGATAGTAGGTAATTGCAGAAAAACCCCAAAACCTAAAACATGACAAAAATCCCCACAACCCCACAAAACCTAAATCCTAAATACACCATATTTTTGAGAAGAGCCTTTGTGTGGAGAATTCCCATTTAAAAAAATAAATGCAGTGTATATCATGGGAAATTGGATTTTAAAATCCAACCTTGAGTTTTTGAACTAATATTTATATTGAAAAATATTTCTTCAGTATGTCTGGTAGATGAGAGGTAAGTGCAATATAATTTCTGTAGAAAAGTAAGAAAGGAAAACTTAAAAGTTGCTGTAATTCTTCCACAGAAATTTTTATAACTGACCTTTTAAAGTCAGAGCAGACACTACACTGCAATAGTAGTAGGCGAAAGTATGGAACAATATGGATTTTTCTTTCCTCCAATGTAAGAAACTATGATCTATGATTATTATGAGGGGTTCTGCTTGTTTGGTTTGCTTTTTACTTTATGAATTATAGATTAGAAGCATTTTCAAATACTGCAGTTATGATAGCCCAGTTCATAGAGTAGTTTTCCACTGTTGATGACCTTTAGTTTTATATATATGATACTTTATTTTAGAAATCTGTCATTACAAACTGGATAGAATTGATCTAAGCATTATTGAAAGAATCGCTTACTTTGAGGGAAATTGACCTACTTTCTCTTTTAAGGGGAACTTGAATTTTATGTCAGTTCAAGAAATGTGTCTTAGTATAAACAGGATATTGTGAACTATGTGGTGATATTGCTGCCTCGAAGGAGGATTTTTATGTAATGAGCCAAGTAGCCATCATTGAAAAATAAGGTTGTTTTTGAACCCATTAAATTTGATTTCTGAATAATCATGGTACCAAAAATTGGTTCATACATGTCTGATATTGTGGCGTGATATTGTGTTTTTTGTTGTTGCTGCTGCTGATTGCATTGCAGATTTGTCTTATGAGAAAAGATTGTCTAATTGTTTTCTATTCTGAATTTTAAAACAGAAGCTGTTTGGGGTGATTTTGTTTTCTATGCTCTGGAAGCAAAGTCATTCAGAATGTATTCCATTTAGAAGGTCCTTCCTACCATCAGGAAGTAGTCAGAGGAGAGTCATCAGATACTAGAGCTTAAAAACTATTTTATGTATTTTTAACATGATTATTTGGAAATAAATAACACAAATTATAGTAAAGTGTTTTTAATAGCTTTGTCCCATTGAAATACTTTGTTTTCTGTTCTGTAAATTAGAATTTCTGTACTGTAGAAACTAATTGAAATATTTTTGCAACTTTCATCTGGTAGTGTGGACTGAATAGATATTATTTAATCCTTTAAATTAAAATTTAGTAAATGCTACACAGAAATGTTGGCACAGGTGATTATTCTTTTGTAGATGAGCATATTTGCAAAGGAGAAGGTTGTGGCATTTATTTAAATTTGTTCAAGGTGGGGGAAAGGCTGAGTTTTGTTGATGGAATTCATTAGCCAAGCACTTGTAACTGTTTTAAAGGGTTGAGAAGTTTAACTTATCTACTACCTATCTTCTGTTTTCTCACCAAGCAGAGATAAAACACACAGTTTTTTTTCTGTGGAATATGCCTACCACCACCAGTAAAACTAGAATTGCTTAAACAGAAGTGTGAGAGTGTAGCATATTGGTGTTTGTGTCCTACCTTGTGCTGTGGCTGCAGTCACCTTTATGTGTTTTGCAAGTTGTAGTGTTTACAATGTGCCACGTCAGGTTTGCTGTTCTGACCTTAAGATTATAACAAGTTTCTGGAAAAAACAATCCCTGTAATCCAATTGTACACGTATAAGTGTTTATGATATACCTTTGACTCTAATACATCTTCATTATGGTGGGAGGTGGGTAATAAGACAGTGACATCATCTGACCTTCAGCTATTTTTCTGGAATTATCCATTCATTTTCAATCACAATGCAGAACATACCGTTTTCAGAAGTCTTTCCGTATATTTTCTATTGCAAGGTGGATTTCATGGCTAAATTTTTAACTTGGAATAGTTGAATATGAGAATTGAAGTGAAAGGAGTGTGCTGTCTTATTTGGAAACCATCTTTTTTCCATCATGAAGTGAGAAAGTGGGGTCTTGCAAAGTGCAAGGACAAGTGATTTTAACATTAAGGTTGGACATCATTTACGTGGAAGTATTGGGTACTGCTTGGAAAAGAAGTAAGAACAATGAAGGCAGTTTTAAAAGCCTGCAGTAATTCTCACTACTGCTTTGATTATTTCTACAATTTTGTTAAAATTCTGACTTACGGAGACTATATGCTTTTTAAGTGAAAAGGGCTATTAAATGCCTAGGCACTTGAAATAACTTTTTTTTTTTTTTTAATCAAATGTACAATATTTCCACAGACATCCAATTGTGGAGTTTAGGAATACTGTTCTTAATTAATATAAATCTCTTAGGAATAACTATATTGGATTGATTTATTTGTCTGGCATATTACCATTATTTCAGTAGGAAAATGTAAGTCTATTGGAGCCCCTTGCAAATAATATAACTCCTAACACAGGCAGGCAAGGTTTTGAGGGCTGGAAAACACTCTAGGCTAGCTTGCACATCTGCATATAAATAAGGTATAATCACATGTGAGAGGTAACATTTCATCATATTCAAACAACTCACAATGTATTGTAACAGCGAGATAAGCTTTTAAATCCATGTGGACTTTTACAAAGAGCATGTTACTTTTGCTTGAGTATGATCAAGTATTTCTTTTTCAGAGTATCAGTTTTTAGGATAATACTCTGGTGTGTAAGCATAGAATTTTTCTGTTTTGTCCAAAACCATTTGTTACTTTTCAATGTTCTTTATTCCAGAATACCTAAAATCCCACTGGGCATGATATTGGTCCATTTTCTTTAAATAGACTAGGTGGATTTTTTTTTTTTATTCCTCTATAGGAAATTCATTATTTGACCTACATGTTACTCTAATGATAACAGCAATAACACAGTAGCCAAATTCCTTCTGCATTTAAAAGCATGTCACTGTTTTTCTTGTTTCTTAATGTGGCTAAATAAAATGCAAATGCAAGACATTTAGCTCTTGTTAAATTATCTGATGTGGATTTTTTTTACCAATAAAATAAATGCTAGTTTATATGTTATTGTACAGTGAAACCAGGCAAAAATTACCTTGTTTTGTACATTGTTTTCACTCATAACTGGCTGGCTAATATATACAAAAAGGCTTATAAGTGATGTAGAATTACTATTTTATATTCTAGATATTTTCCAGAACTGTAAATTTAATATAAACATTCCTGGTTGTTTGGTTGTCAAATATTTGTTAGGCTTTTGGTGAAATCAGTGTCAATTAACAGTTTATGTATTTATCACTGAATAAATATATTTTTTAAATATTTATTACCCAGTGGGAGAAAACTACAGACATGGTACAGAAAATTCCTCTTTCGCGTTTGTATATTGCTTCTGCGCAGTACTCTGGAGCTGCCATTGCCAGATGTGGACATGCTTCTTTTGAAAATAACAGTATCACTATTATACACAAGGCTCTGGATTATTTGCTTCCCCACCAGAAGAACATTGTGTGTGGGCGGATTATTGGCATTTCAAGGTCTGTACGGAGTCTGGGAAGCTGGATCCTACTGTAAACAGAGCAACAGACGAGAGCAGGAGTGGGGAGGGGCACACGTCTCACTGATTATTTTAAGAAGACAAGTTCCAAGAAGTTCTGAACTCAGATGTCATACAGAAAACTTAAACAGACCTTTCTGCTTTCAGGGAAATTGTATGCTTTTGCTAAATGCAAAAATTCACTTTCTGAGCTAGTGCATTAGATAAATACCACATTTTTGCAGCCCGTGCACTGACACAAATAGCTTCTGAATTTACCTGTTAATATTATGGTTGCCTTTTTATCACAGGATTTACATATAGATTACTGAAAAATGCATAGGTCCAGCATCTCCATTAGCTTTGACACATTTATTATGTTACTTACGATTTTTGTTAAGGCTTTGTTTGGCTTTGCAAACAATTAATTCCAGTGTAGCCTGTTTAAAGGCTGAAAATCCAAGTAAGAATATGGGAGATGAACTCTAGGTAAAATCTCTCTGTTTGTATTCTATGGTTCTTTTACAGGTCCTTCAGCAGCTTTTAAATCACTTCAGAAAAAACAAAGATAAAGTTCTTCTTTTCTCCTTTTCCACTAAGGTGAGCTCCATATAATTTTTATCAATAAACTGCAGCAGTTTATCAATCAGTTTATCAGTTTATAATTTTTATCAATAAACTGCTTTATATTAAAGCACTAAGGTGACAGCTGTCAACCATCTTTCCTTTCTCTCTGTACTGTGGGAGATAATGATGAGAAGGACAGTGTGCCATGCTCCAGAAGCATGTTGAAACCTTGTGTTATCTCATGATAAAAATGGTGATGGCAAAACAAATGTAACGCTGTCTTCCTTAGAGCCTTTTAAAATTGTTGTATTACTTCAGATGTAGATAGCTCATGCTGCGTTCAGCTGTTATGTCTTCAGTTAGAGCTGGGTCACAGCAAAATACAACTGCATTATCATACAGGCTTTGTGTTAGCACTGAAAGTAGTTAAATTTCCTTTGTTCTACTGGCTTTTGACCATCATCAGTGATGAAACTTCAACCTCGAGACTCGTTATACCAGTTTGTTTCAACTGAAAACTGTGTTTAATCGGAGCAAGAGGTGTATGCACACGTCACTTTTAGGGGACTTGCTCCTTGATTTTCTTGTTAGGGAATAGCGTGTTTCCTGAAGTGTACAAACGAATATGGTTTTCTTAAATATTCATAATGATAGCATTAAAAAGCATTAAAAACTAATAATGTGAATGACAATTCAGTGTTTTTAATAATTTTGTGACTTTAAGGCAGACTGCAAGTTTAATATTTAGGTATAATTGTAAAATGCTCGTGTGCTTCATGATGTCTAGAACCAAACTGACTGCTGGTTTCTGCAGTCTCTTTCACTCCATCCATTTGAGCTCTGCCTGTGCATACAAGCTAGTTTATCTGTGCTGCCTCTGGTGCTCATTTACCATACTTAAGTCATTGTAGCTTGCTAAGATGGCACAAAACTCTTTAAGTTACCAGCCTGCTTATTGGGTTGAACTGACTCAGCATCACTTAGAGCATCCAGGGTTGGAGAATGGAGTGAGACCATAGCAGACCAACATTAGTCACCTGGAGTGCTATAGAATCAGAGCTAAAGAGTGTTGAGCATGTTGATATTAAAATGGGGAATATTTACTCTTATTTTCAGTGATTGGTCTATTGAAAATGTATTTGAGAAACAAGACCTCTGTGATTATGTTTAATTAAAAAGATTATAGTAAGCACTTAATTTTTTTTATTTTTTTTTTTTTTCCCACCCAGTTGCTAGATGTCCTGGAACAATACTGTATGGCATCTGGGCTGGATTACCGAAGACTTGATGGAAATACAAAATCAGAAGATAGGATCAGAATTGTAAGAGAATTCAACGGCATTCAAGAAATTAACATATGTCTTGTATCTATAATGTAAGAAAATTTAACTTGTAGTCTGTTTCACTCTACCTTTCTAGTGTTTAGTACATATGTTACTCTGCATTTTACTTGATGACCTAGAGGGATTACTTTTTGAGAAAGTGAGTTATTCTCTTTTCTTTTAGTAAACATTGACTCGCTGCTGTGGGCTGAAGCTTCTTAAAATATCTGAAGACTTCTTCCATTCTCCTCTCCTCTGCTTTATGCAGATTGCTAAGATCTAAAACAAGTGGATCTTCTGAATCCTAGTTTTAAATTTCCACTTACCGTGGGAGTAAGGAAACATGAAATGCTATATTGAAATACTATATGGAACTGAAGGACTGTCTCCTGGTGTTTAACCATGTTAATTATCATATACCTATTTAAAATACTTCAAACAATCCTTGATTGTCTTTTTAAAATGTATTTGCGTAGCAGATCTGCATATCAACTTCTGATAGATAATGAATTCTTTTGAAAATCAGCAATACGTTCAACTAAAATTAATGGAGATATTATGACCATTCTTTTGTCTTCTTTTCTTTTCCTTTTTGATTTTGGTTGCTTCCATGTTTCATCCTGGATGAAGTTTGTTGCCAGGCAAGGGCAGAAAGCAAACAAAGAGAAACTTTAATCTTCCTGCCCAGAGAAAAAACTCGGTGAAACTCAATGAAACATGCAAATGTGCTGTTGTTGCCTATATGGTCACTTTGGTCCTTTTTGTTAGATAGGACAATCTACACTACCTCTGTTTAATTAGAAGTTAGATATAATCTTGAAGATTGTTAAAAGTGCATGTCAGAATGGTCCTCAGATACTCTCTGGTGCATGTGGGCAGTGTTGTGAAGAGATTTGGGTTTTTGGTCATGCAAAGGATTTGTAATCTCCATCAACTGGCCATCAGCTTCCCCAGGACCTTCATGGATCTGTGTTCTTTGACCCTGAAGATACCAGGGAATTACTGCAGCTCTAGCATTAGGAAAAACTAGTTTGTGCTTCTATCAGTCTAGTTTAGCTGTGTAATTATAATCTTTTCAGTTCTTTCATTAATTTACATAGGAATAAAAATGAAAGTTAGGTAAACAGAGATGAACATTTTCATTTCTGCTGTTAGAGCTTGTAAATACAGAGGTTGGTGAGCTTTCCATGCCTGCTGTTGGTGCTCAAGACAACTCTTCATTCTGTTGTTCTTAGTGTTTCTCATTTTGCTAAGTAAGTGAAAGGAACAAATGATGATGGAATTGCAGTCAATATAATCAATGCTTACTAAGAAAAATGGAAGTTGCAATTCCTTGTGTAGTTTATCACTGATAACAAAATATTATCTTTTTGCTTGCTTGGTAATGGAAGCAGCTTTAATTTTGTAGTCATTTGGAAATTACAAAGTGATGTGTCCTAGTTCCACTCTATAGGAGATTCATCCTTCCTCTTACTCAGATTTCAGGCATTAGGACTTCACAGTATATTCTTTGTTTCTTAACACTTAGTAAGTTGACAGAATTGGGTCATACTCTTCTGTTCATACTTTCTTGCCAAATTTTTGGCCAACTGTTCTGTGTAGTCAACTTGTACGTGTTCTGAAAGTCCCATTGCTCCAAGAGTCAAATGTTGATTTTTGCTGCAAATACTTGCACTGTCTTTTGGCTGCAAAAATGCATTCTGTAAAGGATGAATTCCCTACATAGCGATCTTGAGTCTGCCATTATATTCCACTGGCACAGTTAACATACAACTTTAAACAGAAAGCTCCAATCTATAAATTAGTGAGTTGCAGTGCAGACAGTGGTGATGACTTCACTGTTAAATTTACAGTGTTCGTGTTTTATAGTTAATTTTTTTCATACTGGCAAAATGCTATTTCTGCCTGGAATTGACTATGTATAGCCTGTAGACATTTGGAAATCTTGAGGTTTTTTTAATTGGTTAGTGAGTTTTTTTGAGACACGGGGCCTTAAACAATAAAGTAAAAAAAAAAAACCCAAATCTGTCTGTCTACATAGCTTAACCTGAAGTTTTGCAGTTAATGTTAGTTATGGATAGCTGTGTTGCTATCCATAATGCTTCTATAGATAACAATGACTAATACAGCTAAATTCCATCAAACCAGTAGGTACAGATTATGAATTTCAGCCTTGAGCTTTATGGAAAAATAGTTACACATCTGTTGGAACTTCTGAGTGTCATGAACTAAAGTCTGTTTCAGACTACTTCAGTCTTGTGCTGGTGTTGGTGGGAAAATGTATGATTATCTGGAAGAGAGGAAGAGGATTTTTGGTTCTGCTTAGAAACACTAAAATAATTGCTAGAGTTCCTGTAATTTGATAGGAGAATGTCAGAGGTCGCAACTCCATTGATGCTGCTTAGCCTGAAGAACAACTGCTTATGTGCAATACTGAAGTCTATGCAGTCCTGTTCCATTGCAGTGTTCTAGAAGAAATAAGAATGCCGACTTTTCCCACCTTTAAAGCTAAATCACTGTTCTCTGGGTTTTCCATACTAGTCTTTCTCTAGATTAATTCCTTCAGAATAATTATAAATTAAAATGTATTTCTGGTTCTTGGTTTTCTTTATTACCTGAAGAGAAGCCCTTAGAGGGTGAAGAGATGATGGTTACAGAAATTTGTAGGCAGTTTTTATCGTGAAATACTACAGTGTGCACTTCCGTTCTCCCTGCAGCGTTCTCAATTATTGTCCGTTACTGGACTGCTGTTCATTAGTTTGTACTTGTTCAGGGCTTGATTTAACTTGAATTCTTCACAGATTTGTTGTAAATAATTTTTAACGTGCGGATAGTCATATCCAAAGACCTCTCAGCCAAAGATCTTACTGAAACAGAGAACTTGGGAATTACAAAAAACTTACCTTAGTAACCAGAATTAAGTAGTCACAGCTTTCGTAGAAACCTGCCTAATGCAATATTGTTTTGTAACTTGTGAACATTGTGGTATTAAGGTGTCAGTGACGGGATATAACAGGATTTAACACAATGTGCAGCTTTAAATAAGATGATCTTTTGAAAACTGTTGTTTGTAACAGAAATGGTATGAGACGCTTCATACAGCACTCTTCACCTGAGCTGTATTATAGTAATTTGCCTGGACCATCTTGCAATAATGGCTCTAATCTCTGTTAAAAATTACATTTAAAATGGAAACTATTCATTACAGTACACAAACTCACTACTGCATTCATTCTGTTCATGACAAATATAGGAGCCATTCTTTTTCTGATTTGGAGTATCTGAATTTTAGTGGTATACCTAAAAATATTGAAAGGTAAAATCTTTATGAAGCTAAGTATCCTGTTAGTTAATTTTCATAGTCAGTCTGTTTTACTGACACTAAGGCTTTGCACCGAGGTTTAATTCATATTTCAGTTCCAACTATTGCCATTTTTAATGAGAAACCATTTGGATAAACATGTTGACTTACATTTCAGTCTGACTGCAGAGTCAGTTTGGTAAGATGAGAGGCTGGATTCTGTCCTCGCTAAAAAGAAATACACCAAAATTCCAAAATACAGTAAAGTATTCTGAAAAATACAAAGATTTTTATTCAGCATTTCAAACTTTGAGTGCGCTCATCCTCCGGAAACCTCCGTTAATGTTGGCAAGTTCCCACATCCTCTCCCTTTCCAGATTTAACTAACCCAAAATCACACCACACCTGGAAGAGGCCACAACTGTATTTACATTAACAAGGATTCCATGAAGACCAGAAGGTGGTGGGGCTCCATAAGCTTTTGGTTTCTGTCTCCATTTATTCACATCCCTGGAAACTTTACCTTTCCCTCTGCTTTAAACAAGCAGAATATAAGCTGATCTATTAAAACTAGGTGCTTGGTAAGTTAAATAGGAATGTCTCTCTCAGTTTTGTGGTACCTCATTCAGAAGAAAACACACTTGAAATTAGTGCTATGTAGTAAATGTAAAGAATTGTTTTAATAGTTCAATTAATAATAGTATTTGGCATGTGCTTGTATTGTCTCTTTTTGTAGGAATTTGTAAGAATTGTCAGTGTTTGCTTGTTTTGCACCTGGATGAGAAGTAGTATTTTCCTCACTTTTGTTTCCTGTCAAATCATCCAGCTATGCACATTTGTTAGATTCAGCAAAGGCACTAGTTAACTACCTGTCATAGTTCAGCCCCCATCGGGACCAGATTAGGCAGTCTCTCTCTCACTTACCCCACCCTCCCAGAGAATAGGGAGAGATAATATAAGAAAAACGGCTCAAGATTTGAGATAAGGACAGGGAGAAAATCCTTAAAGTTACTGTTATGGGCAAAACCAAACTCAACTTGGGGAAAACTATTCATTTATTACTAAAACTAGCAGGATAATGAGACAGAGAAACAAGATAAACCTCCTCCTCATCCCTCTCTCTTCCCGAGCTTAACATTATCTCTACTACCTTTCCCCTCACCCCCGAGCAGCACAGGGGGGACGAGGGAATGGGGATCGCAGTCAGTCCATTATGCGTTGTTTTATGCTGCTGCTTCACAGTTGGGGGAAGAACTCCTCACATCTCTCCCCTGCGCCAGTGCGGGGTCCCACCCATATGCCACAGTCCTTCATTAAACTGCTCCGGCGTGGGTCATCTCTTCCACAGGGTACAGTCTCTCCAGAACGGCTGCCCCACCGGGCCCTCCACGGGCTACAGCCTCCTTCAGCCATCCACTGCCCCTGGTGTGGGGTCCTTCATGGGCTCCAAGTGGATCTCTGCTCCTCTGTGGACCTCCATGGGCTGCAGGGGGGCAACCTGCTCCACCATGGTCATCACCACAGGCTGCAGGGGAATCTTGGCCAGGAGCCGCATTACTCCTCCCCCTCCTTCTTCACTGACCTTGGCATCTGCAGCTTTTCCTCTTACAAGAAAAGTTCTTCACAACAGGCTGGCAGAAGCCTCTCAGGATCTCTTCACATCATCCATCTCATCTCCTCTCCACCTCTTGCAGCCAGGCCGGGCTGAGTTGGGCCCAGTCGGCTGCCTGGCGAGAGGCCAGAGGGTGAGACCTGCAAGGCCCCAGAGGCCTGCGCCTCCCCCTCTGTGCCTCTGCCCCCACTCAGCTTTGTCACATCTTCTTTTCTCTCTTTTTTTTTTTTCCTGTTTTCGCCTTCCTAAATATGTTATCGCAGAGGCGCTATCACGGAACATTCTGCTCCCAATTGGCTCAGCCTTGGCCAGCAGCGGGTCCACCCTAGGCCCGGCCAAGTCCACTGAACAAAGGGGAAAAACTTCTAGCAATTTCCTACAGAAGCTGCCACCTTAGGCCCCCCTCACTAAACAAAACCACAACACTACCTCTGGTTAAGCATATGCTGAAATTCTTCACTGGCTTGCTGACTTTACCCAAAAGCACGATACAGCCATTAAATGTTTAAGATGATGTAACTGGTGCCCTTTCCTTATAGTGACTTTTTTCCTTGTGGTGACAGATCTGAATGTTGCTGATAGGGAGCTGTGTGGCCAACTATGTTTTTAATAGTTGACTTGCATACTGTAGAAATATACTTGTGACAGCTGTTAATTCTTATAGATGTGACTTACCCTAGACTGTCACTATTTTAGTGGAAGCTGCATAGCATTATTGTCAAAACGATGTTCTGGGATTAGAGGAAGTAAAATTTCATACAGACACTTCATTTAAACTACAGTTTTCCTGAGTCTATAGTGTTAAGTGGCATAAAAGTGGTTATGAATTTCAGTGTAGTCGTTGAAGGAATTGGCCTGCGTAGGGGTAAGTGGATATGAGGTAGCAGTCAAGACTTTTATTATAGTAAAGTAACAGCAGTTGGGTTATGATGCAGCTAGTCAGTTTTTTATCTTCTTCCTACTTGGGTGAGATAGCTGCCATTTACAGCAGTGCTTATTTAAGTACTTGGTGCTTATTAACACAAGAGTAACACAAAGCTGTACCACACTTTTTTCACTATCTCTATTGTGCTCTTTTTTGCTTGGTGGAATGGTAATATGGACCTAATACACAGGAAATAAATTGTTCTGCTTTTCTTACTGTCAAATAGTTCTATTTTTTAATTTTTATGTTTTTAGGGCTGGTGGACTGGGTCTTAATTTTGTTGGTGCCAATGTTGTTATACTGTTTGATCCTACGTGGAACCCAGCAAATGATCTTCAAGCTATTGACAGGTACACTCTGAAAATACACAACTTGATACATGTTGTACTCTTCTTTTGCTTTGATCTTGTAATCTCATTGTCCAACTAAACTTTCCTAAGGAAAGAAACTTTTAACGTAGTCTGACTTGTCCATAAGACTGTAAGAAATGTCCAGCTAAATTGTTTTTTAGCTTTGATGTTCTAGTTTTTAACCCTCAATTTTAGTTCTAATTTTCCATTTTATTTTTGTGACACTGTGATGATGAGGTCATTAAAAAAGTTTTAAAAGCCATTGTTACTCTAACTTTTCGTGATGTCTAGAGCAAGTGTGTGTGGGCATATAGCTGGATGGCATTTTTCCTGCGTTTGTCAGGAGAGTATGTTGTGATTAATGTTAGTTCAAGTGATGTTTTGAATTCCAGAATTCTTAAAGAATAACTTCTATGTTCTTTTTTCCTCCACCCTTGTGGAGATTAGTGTCTTTTCAGCGCTCACTTCCATCTCTGATACTATGCCATTGGAGGATTTCCAGGAGTCTGGATATTTCTTTCAAGGCTTTTTGATCATAGGATGTTTCCCTAGAATTCAGGACAGAATAGGTGAAGGGGGGGGCCAAAAAACCAAACCAAAAAAAAACCCAACAAACCAACCAACTTATAAATTATTTAGAGTACTCCCATTTGATTGGAATGCTTTATTTATTTTTTTGTTTTACTCCCCATAAGAGCTCTCTTTACTGATAAAAAAGTGTTTTTTAATGTGCCACTGTTGTTGCAGAGCTTACAGGATTGGCCAATACAAAGATGTTAAAGTGTTTAGATTGATATCTTTGGGAACTGTGGAGGAGATGATGTACTTGCGACAAATTTATAAACAGGTAAAGTTACAAACTATTTAAATTGGGAACTCTTTTTAGCTATTTCAATGACTGAAACCTAACCTAGCCTATAGCAAAATTTTAGTTTACCTTGGTTTTAGGATATATGCTTTTATCTTAACTTGTTAAGCAGAGATGTATCTTTTAGCAAATGTCAAAGAACAAAACAGAATATTTGTATTTAAGTTTGACGGTTTAATTATGCAATGTACATTAATCAGGTTATACAGAGAAAAGAACTATTTCATTTTAAACTTGTGAAATATATCTGTAAAAGCTGTAGTTAGTATCTGCAGTAGTCTAATTCAGGCAGCTTTTCCTTTTGAAAGGTTGGAGAAAGAGAGCAAAAATCTTGATGGTGCTATAGAAGAAAAGCAAAAAGACATTGTATTGCTACTCTACTGCCTTTGAAAACTTGCTTATGAAAGGAGAGGGAGAAAGCTTGTAGTTGCTGCTGTTATGAAGATACGAAGTGATGTTGTCTGCCAGAATACTGTACCTGAAACATTACTTTCTCTAAATGTTGGTACTTGCATTGATAGATTTAAAAATCTAAGAGCGGGAAAAACAGAGTGTTTGGTTTCAGGAACATCACAATCTACCAGCTGTTTCCTGGTGAGATCAGAATTAAAACAAAAAATAAGCAAACACAGCAACAAAGAGCAGGCTGCAGAATAATAAGAAACTAGCTTAAATATAAACATGTTTTTTCTCAACAAATCTTAGAAGTTAAGAAACAAGATGGCTGGCTTTAAGTTGTTGACATTATAAGCTCATAAACTTGGAGAAAGGAGGAAAATCAGTGCGATACAGTTGTCCTGAGGAATGCGTTGCATAGAAACGGCAAAGTAGGTTGTCTCAGTGGGCAAATGATACTGTATTTGAGAGAGTTGGGGCTCTTCAGCCTGGAGAAGAGAAGGCTCTGGGAGACCTTATAGTGGCCTGCCAGTACCTAAGGGGGGCCTACAGGAAAGATGGGGAAAAAATCTTCAGTAGGGCCTGTTGTAATAAAATGAGGGTTAATGGTTTTAAAATAGAGGGAGGAAGATTCAGATTAGATATTAGGGAATTTTTTTTTTTTTTTTATAATGAGGGTGGTAGAACACTGGAAGGGATTGCCCAGAGAGGTGGTGGATGCCCTGTCCCTAGGAACATTCAAGGCCAGGGTGGATGGGGCTCTGAGCAACCTGATCTAGTCAGGGATGTCCCTGCTTCTTGCAGGGGGGTTGGACTAGATGACCTTTGAAGGTCCCTTTCAACCCTAGCGATTCTATGATTCTATATATTAAAGAAAGCAAATGAAATTTGATGAATTAACCTAGTGATTTCAATTTTTGGCCATAAATAGGAAAAGTTTGGTATTGAGTCTTCAGTGACAAGTACCCTCTTGTACCTGGGTTATTTAGAAGGAGGAGTTGGAGGCTTAATGAGTGGGAAATGCAGCAACAGGCAGGTATTCACTATCTTCATACAGATTTAAGTAAGTGATAAATAAGCATAAGGTTCTCAGATCACATATTGGGACACAGTATCTGATTTCACAGAGCAGATAGTCAGAAACCCCACAGCTGGGTGATCAAGTCTTGAGCTACTCTGAGTAATATGTATGGCCTGCTTTAAAATGTTACTCTCAAAAGTGTAACAGTGACTTTATCTAACTTAAAGTTGGTGTTTTGCAGAAGTCAAAAAAAAATTAAGAATTCTGTTTAATCTTGACAAAATTAAATAAAAAGAAAAAGAGGGAACTTGCTTAGAAGAAATTAAAAGTAGTAGGTGATGGGCCGATGTGCTAATTATCAGAGATAATTAGGTAATTTTCAGAGACTCTGTCAGGAGCTCAAAATTAAGAAGACATTCTATTAATAGTTTAAATCATATACTAATCAGGCAAGTGAAATATAAATCACAGTAAGTGCAAAAACTACTTTTGAGGAACAGTGGTCTAAAAGCAGAAAAGGCAATAATATAGTTTTCAAACACATCAGGAGCCAGAATTCTATTGCTCTGTGGGCATTACTTTAGCAAGGTTTAAAGGAGTGTTCGTTGCAAAAAACCCACTTGATTTATTCTTTATGTCCACATTCATGGGGAAGCTTAGAGGGTGTACTGTTCCAAAGTTTCTTTTCTGCAAAAGGCATTTAAAGAAGTCATTTAAACAGTAGATATCAGTAGGAGAGGTCTCTGAAAGGCTAACAAAATAATCAATAGCGGATTACGACGAACTATATTCACTGAAATGCTGAAGAAGCAAGTCATGCTTCTCAGAGGTCTTTGGAGTTGGTGCTCTTGTAGATAAAGAAGACCTGGATGATACTGTCTGCTTAGATTTCCAAAAGGCATGTATCAAACTTCTTGAAAGGCTCTTGGGTGGTTTGTTGTTTTTTTTTTTTTTCAAGTTGACTTGTGTTTTTCCAAGTTGAGCAAGAAGCAATAAACAGAGTAATTGCAAATCTGGAAACTTAAAACTTTTTTTGTCTACACTGGAATTACATTCTCTACTATTGACAATTGAGCAAAATTAGGAAATTTTCAGTAAGTTGTGCACCAAATGCCTTTATCTGCTTTTGAAAATTCAGAAACCATGAGTACATGTGGATTTGTGGCTTTTGGTGAAGTATACAAATATGCTCCCAGAGAACTAATTGTTGTCCATCCTTTTCATGAAATGAATTTACATGAAAATGCTTTACCATGTGTGTAGTGTATTCTTACTGAGGAATCTATTTGATTTTAAAATTGCTGAATATTTGTTATTAGTTGTGTTTGGTTGTCTGATATAGCCATATGTAATTGAAGAATCTAATATAAAAAAAAAATGAGATTAATATAGTAGAAACCTGAACGAGTTATATATGTATCCTAAAGCATAATTTTTTAAATACCATGCATAATTCAAGAAAGAGTAAACTGTGCTTAGCTATAGTTAAACTAGAATTTGACTGTGTACTTACTGGCCTATATAATTCAAGAGATGTGCTGTCTAGCAAAATAGCTATTCAATGCTAGCACTAGAAGTGAGTAGAACTGAAGAACTACCAACTGCTTAGAGAGAGTTACAAAAAATATTACAGATCTCTGGTATCCACAAAACCATGGTTTTGACGTTCTTCCACTTAAAGTCAGATATGGCAATTATGTAAGTATTGAAAATTTGAAGAAATATCAGTGCAGCTAAACCTGCCTGCCTTCAAAAGTGTTTTAATCCTTCCTGACAAACTATTTACTTGCCTTTCCTTCTCACTTGGAAGATTCAATCACTTCTGTTCAATCTACTTAGCAAGAGAGCATGATAATTAAAATATTCAGAGATCAGTAGGAGTAATCTTGTGGCTTTTATTTAGTCCTTAGCAAGTAAGCATGCAATGTGAAGGACTATGAAAAAATAGTCAGAATTCAATGTTGAGGAAAGGTGAGCAGTAAAGATATAGATGAGTGTCAGTAGTGTGTATAGTAGATGTCTAGTATTAGACAACAATGAAGTAAAAGACTTTTTTTTTTTTTTTTAAATTCAATAAAACCAAGCGGGTTCATATTGTACTACAATCTATTATACCAACGTCTGCCAAGGAAATTAAAACAAAATATCCTCCCTTAGGAATTTCTGCCTGCTCCAACTAAAGCTGTGTATATAATGTGGATGCCAGGAAATTCTGACATGTTGTTGGAGCAAACACTTCTGAAATCTCTTGTGTTGTTCTGTTCTAGCAACTTCACTGTGTGGTGGTTGGAAGTGAAAATGCCAAGCGGTATTTCGAGGCAGTGCAAGGATCAAAGGAACATCAAGGAGAGCTTTTTGGGATCCATAACCTTTTCAAACTTAGGACTCAAGGGTCCTGTCTTACCAAAGACATCCTGGAGGTGTGAAGTCCTACCCTTTTATTTCTAGATATTAGTTTTATATTTTTCTTTTCCTCATGAGATATTTCTAGTCAAAGTTATGACAAAATACTTTATAAAATAGAGAAACTTAAACAATACCTGTCTATGCAGTGCCTTAAATTAAATAGGCGTGCGAATTTCTGGCCCTGATGTAGACCAGGTAAGTTTCTTTAAATCAAACCAAAAAAGTGGAAAAAGTTTGAATTACAGTTTCCAAAAGTTTGCTAATATATTACTTTTCCTAATAAAAATGCCGTAACTTATTTTTGTGATACTTTCACATATTGTCAACTTTATCCCAATACCTTTTGTTCACTAATAACTCATAGTGACCTTTTAAGCCAGAATTTTGATCATAAAAATATTTTTTTTATGATCATAGTAACCTTTGTATAGTACATTTTGAGATGTCAGAAACTGTTTAATAAAATATATTTTGTCCTGCTGGATTTGAAAATGTTACAAGGTGGAAGTAAATAACTGAGGCTTCATACTTTAAGATTCATTTCTTAGTTACTCTAAATAGACTGTTAGCACAATTCTGTAGCATACGGTACACACTGATTTTATGTATATGCAGTATTATACCTTTTTCTATCCATCATGTTAGCTGTAACTAACTTGCATCTTGGAATTTAGTGAATCTTTATTCTAGGTTACTTTGCATCTTTCCCTTTATTTTGTTATTTTGCGTATACTAGGAAGCAGCTGGGGAATGTGATACAGCAGTATAAAAGCAGCACAGCCAAAACAGTAATGTGGTATAAGAGCATGTATTTTGGAGATATTAACTTCAAAAGTTCTCTAAATTAAATCTAAATTGAAACATGGTGTGTAATATGAATATTGTAGCAGGTATTCTGCTTTGGAGAAAAGTTTAAAATTATTAAAACGGGGTATGCATAACATCCTCCCAGTTTATGGTTAGTTTTCCTGCAGGTCATGGGTTAGATCGAAGAACAGTTAAGTGCCAAAAATGTAGGTCTTAGTCTGGACTTTGCTGATGGTACTTCAGATACATTTATCTCTGTAGGGGAAAAAAAAAGAAAACCTAATTTTTTTTTGGCCTGCCTTTGTTGACTTGACAGATAAAGTTTTTATTCTATACATTCTTGATTCTTTTAGAGGGAAGGGCGAGTAGAAGCAGGAGTCATGACAGCAACTACATGGCTAAAGGAAGAGACTCCACGCAGCTCAGAAAAGGTGAGGTGTCTTTGTGGACTACAGATAAGAGCATAACTCCCTCTAGTTTCTGATACTACAGTTGCAAATGTGAACAGTATGTTGTTAGGCTGGTAGTGCTGGTAGCCTAGGTTGCTCTTGCCATCTTTTATTGTCTGCTTGCCCTTGATTTTACATATTGCAAAGCATTAGATAATGCCATGCTGTCTGTATTTCAAGTGGAATATTCTGAACATCTGGTAACAGTCTGTTCTGTGACCTTTACAACACTTGGATATCCTCAGTCTGAATGAAGGTATTACTAGCGTACTGTTATTGCAGAGCAATATTGTTTACTGAAGCATTGCTCTGTAGTGTCTTAAGAGTGAGAGCCTTATGATAGATACTGCATGACATGACATAATATGACAGCCTTCTGATCAGTCGAGAAGCTCACACCTACTATTGTTTAGAAGATTTTGGGTAGGGAATTTTGGAAAGGAGTACAGTTCATGTCGTGGATTGAAAGCTTGCTTCAGGCTTTGTGCACCTCTGTGGAAGACATGGGCTATTTAGTTGATGTAATCGAACAGTGATTCCCACTAAATCAGTGGTCTATTCAATGCTGGCATGGTTTTTTTGGTTTAAAAAAGTGTCTAGTAATTTCCTTCTGTAACGAGATTTTTCTTCCTGTAAAGACTGGGTTTAATGGGAGCATTTTTATGAATGTTTTTGTGTTTTTGACCGAACGCTATGTTCAGATGGCTTGGGAAACAAACAGGTCTATAATATGGCCTCTAAGCGTGAAAACATCATTAGATTAGGTCACACTGAATGATACTGAAAATTAGCCACTGTTCTGCTTTTTAAAGATTTCTGTAGGTAAATGTCAATATTAATTTAAATCAGTATGCCATCTGATAAAATATCACTGTATGGTCATGATCTCACAGTAGATTTGGTGACCAGCAGTAACTTTTTTAGCTTGTTAAATGCTTTTTGATAAGCAAGGTGATATCAGGATTAATATATTAAATTTTAAAATGTCTCTTAATGTCCAACAGTTTGGTATTTACCCTTCTGACTTTTAATTTACATATTTTCATAATTCTTAGCTCAGTAGTACACAGTTTTGAAGTTGTATTCTGGACTTTTGTAGCTTCAAAATGTTTTAAGTTGCCTGGAGGTAAGTTTTTGTTTGATTACAGTAAACCTCAACTAATTTTAAGAGCAGAATGCTACGTACTGATAGCTCTTTTAAACTGTGTTAACCCCCATATACAAGGATTTTGACCACTACTGGGAGATTTTTTATTTTTTTTTTTATGGATGGCACTACACACTATTAAGAGTTGAATAATAGAGTCACTTTTCAAACTACCTTAGGAAGATGAAAAGTTCCAACAAGATCAGTATAAACTAGAAAAATACGGATGTGGATTGTGAAAACATAGGTTGTTTTAGCAGCGTGCAGCATATATAGACTTAAATATATGTTTTTGGTTATTTTCATTGCTGCTGTTCTAAAAATTTTCTTCTACCAAAGACTTCCATGTAATGATTTGTTTCGTATTTACTTTCTATTTGTGTCTTGTAATACTATTTCGTCTATTTTTTGCTTGAGTACTATAGTAAAAATCCACTCGTTCTACACCACTTTGGAATTAGGTGTGTTCCATATAGTATTTATGTTTTAAATACCTTTGCTCTACGTTACTTCTATTTTCAGTATGAACAACCAGACTGTAAAGAAGATAAAGATTCTGGAAGCGTTCAAGCACAATTAAAGAGAGGAGAAATGGATTTTTGTGATGACTTTAGTGATGATGATATTTTGGAAACTTCTGTGAAAAAACGTGACAGAAGAAAGCCTTGCAATGCAAATAATGTAACGGTAACAAAGGGACAACTTTCGTTAATGCAGTGTGGATTCTCTAAGTTGTTGCAGAGGGAAATCAAAACTACTAAAGAAGAGTATAATAATTGTAACTCTCATAATTCAAATTCTGATAATCAGACTGTAAGAACAAATATAAATAGCAAACGTAGTCAGAAATGTCAAAGCTGTGTGCATGTTTTGGGGCATGGAAAAGCTGCTCAGTCACCAAACAGAAATGATAAACAAGATACACATAGTACAGACTGGCTTATTTTATCAGGCTCTGAGGAGGAGGAGGAGGAAGGGGACAGAAGAAGTGAGGATCAGTGCATTTCAAAGCAAAGTGATGTCGTCATTGAAACTGAATGGAGTTCTGAAGAGAATGATGATGTCATCTTTCCTACCCAAGATCCAGCGTACCAGCAGTCAGTGCTTGCTAAAAGAGTTGAAATTTACAGGTCAGCATCTGAAAATTGTGAAGAGTTCGCTAAAGAAAAAGATGGATTGGTATTTGAGGGAGACAGTAGGCAACTTGGATTCCATAGTACTACGTCAAATTTTGGCAAAGTCTTGTCTTTTGAAGACATCAAGAGCAACACAAGAGATTTGAAAGGGGCAAGCGATGTAAGTGATGAGTCTGACGATATTGAAATTTCCCATAATTCTGAATCAAGAAAGTTAGGAACTTCTGATTTACTGAAACTGAAGGAAAGACATGCCCATAAAAATGGACTAGGCTTCTCCAAATCTCTGCTACAATCGGAGAGGCCCAACAGAAAAGAAAAGGAAAGTGATTCTGAGAATATAGATGAGTTTTCGTCCTCTGAAGATAACTTAGCAGTTGAGAAAATTCATGGCAGAAAGCAAAGCTATAAATGTAGGAGACAGAGAGGTAGAGTTCGGTTTGGGTCTAAAATGCTTCATCCTGTTCAAGATACCTCTGTTGCACAAATAAAATCTAGCAATCATGGTGTGAGTAGAACTTCTGCAAGTAAACCTCAATTTCAACATAAAGAGCAAAAAGTGGAATCAATGGACAGATATTTAGGTAACTAGTCAATTTCTTCTATTTTTGTTTCAACTAAAGGAGTAACACGTGTTTAATTTATCATTGTTGGCAGGTTATAAGTTCTTCCTGCTATACATGTTTTTATTACTGATAAAAGGTACTAGTAAATGCTCTGCTAAAGTATTTAGTATCTCTCTCTGTCTCTTTTTAGCTATTAGCCTTACTTTCCTATCTTCTGAGGTGATGGGTTGCTTTGTAATACTTTGTTAATAAACACTTACTGTCTGTTGGAGGATGCTAAGATTGAAAATTTATTAAGAATTCACAAATCTAAATATCTGAACTGTAAAACTTTAGGTTCTGTCAGGGCTGTTAAGTTTTTTCATGTACATAAGTTACTTACAAGTTTGAAATACCATGTAGAAGATTTTATTCTGTCAGAGACTTAACTTTAAACCTTAATATTGCAGCAATTAAATTGTAAATGCTTTGAAACTTCCCCTTTGTCCATCTCAAAAAAACCCAAAAAACAAAAAACCCACTGAAATTTAAGCAGTATTAAACTGTCTAGATAAATCTGAGTAAGTTTAATGATTGTTGTTCATTTCATAGAATTTAGAAACTTGGTACTGAGTGGAATAATAATGAATTTTACAACTTTCATGTAAAACTTTTTTAAAAATTACAATATCCTTCTTCAGTGCCTTCAAGGTTTTGAAATAAATCTTTGATTATATCTTTCTTCTAATATATCAGATGGTGTTCAAGAAGTGGCATATATTCATTCAAATCAGAATGTGGTTGGATCCAGCAAGGCTGAGAATCGGTTGAGCCGGTGGGCTGTGCGAGATGTATTTGAGCTGAAGCAGTTTTCCCAGCTCCCTGCTAATGTAGCAGTCTGTAGTGCCAAGGTAAAGAGAAATGTTTGGGAAATGTTGTTTTAACTGTTTTTATCCTCATTTTTCATCTTAAAAAGCTCTGACAAACTTGTTTTTATGTTAATGGCCACCATGAATGATCAAAGACACTGAGAATGGGAGGAGGAAAAGGCTCAAATGGAGGTCTAATAAATTACTTTTGTTTTGGGTTTGTTTTTTGGTTGGTTTTTTTTGTTTTTTTTTTTACATTAGCCATCTCAGAAGGAGTTGGGAATTAGGGAGCAGAGCACCCTCTGTGGGATTTTTCTGAGCGAAATTGTAAGATTAAAGACTAGATGTTTGGAATCAAATTCTGTGCCATGTTTTTCTGATTTGAGGCTTGAAAAAACTTTAGTTTGTCCGGGATCCATTTAACAAAAATCCAGCTGCCACAGTGCATGCCAAAATCTCTGTGGTGTAGAAAGTCAAACATAAACCAGTTTGCAGATTTTATTTGGGGGGGAGGAGGGAGGTGGACCCTTGCAGTTGCTATAATGGATTAAAGTAATGGTCATTATTGTCTATGCTTAGTATCTGAAACATAAAACTAGGGTTTACTGGGAGTGCTCATTTGCAGCAACAGATGAGTTTTATGCTTTTTTTTTGTCATGCATCTTATTTAATTACGTTTGGAATACATACAAATCTGGAATAAATTCAGGTACAGCTTCCAGGTTTTTTCTTATTACTTAGTGGTTTTAATCTGCCCTGATTATCTGGACACTTTGTTGTTTGCCTTGTAATAAACATCTGCCCTTTTTGAGACTGATTCTTACGATAAACCACAAGCGCAGAATAAGTCATTGGTGAATGTGCAGTTTAGTCCTCACAAACATACTAACAGTCACTATAGAAATTGTAGACGGAAGACTGTGTCGTTCTGAGGTGTTGAACATCTGCAGTGGCTAAAAGAGTTTCTTCCAGTGTTGTTGATGTACTGTACTTAATTAAGCCATTAGCAGGAATACCAAAGAATTGCACTGGGAAGATCAAACCAGGCCAACCAGTAAAAGTGAAGCCTTTTCATTTCTAACACATTTGCATTAGAATGTCCCTTATTAACAGAAGAGTTGATAAAAAATACTCAAGAATACTGTGAAAGGTCCTTATTTAATGGCAATGGCTGACAACATTAATAAAACTAAATATAAATGAAAGAAAACTTTGAAGAGAGTACTTCAAAGTTTTAAAAGTCTGTTGATCCACCTATGTTCAGAACTAGTTCATGTGAGTAATTGAATTGTTCATGTAACTTGCATCTCATTATTTAGAGTTTGTGTGACTGCAACTATTACAAATTAACCTCTCTTAATTACCTTGTTGGTCAGTTTTCTCTAAGGTATGTATTTTTCACTCAGAAGTAACAGTAGTATTAATTCTCTTGGAGATTTAAGTAGGAAGAAAAGCGTCAATAATTATGAAGAAGGCTGCTTCTTCCTTTGCTTCCTGTTCTTTCTTTGACGTAGAGGCACTAATCTAGAAATAATCCCTAGGTGGCTGCCTATTCTTAAATGTGGAGATTTGAATTTTTTGTGCTCTGCTTGAAAAAAGAAAAGCTGACAGAGCTTGATAGACAACTTTGAAATATGATCTGCTTAGGAAAACAGTAGCAGTAACATTCTTTCTTCATTATTTTATTTTTATTTTAAAAGACGTTCTGTGAAAAAAATTACTGTTGTTGATCTTCTGGCCATCAATGTTTGCTGGTCATTTTTCACTTATTTGCCATCAGTTTAAGCTGAAACACTCACTGTGAGAGAAACTAATCATATTATAAAGAGAATGCTGATTTCAAATTAAGTTTAATAAATTTTTTTTTCAACATATTAAAGCATGTTGTGTAGTATTAAAATACAGCTGAACAGCTTAAATTCCCATAGTTATTTTTGGTACATAAAATGATAGTATTAAATAGAGGAATGTTAATTGTAATCTGATAGTTATTGAAAGAAAAACAAAACTTTTGTCATCTGAAATTTCTCACTAATGTTGCTTTCTGGCATCGTTGTTTGAACTGCTTCTCAGAAATTGTGTAGCTGTTTCTGTTTGCTCTGGGTATCAATGGTCACATTCTGAATTAGAAGCCTTTTTTTACAGTATATTTGTGTTGAAGCTTTGTTTGATGGCATCATGAAGGCTCCTGAATAATGCCCTGATAGTATTTATGTCCGTTTTTAACGACATTTAAATGATTTGTTTTGTTTCAAGTAGGAGGGATCAAAAAAGGATCTTTTCCTTTCATTTCATAGATAGGTCTCTTTGGGACAAAAGTAGAATACCCTTTGTTCTATATACAGTTCACCTACCCCAACTCTGTCTTCCTGCTTTGCAGTTTTCCTCTGTAGTCTGTCTATAATAATACATTTCTGACTTAATAAAAATTTAAATACATTTTTTCAAGAAATGACTAATATCTCTGTGAAAGGGATGCCAGAATACTTGAAAACTAACAAAATACTCCATTGAAGTGGATGAATTGTAATTTGGAAAATACAGCTTTTCCTAGAAATCTTGGTTGAAGACTGAGTGAAACATTTTTGCTTCCTGCTTACATACGAATCTAGAATGGCAGGTGTAATGACGTTATAGTAAGTAATAAGCAAAAGTAGTCAATCAAGGTAACTTCTCGTAAGAAATTTTGTTGATTTCTTGCTATTGACTAATCATCTGATCATATTTTGTCTTCACTACATTCCCATGAACTCCTACATCCCAGGTATCAGTTCTTTGGTTTCAGTAGCTAATTTATGGAAATGAAGTGAATTATCAGTAACAGCAAAAGTAAGTTGGTGGAAAGCAGTATAAAATAAGCCGTCTTCCTGGTTTTCTACCTGCAGTAGATAAAAGGAATATCAATTAAGTTTATTAGTCCTTCCTTTATTGTTGAAACATGGAGACTGATGGAGTCCCTTGAGTTGTAGAAACTGGTTTAAACTGGAACAGACTGCAAAACCTGTGAGGACTCTTCCTTCAAATTGAGAGGTTGAATGGGAAGAAGATCCTTGAAAGCCAAGGTAGAAGGGATGGGAGGCAGGGAGTTTTGTTCCTCAAAAGAGAGCTTTGGAGGTGTGTAAAATATCCTATTTAAGGACATAAATAACTAATGAATAACTAAACTTGGATTTAAGTTGGTTATAAAAGTGTAAGATTTGAACTGTGCTATAAGAAAGATGTTTGTCTTGGTGATAGTCTCTTTCCTTAATTTGACTTTAGAGGTGTCAGTTAGATCTGGACTGTTGACACTAATGTAGTTTGCAGTCAAATCTCTCTTAACCTTTGAAACTATAGGTTTCAATCAAGTGTTTTTTTTTTTTTTTTTTTTTTTTGGAGTAAAAA
>WHYT01015137.1:164512-230870 GCA_009806455.1 Tetrax tetrax | reverse complement strand
TATCAATTAAGTTTATTAGTCCTTCCTTTATTGTTGAAACATGGAGACTGATGGAGTCCCTTGAGTTGTAGAAACTGGTTTAAACTGGAACAGACTGCAAAACCTGTGAGGACTCTTCCTTCAAATTGAGAGGTTGAATGGGAAGAAGATCCTTGAAAGCCAAGGTAGAAGGGATGGGAGGCAGGGAGTTTTGTTCCTCAAAAGAGAGCTTTGGAGGTGTGTAAAATATCCTATTTAAGGACATAAATAACTAATGAATAACTAAACTTGGATTTAAGTTGGTTATAAAAGTGTAAGATTTGAACTGTGCTATAAGAAAGATGTTTGTCTTGGTGATAGTCTCTTTCCTTAATTTGACTTTAGAGGTGTCAGTTAGATCTGGACTGTTGACACTAATGTAGTTTGCACTAATGTAGTTTGTAGTTTGTAGTAATAAGTAGTCAGGCTGTCCTTAGTGCTGTGCTAGTACTGTGCTAGTCTTCATTTACCCCAGCTACCTTTTCTCTGAAGTATTACACCATATTATTTTAACCTGCTATTGTTCTGTACCATTAGTCTTAAGGTAATAAAAACTTCATTCTTTTTAGGATAAATAGGTCTTGCTACTATTTCTTCTGTTCTTGGTTGCTTTGTGCTCAAGGTTCCTTAACAGTCTTGGTACATGGCTTCAAGACTGCTGCCGAGCTTTTGACTCTTCTTTCTCTCAAGGTGATAGGGAGTGCAGTCATGCTCTCTGTTTCTCTTTGTTTTAAAAGGAATTGTGTAACTTGACTAGCTTAGCTAGAATGTTCATGTTTATAATACTGAGTGCTTGTTTATTGTGTACTTCCATAAATTCTATCTGACTGTTGAAAATACAGTTACGTAATGGCAATCAGAATATGAAGTTTGCCAAGAAGAAATAAAAATATAACATCATGAGAGCTCTTTCACAAATTTTCAGCTATGAAAGTGAGATAAAATCTGAAAGTAGTAAAAGGAACAGTATAAAGTATACATTTATTTTACAAGCAAGATAATAAACCATATTTTGGTTGAATATCATTAGTCAAAATAAGTCCTGTCCAGCTTCTGAACTGAAGAAAGATAACTATGTGAAGTTAGTTTGTATGTGACAGTAGTAGAAGTGAAAGGTTTTATCACATAATCCTGAAGAAACTAAAGTAAATTGTGATTTTGGGAATATATTCCTTTTATCACAGAAGTCCATAGGATTGCGTGAAAGTGGAAGAAGATTCTGTAGCAGTAGGCGAGTTGGAGTAGCATTTTCAGTGAGGAGAGATAGGGAGCTTTCATAAACAGTCATCTACGGCAGTGGTTATCTACTTTTATTTTCCAAGTATAATCAAGGAGGTACTTAAGAGTACCAATTTTTTTTTTTTATAGACATGGTGTTTTTATACTTAGTATTCTACATTTAAGGGTTATCTAGAATTAGCATGAAAATATTTTAACTTACTACTAACAGTTCCTGCACATATTCTCCTGTGTCTGAAGACTGTCCATGTTCTGACCATTGACCACAACTTGTGGTGTGAGAGCAATGCAGATTTTGAGAAGAAAGGACAGAAGAACAATATGATAATCATCCCTCAAACAGTTGGTGTTTCTGGTAGTGTTGCTTACGTGGAAGGCACTGAAATGTCAGTAATTAGAGGTGTTTCAGAGCTTCCGTAATCAAAACAAGGGATTTTTGTTCTGTGCAGAGATGTGGCAGACAGCTGTTCCTGAAGAAATTTTGGAGATACAGGTTATACATCTCAACTTCCTCTGTAGTTCTAAAAATGTATTGAACCTAAGTGTCTTAGAAAGCCCTCAAGTGTCTCTTTTTGCTTTGGCCATTTGTACTCTTTCATAGCAAATTGTAAGTGTTAAGACAGAAATTACAGTCAGTTCTATGGTACCATGATGCAGGGAGAATCACACCCTGGCTTCAGTATTCTAAACATCTGAGGGTGGAAAATGCATGTCATTTACTGTGGCAGGTACCCACTCCATTGAAAATTACTAAGCACTGGTCTTTGTTGCTTCCTTATGCATATGACTACAAAATACACTTGATTTGCTATTTCGTAGATTATTAGTAACGAGGGTTTTCTGGTCATCTCTGTAGAATTCTGAGTGAAGAAGATTATATTAAAATTTAATCTAGTGTAATAAATAACTTTGTTTTCCAGCATTAATTTTGTGTTGGTTTTAGATTGAGTTAATGACATTGAATCATCTTTGCTCTGCATTTTAGTTTCAATTCAAGTTTTCTGTTTGCACACGTTTGCAAATAGACTTAGTTAAAAAGGCATTGTTTTTTTTTTCACGAAACAAGTGTAAGATTATTGTCCTTATTACCCCGTAACTATCAGTTAAGAAGGTGGTTCATTTTGTTTTTCACTTATCTTGTGTAATTACAGAAAGAAGGGTATTGAAAACAAAAGCGTCTAAAAGAAAACATGTGAAACAAACGTGTAGACTGGACATGGTGGACTTAAAGCCAGACTGTAGTTCTCAGAGTGGATCTACAGGTATTTCAGCCTTTCAGGAAAAAAAACAAGTCTGAAGTCATTCACGTGATATTTTGCTCAAAATTATGCTGACATTGATAATTTTGGGGAAAAAATAAGTGTTGGCATTTCTCTAAGACCTTAGTAATCTACTAAGTATTTTTAGCAGTTTTTTGTTTTTTGACCCTTTTTCTCTGTCGAGTTCCAGGTTCCTAAGCAGCCTGGTTGATTTTGAGTGAAGGAGCTTGTTACATTGTTTTTTGGTAACTTGGGCTGTTATTTGTGAAGCTTTTTCTTAGCTGCCATAAGAAATAAAAGCCTTCCAGAGACAAGATTAAATATCCGCTTTTAACGTTTCTGGTCTACTCTGAAGTAAATTACTGAATTCCTTAGTTAATTTCCTGATTTAGGTGTTAATTGGCAAAAACAGGCTATATGAAATGTTTTACATAAAGTACAGAAGTCTGGAATAGGTTTTCTCTAGTTCCTGTGAAACTGAATTTGTGTAGTATTTCTTCAACAGGAATCTTGGTGCGGGGTTAAAGCATGGGGAAGACTTTGGAGAAGGCTTGGAGTCTTCACGAAAACAAAAAATGGGAACAGGACATACAAATTTGAAAAACTTATGATGTCCCAGAATAGATCTAATTTACGCTTTTTAATATATGGAAAAGTATTAGATACAAGAACTTGTACTGTACCTTTTGAATATGTGGAGTCTAATTTTTTTCAGTCAACTGCATGTTTTCAACTTAAGTTTACTTAAAGTTTTACTGAAAAGAAATGTACAAAGACAGCCATTCAATTGAGGATTAATCACTATGGCAACAGAAATGTGGTGACTGAAAAGGGGGAGGATGTATTCTCCCCTCAGCTTCCTGCCAGCTGTCATATTCAACCTCTGCAGCATGAATTCAGGCCAAAATATAGACTGTGACCAGCTCTAAGAAACTATATCTGTATTTTTATAAATTTGTACAAGTATCTCACTATAAAAGAAGACTTAATCCTCTCAATTGGATGACAGACATTTGGCACTCTTGCCAGTGTTTGACAGAGAAATAATGGGATGCTTTGTAGTAAAACCTGGATTAATGGTAAACCCCTCTTTATGTTATTGCAATGTGGTGTAAATGAGAGAACTAAGCATGCTGTCAGCCTAGGAAAAAACATGCCCTTTGTATCTCCAGTGCAGATTTAAGTGCTGTTGAGAATACTGTAAATACAAAAGTTGTGTTATTAAGAACTCCTCTTTATTGTATTTGTATTACATTGACATTTTGTAGATTATTTAAACAAAGACTTTCTATCAGTTACAGTAACTCTGATTGCAGTGTGTTTGCATAGCTTTCAGATTCAACAAGTTGAGATAGTTGTTTACAAAGTGTAGGCTTCTGGGAGATAACATTCCATTATCCTTGCTCTTCTAGGATAGGGAATGCTTTTCAGCTTTAAAATAATTGTTCCCAAATGATTGGTCTGTAATGCTGCTTTATTGAGATTATAGTTTCAGTTTACAATGGAATTAACCATTTCAGTATGACTTTTTTTTTTATGTGTTGAGTTTGTACGTGGCATTCTGTGAAGCATGTAGTTGCATATTTGTTATGGTGTTCATGCATGGCTTTTGGTTTTGCTGCTGTTTGATGGAGGGGTGAGAGGACAAAAGAAGTTAATTATCTTAGCTTTGAATTCTGAGACTGATAATCTCCTGTCATTCTCAATAGTAGCAGTCATGATGCTGATTTATGGTCAGACTTTTGGTGCATGAAAATGGTATAACTTATAGGAGTTCTTTTTGTTAAAGAGTCAAGAAATTAAATAAAACTGCTCCCAGTGAGAAATTCTTGCTCTGTTACATGACTGGAGAAGAAACAGACTAGGAATTAACTGTGAAATAGAGAGATCACCGTCCATCCTCAATTGACTTGGTAGTCAATTGTCCACTACCAAGCAAAAGATTACGGTTTATGGCATGTCCCTGGTCTCTGTTTATACAAGCAGAAAAGCTAGATATGACAACCACAGAAACATAACTATATATTACTCTGATAAAAATTCTTTACTTTTATCAGCAGGTATAGCTAATTACTGGTCCCTGGGAGTTGGCAGAATATTTTTGAGAAGTAATTTGGACCCAGAATAAGTCTAACATCTTTTGTATCTTGAAAACTATTTCCACTATTGGTGTCCTGTGATACAATCAAATGTTAGGTACCTTTGTATTCAGAGCCAACATCCTGAGTAGCTTTGTTTAGTTCAGAAGGTTTGAAAATAATGATTGTCGTGGCAATCCCAGGCACAAATACAGGCTGGGCAGAGAATGGATCGAGAGCAGCCTTGAGGAGAAGGACTTGGGAGTGCTGGTGGACGAGAGGCTCAACATGAGCCTTTTCTGCCCTTGCGGCCCAGAAAGCCAACTGCATCCTGGGCTGCATCAAGAGGAGTGTGGCCAACAGGTCGAGGGAGGTGATTCTACCCCTCTACTCTGCCCTGGTGAGACCCCACCTGGAGTACTGCATCCAGTTCTGGAGCCTCCAACATAAGGACATGGACCAGTTGGAGAAGGTCGAGAGGAGGGCCACGAAGATGATCAGAGGGCTGGAGCACCTCTCTTATGAGGCCAGGCTGAGAGAGTTGGGGCTGTTCAGCCTGGAAAAGAGGAAGCTCTGGGGAGACCTGATAGTGGTCTTCCAGTACCTCAAGGGGGCCTACAGGAAAGATGGGGAGAGGCTGTTCAGTAGGGCCTGTTGTGATAGGACGAGGGGTAATGGTTTTAAAATAGAGGGAGGTAGATTTAGATTGGATATTAGGAAAAAAATTGTTTACAATGCGAGTTGTAGAGCACTGGAACAGGTTGCCCAGAGAGGTGATGGATGCCCCATCCCTGGAAACGTTCAAGGCCAGGTTGGATGAGGAACCTGATCTAGTCGGGGATGTCCCTGCTTCTTGCAGGGGGGTTGGACTAGATGACCCTTGAAGGTCCCTTCCAACTCTAACCATTCTATGATTCTATGATAACAGTATTCTAAAATTTTAAGGTAGGTAATTTTCTAAGACAATGGAGGTACGGACCGTTAACCATATACAATTATGTCTAATTCTCATTCTGCAATCCTATTTTGTTAGAAGACTAGACAAATTCAGTCTGAGTGAGACTGTGTTTCAATTAAGAAAGTTAAATTCAGAGGGAAAATATAAATTCCTGGATCAGAAATAATTCTAAAATACCATATAGATTCAGGTTTATTTCAAACTATGGAATGTGTAAGTCACCATAAACCTCTGAAGTACATAGTTTGTTTGGTAGTGTATCCTCTGTAAGTAGAAAAGCAATTCTGGTTTATTTAAGAATCAAGTGAAAATAGAGACATTGTAATTCTTTGATAACTTTTTTTTTTATTCTCTTGACCACATGGATCTAACTTTTAGAGAAACTATGAAGTTTTATGTGGACATTATTATATACTTTGTCTTCCATGGTATGCAGAATAATTTAGTAAGAAGTTCGTTTGGCACGTGTATGTGTAGAAGGCAGAAGAAAACAGAACAAACAGGTAGCAAACATTTCAGGATATTTATATATGATCTGACAAGTAGAGGAAAGATAAGTAAAATAAAATCAATATCTAAGAGTAGCATATGTTCCAGAAAAGCATATAGGAAGGTCATAGTAACTCATACATATTATGAGGAAAGCTCCCAGGGAAAAAAGGAAAACTATAAGGGGGGAAAAAAGAATAGCTGAAATAGTTTAGAATTACAATTTGAATAGATAAATTCACTGTAATGCAGTTAGTATCACATAATAAAAAAATAATAATAATCCAAACCCCACTGCAACCTACAGTGTATCTGGAAGGTCATATGTTTTCTCAGTTTTGAGGGAGTGGGAAAATATAAAGCAGAATATGGCATAAGGGCCTGTTATTTCCTTGCAGGCTGTGTTTTAAGAGGACAATCATACTGAATTCACTGTGTTTCATGCTTCTCTATGATTTAGGTGACTGCAAGGCAGCTAAAGATTTGAGAAGGCTGTTCTTGTTTGTTTTAGAAATGAAAACAAACAATGAAACTGTGCAATGGAAAATATCCTGGATATCTGGCAGCAGTGGTTTCATGCATACGTGTAGAGAAAAGCCTATTAACACTGTTTCAGCTGTGACTGGGGAAGTCAGAAGCAGTTGCTGCTTCAGTATTTGGCAAGATGCTTACCATAGGGATATTTTAGGTAGTCAGGCAGGAAAAGAGAGGAAGGTGCTCAGAGATAGAATCATAGAATGGTTAGAGTTGGAAGGGACTTTCAAAGGTCATCTAGTCCAACTGAGGAATAATTATGCATACATGTTTTCAACTTCAGATTCAGGCTTTTGAAGGAAGTTCGTTATCCTCTAAGTCTGATGATTTGAACTGCCACAAACATGAGACATCTTGAAAGAACATGTATCCCGGAATCTGTTGCTCAGAAAGGGTAGTCACGGGCTTAAGGTGGCCAGTCATCTCAATCATGTCAGAGGGTGCTTATACATGGATTAGCATTCATTGCTCCAGAGCGTAGAGCCACCTTTTTATGCCTGTTGTAGGAAGAACAGATACTGAAATTTTGTACTGTCAAACATAGACCAGAATTGGTTTTGGCAGGTGTATACTATTTTTAAAACTACTGAAACTATGCAGCAGGAGACAGATTGTCACACAGAGCTAACAGATCCAAGAGTTGTTGCAGATTCAAAATGGAATCTTTAAGTAGATGTTAACTGCTGCATTGTGACACTTAAATTCTTGCTTGAATTCTTCATGCTCAGCTGCATGTCTTCATTCTTCCTGAAGAGTGGTGCCTTTAAATGTGACCTTGTGTGGGACACTAAATGTGCAGATGCTACTATTTTTGCTGGACTCATGATTACAATCTATGTGTAATATGTAACTCAAAGAAATGGAGACACGTTATTGGTATCCAAAACTTGCTATATACTTCTAAGAATAAGAGACATCCATAACAAAATAAGTGGTGGAGGAAAATATCTTCTGTGATAGGAAGATACAAAGTCTTTATGTTAAAAACCCCGTAAACTAAGTGGAACATGAAAGGTGAAAATAAATGCTTCATTTGATGTATTTTTCATGTGTGGTAAGAGTCCCTATGTTTTCTGAATACTTTTAAAACTATTTTCTGCACAACTACATAGTAATCCCTCTTCTTTCCCATTGCAATATCTGTAAAGCCTCTTCAGAGTAAGTGCAGTAAATGAAAACGGGCTAGGATAAGGAAAAAAGTGTAAGGCGGGAAGGAATGGCTGCACTTTTATATGATTTGAGTTTTTTTCCCTAATTTGCAATAGCACTTCACAATTCATTTTACTGTACTTTCATTAACTTTATTTCTTTCAATTTACTGGGATATATTCTGTACTGTAGCCTTTTCTCACATAATTTTTCTGAATCCAAAAAATGTTATCTTCTACTAAACAACTTGCATCTGTGGCCCTGTCTTATTTTTATATTTTGAAAATAAATTGATTATTTCTTTTGAGCTTTTTGTGAAGATTTTCTTGACAACGTGGAAGTGCACAAAGTTGACATTCATTTACATTCAGTAACTCAATAGAGATTTTTTGTCTTTGATATCAAAGGAATTATGTTGCTATTCCTTTTTTTTCCCACCAAGGTACTGGTTTGAGAAAGGAGGAAATGTGAAGAATGCAGAAATGTAAAGTGGCGTTACAGATAGTCCAATATAGGTGCATTCAATTTATCAGATGACCAGTAGTATGTGGTCAAATGTAAGTGAAACTTTTCCACTTTGGACAGTGGAAATTTTGTAACATGCCCTGCAGATGCATAATGTTTTCAATATAGTTAAATGTTTAGTGAAAACTAACTGCTTTCACAATTGCTGTCGATGTTTTTGTAAAAATTCTTTTAAAATACAGATAGCAGATACTGTATGCTGTACTAAGTACTTCTTTCACATTACTTCATGTATATTTCAGAAGACTAATCAGAAGATGTGCTGTGCAGTGTGTGAATGCAGTATGTATGTGTGTGATGGTATAATGTTTGTCAAGAATGCTTTTAGATTTCTGTGTTGTGATTTTCAGTTGTCATTCAGAGTAACTTGTTTGTAGTCATGTACTTGAAACTTTTAAGCATATTTACATTTTTAAAGTGAGAGAAAAACATGCTATGACTTATTTAGGTGCTGGATGGAATCTTATTTCCAGGAGGAAAACTTGTGTCATTATTTGTGCAGTTTGAGGTTTTTTTACTATTTTTCTTCTCCCTGTGGTAAATTGGTTAACATTTTTCAGTAGTTACATGACTGAGCCATAAAGTAAAGCCAGACATGCTATTTGGCAAAACAGTTGGATTTTTTTTGACAAAATAATTGACTTGTTCTTCTTAATTCTTCTTTCTTTCTTTCTATTGAATCACTCTTTCTTTCTTGTCCTGAGATGTACTTATAGACTGATCACTATTGTCTTTCCAGTTTTCCAATAACAATTTGAAAATGCTGTAGTCAGATCATTAAAATGGTCTTTCAGAAAGTTTAGCAACATGATGATCAGAGGGCTGGAGCACCTCTCCTGTGAGCACAGGCTGAGAGAGTTGGGGCTGTTCAGCCTGCAGAAGAGGAGGCTCCGGGGAGACCTGATAGCAGCCTTCCAGTACCTCAAGGGGGCCTACAGGAAGGATGGGGACAGGCTGTTCAGTAGGGCCTGTTGTGATAGGACAAGGGGTAATGGGTTTAAATTAGAAGGAGGTAGGTTTAGATTAGATATTAGAAAAAAATTTTTCACAATGAGAATTGTAGAGCACTGGAACAGGTTGCCCAGAGAGGTGGTGGATGCCCCATCCCTGGAAACGTTCAAGGCCAGGCTGGATGAGGCTCTGAGCAACCTGATCTAGTCAGGGAGGTCCCTGCTTCTTGCAGGGGGGTTGGACTAGATGACCCTTGAAGGTCCCTTCCAACCCTAACCATTCTATGATTCTATGGTTTGTACTTACCTAAGTATATTAATTAATATACAGTACTTTAACTTAAACAAAGATAATGTGCACTTCCAAGTGCACAGCATATTTCTTGTGTTGAAGGATTTTTGATTCCTTTATTATTCTAGTCTTTCAGTCATAACACTTATTTATTCATAATGAGTCTGACATTCAGTAGTGTAAATAGATTGTTAAATGCACCAGTATCAGTAATGTAAGAACAAGAGTCAGAGGTTCCCATCTAAATCAAATTGTATAATTTCAGTCTTGCTTTGCAAGTCTGCCTTATGCATGTGATATACTTGATAATTCAGGTGAATAAGAACCAGTGCTGTAAAGTCAACATGGGATTTCATGTAGGAGCAAATAATGGGATACCAACACGAGAGTTTGGTAGAGAAATTGCTTGAGGAATAGAGAATAGAAAGCTGTTGAAAGGAAATGTTTATAATGAAATAGATTTCAGTTGGTGAGTTAGAAGGCAAACATTGAAAGAGAATCAGAAAGAAATCAACCATGAGAGGGAAGAATTAAGGAGAGTAATACATGAAGTCAAATTCAAAAGGAAGCAACATAGCTTGAAATGTTGGCGGTGCTGGAACATTGACTGAAGTTTTCACTTTTTAAAAATAGTAACGCTAGTAGACAGATACAGGGAATATTTTCATCTGTACGTGTGTAAAGCTTACCTCTGCCTAGAGCCTCATCTATGTATTACTCAGTCTAACAAACTTCAGATTTCACCTTTAATGAACATGAAGGCATCTTAAGGAAAACTGAAGTAAGTGTTTCAGTTTTACTGACAAAACATTTATCATTAAAAAAAAAAAAAATTAAATTTGGGATTTGGAGACTGGATTTAAGTTGGCAAACTTTCAAAAAAGTTCACAGATTCAGCAGAGCCAGTTGTTGTGTTTCAGCCTAACTGGGTGCTGTTCAATCAATTGGCTTTGCTTCAGAGAGCTGAGAAGATTTTCACAATTAACTCACTGTGGCCATGGGCATTCACTGGCATTAGCTCCTGCACCTCTTGAGGTAACTTGATTATAGTAACTTTTTCTACCTTCAGGAAAAAACTTTGAGCAGCTAATTTAGGTAGAAGAAGAGGGGCTCTTTCTGTGTATTTCATGGTATTTTGCTGTTGTTCTTTCAGGTTTGGCAGTATGGGTCAATGTACTTAAAAGTTTTGTACTTCCAAAACTAAATATGCCATTTGTGAGTTTATTTGCGGTTAGCAGTACTTTTTACATTAATTCTGATTCTCTGCAAAGACAAGCAATTTTATGACTTTCAGCGTGTTTACAACATTTGGCTTTTTTCCCGAAGAGATTTTTAATCTTCTTTGTTTGAACAGATGTGTAAACGAAAGTATTACTGCCTCATATACTTCAGTCATGTTTAATAAGAGGTAGATGGATACACATTTATGGGGGTTTAAAATACTTTTAAGACAGGCATTGACATGGTTAGGCTTGTATTCTACGTAAGTTATACTTGCTTGAATTAAATTATACAATTCTGATCTCCTGACAGAGTGACAAATGCACTAGGTGTTATTGTAGTGAGATCTGAAGACTATAAATATTTTTCATGCGAAAATTACATCAGAATAAATGTATTTTAAAACTAGAATTGCTTTCTTTTTTCAAAATACATTTTTCAAGTAAAAAAAAAAAATCTGTTACCTATGCATATCTTAGAAAAGAAACATTTTAAAAGCAGCATGCTGAATTAGCAAGATAACTGTAAAATATTTATGCAGTACATAACATCTGCTAGTTCAATCTTAATTTTGTTGCTGTCATCATTATTATTGGGAGATAGGGTTTTTATCTTAATTGGGGCGTTGGTTTCAGTTTTGTCTAGTATAACTTTTAATAGCGCAGTGAAATTTTAATCTTTGGAGTTGTGCATTTAGCTTAGAGTGAAAATTTATGCCTGTAGGTCCCTTACTATTAACATCTCTCTCTGTATACTAGTTTGAGGTTACTTGCCAAGGTAATGGATTGAGAACAGATGTGAGATCCTAAAGCTCGAGAACACTGTGAACAGCCCATGGAAGTAAAGGAAATGGACATGGATCGAGTAGAAACACATTGGGAAGAAACATTGTAGATACAAAGCCAAATTTTGAACTGCAGATGACAAGGTGTGAACACAGTTTGTGTTTTAATCTCTCAAGTAGTGTTAGTAGAGGGGCTGAGGACATCAGTAAGCAGTTCTTCTTTCCCCTGATCTCATTTAAAAAGAAAAAAAAAAAAAGGTAATGTTACTTCTCCTGTTCTTGTTCTCCTCGCTCTTCAAACACATTCCTTAATTTTCATATTTCCCTTGGCTTGCCTTTTGCGAAAGGGGGAATTTTGAGAATTTTTGAGAATTTCTGAAAAATAAGTAAGGTGTAAATAGGATTATATTTTTGTGCAAGATGTTGACTATGAATGCACAATGAGTTGATCTATAAGACTATTTTCTTGAATTTGATTAAAACATTAGCTTTTTGTGACCAATACATTTACAGTTTTAATCTCATTAGTATTAAAATGAAAATGTAATATGTAATTTTTCCTTTTCATTTACAGGTAAGTATAGTGATACCTCTTCCAAAAGTATCTTTACAGCTGTGAATAATTGTGTATGCATTAGAGATTGTGATATTGACAACAATTATTTTACCTTAACTCTGTTATTGTTGAATGGTTTTGTCATTATAGTTTGAGTGTTAAATTGCTAAAGTAACTACAAGTTCTTAGTATGTACTGTGCAAAAATTGTGTAACGTGCATTAACAAGCAGGAAGCAGTAAATCCAAAATAATCCATTAATCTTGGTATATAATATCTTCCTGGATTAATTTATCTATTAAGACTGTTAGCTATTAACACAGGCATTATCTATTTTATAGTAAAATTTGGAGGTTGTAATTGAGATTTGAGTCTTGTGGTGCAGAATTAAGTGTTTATATAACCCCTCTTTATGCATTAGATAACTTGCAGAGATATTTAATTTACCCTCACAATTAACCCATTTGGAAAAATATCCCACATATTCTTAGAGAATCAGGATTTGCCTTCAGTGTCCCTGGAAGTTTGTGACTGAGTAGGGAGTTTGTACTGCAGCTCTGAATCCCATTCTTAACACTTAAAGCACTGAGTGATAACTAAGAGTGCCAGAATTTGGCATAATCGAGCACATCACTATGTTCCAGATAAAGCTGTTTGAGAAATTCCATGTCTCATTTTACTAGAAAAACGAAGAAAACTCAGAAGAAGGCACTGCAGAGAAGAATGTTGTTAAGGGAGAGCAAGAACTGTTGGTGAACAGTAAGCAACGTCACCTGTATGTTATTCATCCTGTGACCCAGAAAAACAAAAAAGTACACCGAGTAGGTTCAACTACCTTCTTGGTTGGAAAGACACCCAAAGGAATACGCAGGTGAGACCGTTTTGGTGAAACGGAGGTAAAATTCTAAGCTTGAAATGAACCTACTTCTGGGCAGTTGCTTTTGCCTTTGTTTAAGCCATACTCGGGGAATATTGATGATTTTCTGTGGCAAGGGTGGAACTAATGGGAAACTTCCACTCACATTATACAAGGAATACCATAATTGATTAATAAAGTGAAATAAACCAACAAATCACTTTATTGTGTCAACTGAAAGTGTCATGTATTACACAGCTGTCCAGATGTCATCACCACCAGAATTCATGGTATGTGCACCATGTAGTACTACAAAACGATGTTTAAACTGTATAGAAGCAAGAAATTGTATAGTGTGAGCTTCTGACTGCCTGCTGGTCTTGCTCAGCTTTCATCACTTTCATTGAAAGACTGTTTAAAAAAATTGGACTTTGTATTTGTTTTTTAACATGAGGCTCAATTTTTTTAGTACTACTTTTAATATGTTGTTTCCCCCTCATGTTTGTAACGATAGTAATTTTTACATCTTCTTGTTTTCCCTTTTTGCCAAAACTATTGCTATTGTTAATATAAATACTTAAGTTCCATTGTTGCATAGATAGAAATTCAATAACAATAACCAGATGGTTTGTGGAAATAGAAAACGGAAAGCTGTAGCTAACTAGGCAAACCCAGTTAGAACTGGGATTTGGTATATATTCTTGATTTAGCCTTCTGACAAATAAATCACTATATGAGAACTGCTATCTAGGTAATATCTCTAAGTATTCAGAATCTTCATAGTAGCCAGCTGACCTCAACTATCCAAACTGGTTACTGCTGCAGTGCCCTACTTACTATTATAGATACTGAAAATTCTAAATATTTAAGAGGTAAGTAGAGGAGAACTCTTCATGCTAAAAATACTCAAATTGTAATCATAGTTATCAATAATTTGCTGAGGTAAAAATTTGCAAAGGCAATGAAGTAATTAAGGATGTTATTCCAAGGTCCTAAAGCCATATCTCGCAAAAAGCTTAAGCACATTCACTCTTAAACATTAAGCAGATCATTTGTTAGCATATCACTCACAGTTGTACTTTGTAGTACATCTGGATTCACTGTGCAATGAATGACGATGATTAGGTATCTCAGTTTGGTGTGTTGTAGTTGTAAGCCTGAGTGGGAAGCTGTCTGTAGTCACCATACACAATGGGTATAGCTGGTGCTAGCCAGTCAGTGGAATTTGAGGCCAAACAGGATTAAATCTAATTGCCTACTGAAGCCCTTATATGGGAAAGGCAACATATTTCATACCTATTCTCTAACAAGGAAGCATAAACCCACCTCTCCAGCCTTCCAAGTAGGTTGTCTGATTCCAAGCTATGGCTAACTTGATAGGATGATCTCCTTCAGTTTGAACTTGGCCTCATAGAAAGAAATATTCCATAGCTCACTACGTAGGATGGAGGGCACAGTTCCTGTCTCCTGTGAATGTGTTTATCCAGCTCTTGTTTAGCAAGTCTTTTAAGGGAAGCTTAAGTAACTACTTTCTGATTTGGGGGATTTTTTTCCCCCGAAAGCACTCTACAATCTGTTCATCTGCATTCTTCTGAAATCTGGTCCTTTGGTACGAGATCTTACCTACATTGCAAGTCAGTAGATCTTTGGGTCATAAGCTGAGGAAATCACACTGGAGTTTGGAATTCAGAAGTCACTTCAGTTCTTCCAAAGTTCTTTTTTCTCTTTGCTGATAAGAACAAACAAAGGTCCTAATAAGGAAGTTAATTTTAATGATGAGTTTCTGGGATATGTGAAGTATGTGAATGGAATGAATTGCTTGAAGGTTACTTTTGTTTCTTGTTAAAGGTGTCAATGCATTTTTCCTTGTTGATAATTACAGGAGACAATTTGAAGAAATGGTATCCCACTTTAATATGAGATCAGTGGAAGAACTGGCAGAACATATTGTAAAAGCTACATCAGAAACAAGGCAGAAGATGTTGAAGGAATTTTATGTTTCCAAGCATCCAGAGGTGGAGTCAGTCTTCACAGTTGAAATACCAGCACAAGCTTTGCATGACTATGAGGAAAGAGGATTGGGTACAACCTGCTCCAGGAAAAGAAAATCCATTGTTAGCTTTGGAAGGTCTAAGTCTAGGTCTTCATCAGCTAGAGGTATACTTCTGAGTGGAACTACAGAGACACAGAGCCAGCAGAGCTGTAAAGAAGAAGCAGAGCAACTTCACAGTGACTCCTATGTGCGAGATACATGTGTGGATCCAAAATCTAAACGATCACCCACTGTTACTACTCAACATATCGAAAAGAGAAACTGTCAGGCATTCAAGGATTTTATGGCATCTGGCTCATTAAGCAGTAAATCGGAAGTAATTGAGGTGCCGTCTGTAAAAAGTTGTGAAGGTCAGCAGGGCTCCGAAGGAACACAGCTGCCAAGAAAAAGATCCCTGTCTCGGTCAGAAAATGGGGAGAGAAAAGCTCAGACTTGTAAGAAAAAGTCTTTTGTGGACTTACTTGGAGATACTTCTATTCTCAATGACCTCTTCGTAAACGATGGAAATGGGCCTACAGAATCACCAAGGAGATTCCCCTTAGGGCAGATGGAAAAATCAAAGGAGAGACCAAAAGACTTCTGGGACATGCTGAATGAGCAGAATGAGGAGAGCCTCAAAAAGCTCACGAACATAGCAGTCATAGAGAAGCTATGTGAAAGAGCACCTCATCCCCCAGTGACAGAAGAGAGAGAAATGTATGAAAGTTCTCTTTGGAAAAAAAATGAAAATTTTCTATGGAAAAAATACAGTATAGATGATTCAGATGAATCATCCACTGCTACATCTTGTAATGTAGTAAACTGAAAGTTTTCCACTTGAACTATAATTATCTTAGTTAAACATTAAAATACGCACAACTTCAGCAGTATGCAGCAAAACGTGATACCTTCATGAAATTAAAGGCAAAGTGATGAATTCATATTTATGATTATATGAATTTGGATTTTATAGATGTGAATATGATCACATATATAATATAAGGTACATATGTACTATGTGTTGTTGTAAACTATGATGTATTAATTTTAAATTAAACATTTAAAAATGTTCTGAGTGCACTTTGCTTTCTTGCATCCTTATTTTATTTCTAGACTCAGTAGCAGTACTGAGTATTTTTTCCCCTTTACTTCTGTTTGGACAGTCTCAGTCATCTCAGCAGAATCAAATTATACTAAAAGGATTTGACAATGATACTCCATATACTCCATATATTTTCTGAACCACTAGAGAATCAGGGACTTCATGAGACAGGGGTGATGTTTGTGTTATAACCTTTGATCAAGTTTTAAAATTCTTTTTTTTTTCTGTGATTTTTCTCAGTCTCTTTTTGAAGCTGTGGAGCTTCTAATTGTCTCTGGTATCCTATAGCAGTGGGTTTCTCAGCTATAGGATCACAGATTTTTGTTTACTCACTCTTTTGGTGCAAGATGTCAGCACATTAAATGATGTTAGGTGTCAAATTTCATCTTTCATTGCACTTTAATCTCCCATTTTTTATTTTTATAGACTTCTGTTTGAGAGATGGTGTGGTCTGGACAATACTTTGTTGTTCACTTTTCTGTGCAAGGAAAGAAGAACGGGAATAGGGTTTTAAAATAGGAAAAGTATATGCTGTTTCATAGTGAATTTCAGGGAGACTCTAATGCCATTCAGTAATTCAAACTTTCTGTTTTCTCCATTTATTTCATAGATTTGCGTATCTGATAGGGAGAAAAACAAATATGATTTACACTGGGGAGACTTGCTTGGCTTAATAAATGAAACAAATTTCGTTTTTTGAGCATTGTACTCTGAAAAACTTTTAAATACACTGTTGTATTGCATGTGCACTTTAGAAAATATCATCCAATTGCATGCACAGATTGCCAGTTGATTTTTTTTTTCCTTTTAGTTATTTAAAATGTGAATATTTCAGTATGAGCAATTTTATGGGCATTTGTATGTCCAATTTTTTTTTTAACTCAGGTGTGCATACTCTTAAAATCATTGAGGTAACTTTTTAAGGAACTAACTGTAATCTTCTGTTGAGTTAGTTCTGCTGTTGACACTGAATATTATTGTTAAGTGTATTGCAGCTTGAATTCAGCTTCTGATGATAGTCAAAAGCTTTTTCAGCCATATTATGCATACATAATTGTAATTAGTGCTGTGCTACATCAGTTTGCTCCAATATGGTATTTGAATCATCTCCGCAGCAGGAACAACCTGTGAGTATGTCTCAGCGACACTTCACCAAGGATGTTGCTTACCACATTTAAAGTACACAAATTAGACTAGACACAGCAGTTAGCTACCTGAGGGCGTTTCAAGAACCACAGTGTCATGGAATGACTTGGGCTGGAAAGGACCTTCGACCATCTTCTAGTCCAACTCCCAGGCCGTGGGCAGGGACATCTTTCACTAGATCAGTTTGCTCAAAGTCCTGTCCAACACGACCCTGATCACTTCCAAGAATGGGGCATACACAACTCTGGGGAAACCTCTTCCAGTGTCTCAACACCCTTATCACAGAAAAATTTTCTTCCTTTTTTCCACTCTGTTTACAGTTTTCAACTTGTTTACAACCTTGTTCTGTCAGTACAGGCCCTAGTAAGAAGTCTGTCTCAGTCTTTCTTATAAGCTCCCCTTAAGTATTGAAAGGCCACAATAGGATCTCCTTGGAGCCTTCTGTTCTTCAGACTGAACAACCTCAACTCTCTCAATCCAGCTCTCTGACCATTTTTGTGGCCTTCCTCTTTTAAATATAGAGGAATTTTACATCTTTCTTTAAATTTTAAATCAATGAGTAATCTAGGATTAGCAGTTGTTTTGCTAGCCCTGATGTTGCTCTGTACATAAGCGTCAACATTTTCTTTCCTTTTTTAAATTTATTTTTTATTTTGCAATGTTTTTGCTCTAGTAGATCCATGTCTGCCTCATACTGGGGAATACTGGGGAATGAGAGTGGAGTAGAGGGGGAGAATTATTATCCAGAATTGCCAACTGGAGGGTTCCTGTAGCAATCAGTCACTGTTAATTATGAAGATTCAGGTAATGACCCAGTTTCAAGTTAAATTGTTCTCTTGAGCCACTCCATTGTCTCATCTATGCAGATGACCAGCAGTTCAGGGAATAAATGCCCCAAGTACACTGGATGTGTACACTGAACACTTCAAGTTCTTTTCACCATTGAAAGCGTAGAGAATCTGTGTTCCTGATCACATCCCACTGTTTAACTCCGTTAGTTACCCTTTGAGCCTGTTTTCAGGTGGGCAGCAGCAGGCAGTTGTGGGCATATTTCTGATGGCACTTTGTTTTTGTAAGCAGGCATTATCTTGTGGCGTGTGGCAGGCCCTAGTGGGAGTACGAACACAGGAATGTTCCGCTGCGAGGGCTGCTGAAGACACAGCTTACACTGCAGTCTATGCCTGAGGAAAGCACTCAAGCATAGACGGGTGCCAGTCCCTGCTTTGTGCTACCTCTGCTACCTAGGCAGATTTCTGTATGTAGTGCTGGGTATTGTGCGTTCCTCCGCTTTGGTGTGGCAGCTGCTGGGTGCCTGTTTTGACTGCTATGCTTCAGCCAAAGCAAATGTATTTACATCTCTTCCGCATTTGACTTTATCCTCAACACTGGAGTTGCAGTGGGCCTAGCAACTAGATCATAGCACTTCTCACAACATCAAAGTTCTATACACTTACTTCATGCTCATAACTTTCAGGGCAAATAATTTTTATGTTGGGCTTCTTAAACATTAGTTTTGTCCAACAGTTCCCTAGTGCTGTGTAGGGTTGTAGACTCGATCTTTCAGAATAAGAATGTATAAAACTGAAATCAGACTATAACTCCTTCCTCTGATGCATGGCTCAAATGCATGCGTTATCAAATAGAATGATAGATAATAATGTTGATTTTTTTTTTTACCCAGTCCTGAATAAACATAGGCTGCACCCCATTACTTCTGTAACAGAATGCATTAATTCTTACGCTTAAGATAGCAAGAAACATGACCTCAGGGTTCTATTTAGCATTTTGGATTCAAAACATAGATAAATCTATATATCTCTGAGAACTTCCAAGATGTACTTGGTGAGGGGGAGCAGCGAAGCTGCTGCATCTCATTTTTATTCCAATACTTGATAGATTACCAGTATTTCAGAAAGGAAGGGTTCACCTTGTCAGTTGTTGAGAGTATGTGGTATAGTATATATGGAGTAAGGAATTTCTAACAAGTTATCTTAGTCCTGAAACACTGTCTGTAATAAAATTTTGAAATGAAAACTGTTCTTTGCAGATTGGAGAAGTAGTTATAAGATAAGCAATGTCATATGCTATTTGCTGAATAGTCTGTCACATTTCTCAATGCTATGGAATCATGTGAAGGGGTATCTTATCATAACACATAACCAAAAGAGGCCAGGGCTTCATGTTGCTCTGGAAACCTTAACCCTAATCTTTGATTTTTGTAAGCTTTGAAATCTCAAATGTAATGCTGTATTAGTGTAGGGTTTTATATTGAGTATACTGTATAAATTGTTTTACGTGGCGGGTAAATGTTATGAAATTTTAAAAGCTTGGACACTGAAGCTGCACAGCAGCAGTCTGTGAACGGTGGTGGTTTTTGTGGTCTGGATGACTGCCCACTGGAAAATAAGCTTAAATTTGATCTGGAGCAGCTTCTACTTTAGGTCATGGGAAGCTGTAGCAGGCTTTGCTCTGTCTCTGTATTAACCATTGTGCGCTTATTGTAAGTGGAAGCCATCTAAAAACTTAACTGGGAAATCTGACTTAACTGGAACGAGGAGTTCAGCGTATGACATACATGATAAAGCACTAAGAGGCTTGGTCTTTGCAGGCAACTAGCATAAGTAAGATAAATGTATTCCATAACTGTTTCTCTCACTCTGCATCTATGCTGTTACTGTTGTATATTGTCTACTCAATAGTATTTAATATAGAAACTGAAATTTAGGGTAGTCAGAGCAGCATTTTAAAAAAATCTCAACTAAGAAAATAAAAGAAGCAGCCACGAAACTGTTAGTTATTGGTGCATTTGAATTACATACAGCTGAAGGAAGTCAACTTAAGAAAGGGAGTATGTGGACCCTTCTTGTTGATGTTAAAAACTAGGGCATAAATTAAGGCACTTTACTGGTATTTTACTAATTTGTTTTCTTTACAGCATTCTTCTGCTTAGAGGGGCAAACTACTGCTTAGCTAAAGAAGAGAAGCTTTGGTGGAAGGAAGAACACGGCCAAATATGTAAAGAGGCTGCTGCAAAAAGGAGAACAGTCCCTTCATGTCCACAGAAAAAAAAAAAAAAGAGAATAATTAAGTGGCTTAAACTGTACCAAAGGTAATTGAAGCTAGATAATAAGAAAACTCTGGGTAAATGTTGTATAGTAAGTTGCATAGTGCCAATATTGGAGGTCATCAAGAACAAGAAAGACAAATATCTGTTAGAAGTTGCATAAGTAAAATTGACCTTATTTTAGGCCAGAAAGAGGGACTGGTAGCTTCTCAATCTCAGGGCCAGAAGGGACTAAATAACCTTGTTAATTTCGGTTGATACCAGGGCACTAGAGAGAGGTTTCACCTGAGCACCAGCAGTTTGCCAGTCATCATCTACATCAGTAGATACTGGGGAGGGCAAAATCTGATTGAGTTAGCTAAGATTTCTCATTTTACTTTTTTTTTAGAAGAACGTCAGAACACTGGAACTGTACAGGTACAAGGCAGAACTGCAGGGCTAATTCCCAAGTATGAAACCATCATCATTTTCCTGAAATACTCAGGAAATTATGTTTCTCATCCATAAAGTGATGATATACATAAATCAAAACCTGTATGGAAGCTTGTGTTTTATTCACTTGTATGCCAAGTACTGACAATGTATTTGTTTAAATGCATTTGTTATCTGCCATTAAACTGAGCTGCAGGAGGATGTCTTGAAGTTAGATTTATGTCACTCTGTAGCTTCCTTTGCAAATTTAACATATTTTACTTGGTAGTATCACCTAAACCATAAATGTTCCAGTTCTGTGCCCTAGGGGTCTGTGTATAAAGTATTTTTGTCATGAATGAGATGTATGTATGATTTAAAAAAAAAAATAATCTGAGCTAATTGAAAATGGAAGAATTTGACCTGTATTTGAAGGCGTATCCTTCAAATATTAAAACCAAACAGATAATTTTTGTTTTCTCAGAAATCTTTTATTATCATTTTGTGTGGCTTTAAAAGTGGAGGAGGCATTGGGGGATGCTGTGTTTAGGATTATGGTAGAGTGAAGTTCATACAGCTTGTTCTTGTATGACTGCAGGGAGGCGCAGGCTGGAAGGAAATTGTAACAGCCTTCTAGACTGAGGAAATGGTTCATGGTAGTTACTGCCTGATCTCAATATAAATCAGCCAGCAGGAGAAGGATGTCTTTTTTGTCATTGCTTTCAGCACTAGGTTTTTACTGTTAGTTACTGCTGCATCCTTGTTGTACTCAGTGAGGTTCCTATGGGTCTGGCTCTGGGTACCGGACCTAACGGAATACTAGTAGTTCCCGTTGCCTTCAATGGATGTTCTTTGACCGGGAAAAAAACAGGTTGCCAGCGAAATAGCAAGAAATCTGACCCTGTGTATGCTAACAAATGCAGCTCTGTCAGCAACCTGTTTACAAAACTGTCACCAGACCTAGTTATAAACACTGTGTGTGTCCTGGGTATGATTTGCTGTATAATTCAGATCTTAAGCATGTTTTGCAAACTGGAGCTGTGCTTATAACTAGATTTGAGAGTAGCCATGTGGTACCCAGATTTCATATTTGGTCTGGGAGAGAGAGAATGAGTAATTTCAGATAATGAATATGTTTGAGAAAGTCAGGATGTGCATACAAACATTTTGTGAACACAATAAGGCAGTTTGAAAGGATGTATTTGCTCAGCTTTAGCAGGTCATGACTCTGAGCACTGAAAGGCAGACTGACGCCAGTGCCATGGCTTCAGCACAGTGAGTAAAAGCAGCGTTAACAGAAGGGAAGGGAAATTGGTAACAGCTAGTCAAAGCATCTCTAGATAATTCAAAGATGAGATTACAGTTCCTAGGTATGAAATGGATGGTTTGTTACTTGCTTAAGAATCTTAACAGCAGAAGGATGAGAGGGTTCTGTTCTTCCAAGGAAGCATTTAACTGCCTTGGCTGATAGGTATTTTTCTGTCCCTGCAGTGCCTTGTGTATTTTATTCACTGCATACCTTCCAGCTTATGCAACAAATGAGGTAATATTCTTATGAAAGCTCTCTCTTACATTTGCACATTCCACAATGCAGTACATCTTGACTGGTTCATCCTATAGAAGAAGAGTAATAATCATCCAAGTAGACTTTGTGTCATAATCTACCTTCCTGATTAAGGCATCTAAAAAAATATGTAACTCAGGAGATTCAGTTTCTGTGATCTAAACTGAATGGATGTACAGATGGGAGATTCAGGCAGTGATTCAGAGCATTTAAAAGGTATGCCTCTTTTCCTATAGATCACATGTGGGTCAAAGGAGGATCTGTGTGATGCTAAATGAGTCTGTATCTCGTGTGTGATTCTGCTAATTCTGAAAGAGAGGGCAAGTACATCTAAACGAGATGATTGGAGGACTTCAGAGTTGTTTGGTTGGCATACAAAAACCTGAATTTCCCTTTTCAAAGACCAAGGAAAGATTGTACTCTAAAACAAAATAAGTAATTGAACGTAGGTATGTTGCATATGTATGATACTTGAGGACAGGTTATCTCAATTGTTCTTTGAGTTTGCATAAGCTGAGAGGATGGAATTGAGCAGACAGAACCTGACCTTGTATGTGTGTATCTAAACGCAGTACAACTGAATTGACATTGCACACGTAACTTACACAAACTGGAGCATGAGCAGGCCGCCTGCACTGAAAGCACTGTCTTCTGAGAATGCGCAAGCACAGCATAATTACATTAGATTTTGCACCTGTCTATTGTAGCAAGTTCCAAAGGCTGAATATTGGTAGTATATTTGATATCAACATTAGCAATCCCTAACACTGCACCCATTAAAGACAATGGCAAAGCAGTGGGGATAGCTCAGATGCTGAACGAATACCAGCTCAACTCAGAATGAATCTGTGTTTTACTTCAACAGAACTGTTTATACTAAAGGGATTTTGTTCCCCTATGGTTTGATATTAAGTTGTTTCCATCAAGTGAACGCTCATATAAACATGATCTCCTATATCGCCCTGAAAATCATTCTATGCCAATTACTTTCAAAACAAATACCAGATGTATATTTATATTGTTTGAGGTAAACGCTCACAACTCTCCATAGCCCTCGCTTCTCCATGATTCAGGCTGCAGTGGAAGTTTCAGCACAGTTTCTGGTTTATAATTCGATGGCAAAGAAAACAAATTCATACCGTGGTCTAATTGGAAACACAATTTAAGTACCACTGAGAAAGCTGTTTTCTTAAAACTTCTCTTTTGTGCTTTGGTCTTATCACCTTTGCAGTAGATTCAGATGTGAACTTGGCTTGGTCCTTCTATGTACAGATATTATGCTAGCACAGATAAAGTAATTCGGGCTCCTCTTGCCCCTGTCTCTGCCCCTGTCTGTTTTGCAGTTGCAGTTATATACATTGCTGGATTACAGTACACTACTTCCAATGTAAGAGTCTTATACATGGAGGGAAATATCAAGGAATATCTTACCTTCTCTTTAATCAAATAGTAAGGTTCTCTTCTGCTTCTGTCATGTCCCTGCATGCAGTATTTGACAAAATCAGAATCTAAGTTACCTTGTAATGGACATTATTATTTAACGATACTACATGCCTTAATCATTAGAAATAGATAATATATTATACTATATATAAAATAAATAGTAATTATATTTTGTGTATACATGTAGTATGAATTGCAATTATATTGTGGATTATCTGTACAATATAATTACTTCTAACATACTTGGAGAGAAATTACGATGATATGAAATGCGTATTTTAGGCCTGTGGCAAAATAAATAATAGGTATTTCACCTACATACTGTTGTTTGAATCTTGGGAATGTAGAATAATTTTATTGTTCTATCAGACTTGTAACTGAGTGATTCACTGTCTGATGGCACTTGTTTCAAACTCAGAAACCTTAGGCTACTAAGAAAACACTGGAAAACCATGACTTGCATCCATAGCAAATACTGAATTCAGTGGCATTCATCTCTCTGAGTCTTTGTAAGAACGTGGAAGAAAAAATATAGGAAAATGCATTTGGCCTAAACTGTGGTATTTCTCCTGAAATATTTCTGGGTATGTATGAAGGGATTCCTTTCATAAATTCAATTTCATTGAAAGAGACAGAAGCAGCTGGAAGGCACTTAAAGGGAGAAGTTGGACTTGCTGTTGCTTATATAATGGAAAGGTTAAAATCCTCAGTAATACTGAGGAAAGCTACTTAAAGCTGTTTTTTTAATCTTTTCCTTTTCCCTTTGGTTTAGGCATTCTATGTATTAATATTTGTGAATACCAATAAAAGAAGAAACATCCTAGCTAGTGACTAAAAAAGCCACATACATGGAACCTGTGTGTGGCTGGAGATTCTAGATCTGTCTAAAATGTCAAACTGTTCTGCCACCCTTACCCCAAGAAAGGTGAAGATTTAGGCCTTTTTCCAATGTTGCAGTGTTTTCTCTGCTTAGTTAGGTATTTAGACCATGGTAGTACGTTCAGTGTGGTTACAGTTTTTCATCTCACACATGAAGTTTTAGCCTCCACTATGACAAGAGATGGATGTCTCCTGGTAGTCTTGAGAATGGTGTGTCTTAAAAAACAAATCATAGTAAGAAAATAGTTTTAGAAAGTTTAAGGGAGTTTAAAAAAATAGAACGAGACATTTGTATTTTACTTTCCTTAACATGGAAATTCCAAGAGTCATCTTAATAGAAGACTCTGTGTTTAAGACTCGGAGTGAGCAATAAACCCCTCTGTAATTGAGTTACTATAGTTTAAGCATGTCACCGGTTTATCTTTTGTTGTTTCATTCCTTCAGAGGCAAGAAGTGGGTGTTCAGAATCCCTGGGAAGCTGCAGTGAGACTGTTCCTCCCAGTGGCAGAAAACTTCCATTTTTAGCCTTGCAGGATTACAGGGTAACAGACATGAAATCTGTGATATGTGTCTGGCTTTACCTTTTGTTTTTGTTCAGGCAAGGAACTGGGAATTAACTAGAAAAGATTATAGCTGCCTGGTAGTTTGGTTTGGATGAGTTGAGATGGTAGCCGCTCTGCAGCTGTGGCTTTTCCACAGAGGCTGCAGCTGATCTGGAGGTGTAACCCAGAGTTTCTTCATTCTTGGCTTTGTGCTGGGACAATCATAGGGAAAAACTGCAAATCTGAAAGGGAAAGAAATAAAGGGATCATTCCAGAAACGAGATGTCCTCTGCAAAGAAGACAAGTGATAGCCTCAGGAAAAGGTTAGTAGCATCAGTGATCATACAGTTAAAGACTATACCATAATGCCTTTACACCAGTTTGCACAAGCATTTATAATGCTGGCATTTTCTAAATTTTGAGTGTTTTTATAACTTTAATATTTTTAGCACAGTTTTGACAATGTGCTTTTGGAAAACTTTCATATAATACCAGAAAGAAAATTCTGTTACTCAAAAATTATTGATTTGCATATGGATCATCATCAACGTTTAGAATAACAGTTTCTGTTACTTGACCGATCGGAGTGGCCAACAGCAGGAGTAGTAGGTTACAGTCTCTTCTGTGGACCAGCCAGTTAGGGGAAGAAAGGGAAAGGATGTAGTTGCTAGTAGATGTCACAGAAAATGGTTGAAAATAAGAGAGTGCTGGCATTTGTGATTCTTGAATCTATTCTACAGTCTGAAGAAAGTGTATTTAACGCAATAGGTCATTATGCCCTGGCTGTTTTGCACTCCCATTCCATCTGTCTCTTGGAGTCTGCTCTGCTTTTCCATTTCTTTCTTGTTACCCCAAACTTTGGCTTGTTTCCAAGCTAACAAGCTTCTTCAGGTGAGTTACGTGGGCACCATCAATGGATTTTGATGATACAAGAAGCAGAATTTCTCAGCTCTCAGTTCTGGTGCCACAGCAGCTCCTGGGGGCCAGGACTAGAAATTGCATTAAAAACACCAAACTGCCCTATAGATCCTTTTGTAACTGGGAGGCTGCTCAGTTGACCTGTGGGAAGGATGCACACGCAGGCTAGTGATGGACATGGAGGAGGTGTGTGAGGTCAAGTCATCAGAAGATTTCAGTGGAGTATTCAGAAAATAATGGTGCTACTCTCGAGGAGACTTATATGGAGAATGGATAAAACACAGGTTTTAGCACTTTATAGTGTGGCCAAAATTTGGCATGTTTTCAGAAGGCTAGTACTGGGCATGACCGTGACAGTCTGATCCCTCATGATAGGGTAACCTCTTTTCTGTCCCTCAATATCTCTCCCAAAGTATGCAGACAACATAGATTTTCAGTGAAATGGCTGTAAGAAAAATATGGGGAAAAGCGAGATTGCTCCCCTTTAACCCCATTTTCAGAACAGCTGTACTATTTTATTTTAAACTTACCAGAAAAATTCAGCCTGACACAGACACTCAGCATGGAAAATTTCATCTTGAGCACTTAGAGTCTGGCAAAGTTATAAACAACTGAAAGCAGGGTCCTATAATGGAAAGTGTTAAGCAAGCTTAACTATTGATGGAAGTAAAAGCAGAGCATGTAATACAAGTATGGATGGACATTTGTCTGCATAAGCAGATAGAGAGTATTCAGGATTATGGGGTAGGTATCAATGGCTCAGCTGGATTACCAATCAGGTACAAAGCAACAAATGAGGTACAGAAATCAATCTATAGGTACCTTTGATTGTTCATTTTTAGCTCTGCAGGGGCAGTTTAGCAGACATGCTACAATGCGGGAGAGTTCCTTGCCTGCTGAACATAATGAAGCTACTTCTTTTAGACCAACGTAAAGGAGATATTTAAAGAGATCTGAGCAGGGGTTTGGCCAATGTCTCAGTGTTTAAGTGTGCTCCCTTGCTGTAAAGCTGTTGATAATTAAGCTCTGGAGATGATATTAAAGCAATGGAGTTACAGCTGTGGAAAAGTTTGCCCTTTGCCTATTCTGTGTGTAGTTTGTTCTCACCAGCCATGCAACATAGTTCCTATGCTTGGGAAAGGAAAGATGTGAGTTTTTTATATGTAATAAACTGTCTGTTTTACTTCACTGGATTATAATGGAAAATAATATTTGAAACACTCACTGATTTTAGCTTAACTAAACAAGCAGTGACAGAACCAACATTATTCTTTAGGAAAATTGTGGGGAGGGCTTTTCCTCATCTCTCTATACAGTAAAAATAGCTTTAATATGTTTGCATCAGCAGTTTCTGTTCCTGAAAGCTGTGTTTAGATGGCATAGGCTTTTTGATATTTCTCTTTGGCATGGTATGCACATACTGTAGTAATCCATTTTTTCATCTGCTTGTTGCTAATAATGAGCCACCTAAGCTCTGAAAACCTCCCTCTGCTGTTAGCCGTAGAAGAATGTTTAAAGGATTTAGGGATGTCAGTCATCGTCTTGGTTTTTAGCAGGAGTGTGCGTATGTGCGCAGGGATGAGGGGAAGGGAGCGTGAGCTGGAGTTCAGAAATTGCACTGCGTGTGTGGTCTGAGGTTATTTCTCATTTCATGAAATGCATGCTTCATTCCTGGCTCAGGCAAAACTTGCACGTCACTGAATAAGTCCCTTATCCACTTTCCAAAACACTGAAGAGATTTGAAAGGGCTCTGTGGGTGGACTGCTACTATCAGCAAAAGCAAATAAGCTAACCTATTTAGCTAAGCATTTTTTAATACTTAAATAGAATAACCTTCAGCGACTCTTGAACAGTTGTGGCCAGCCAAGGGAAGAGAAGAGGAAAAAAACACAGAAGTTTAAGCAGTCACACCTTAATTAACATTAAAGGCTGGATTATAGTTCTTGCTGTGTGGAGGTGCTATCTGATCAGTCCAGGGAGAACACTGGGGAATGATTAAATGAACTGACTGTGCTGCTCAGAGTCCCCTGTGGTGTGCCAGTCATAGTTTATTCAGCATTTCACCTTCCTTTAGTCGGATGTGGTGCAAACTCATTATAGTCACCCGAAAAAGATGAATCCAAAGACTCCTTGTATCAAGCTGTTTTAGTGTCCAACATAAGTAAATGGTTCTGCCCTGGAAAACCATGGCTGTCCAGTAGCAAAACGTTATGAGTAGCAATGCTAGCTCTGTGCTAAATTTCAGCATCCAAAATAAATTATGGTTTATTTCATGGCAGGGGGGAAAAAAAAAAGCAGCAAAAACCCAAACACCAAACACAACAGCAACAAAACCCCAAACAACAAAAAATCTCAGAATGCTAACAAACCAAACCAACAGCTGTAGGTGAGTGAAACCCAAATGACAGGACAGCACTAGGGAGCCTTACAAAATGTTACTGTTCCTCTAGTTGGAAATTATTTGACCAGAATAGGGTTCAGTACTCCAAATTCTGCTTTCGGTTTATTTCTCAGTGATCAGAATATCATTGATCTTGAGAGATTTACTCTAAATTAGCAATGTAGCTAACACCACAGCTGCCTGACTGATGCATTTACAGAATTAACTTTATTATTACTCTGAGCTAAATCAATATGAAAGAATCTCCTTCGAAGTGAGTCTCAGACAGAGATCATGGAGACTGAGGGATCAGGACAAAGCATAATAATGTGATTTGGTTAAAGCATCCAGTGACAGATATGAAGCAGTGACCTTCTTGCCCTAGGTAGCACAGGATGGACCGGCACCTCACAGAGGTGCAGCAGAGTGCAAGGCTGCAGGCTTTGCCTGAGGAGGGAGGTTCCTGCATCAGTAGGAGAGAGGGAAAAGTTGGCTTGAAGGTGAAGGATTTTCCTGAGACCTTTTCAACCCAAAACGCAACTTTGAATACTTCTCACCTGCCAATACCAATGTTAAATTGGATCCCAAGAGTCTCACTTCTGAATAAACAGTGGAGAAATGAATATTGCCAAGAGACCATTGAATTACAAGGGAGAAGGAAAAGGTATTTGATGTTTTTGCTTCCTTCGTAACATTAGCAATTCCTGCTTGCTCAGTGCAGGCTGAAGACTGATTAATTGCTAAAGCCATGTCACATGTTGTCTTTGAAGGATGCACAGAGCCAGAAAGAACTGGCAACACTGGTTCTTATCTGTTTCTACAGCCCAGTGCCACAGACCTCACCAATCACATCTTCCATGTGGGAGTGAGGGGGTTGGCTTAGTCTTCACGGTCATGTCAGATCTCTGTTCATCTGTTGTTAGTTACCTTCTCCCCCTGTGGAAACTGAGGCACAAGGCAGGTAAACGACACATACAAAAAGCCTGTGATGGACCCAGATTGCTTTAGACCTGAGCTGCAAAACTGTTCTTCCTTTCTTAGATTGTGTAGCATCCTGCAGCAGATCTTCCACTGGGCTGGTTGGCAGACCTGCCCAAACAATGAGCACTGGAGGGTGTTGTGACATGAAGTAATTTGTGCAGTCAAGGATGGTATGGAGGTCTCCACAGCATGTGCAGATACAATCTAAACAGATTAATCAACATAGGCCATAAAAGATAAATATTTTGTGTAATTAAAAGTTAAGGGTAAATAAATCTGGATAGTGGAACAATTTAGCTGATGGGGAAAGGTGGGATTTGAAGAAAGTTTTAGGATTTACTACAGGCCTATCACAAATGATCCAGAGAGAGTTCTGAATAACAGCCTAGCAATACACTAAAAAAAGTCGTTATATGTTTTCCCTGCCCGTGGGTGATGGCGGCTGATACTGAAGTTCTCCACATTCTCACCAGTTCTAAAGCTGAAATTTATCTTGTGGTGCTGTTTATTTAGTCTGACTAGTTCTGGACAAAGTGTTAGCCCCTCATTCATTTGTGCTTAATGCACAGCAGCAAGTCCAGCTGCTGAATATGGGACTTTTCTCTGCAGTTGTCTGCATTAGTGTCTGGCTACTAAGACCAAGCTGTGCTGCCAGACCTCCATGACACTGTCCAGACAAGGCTTTCCCAGAGCTGGATGAGCCTAGGAAAAAAAAAAAAAAAAAAAAAAAAACAAAAATCAAAACCCACTTCGAGAAATCCATGCCAATTTCAAATACCACACTGTGAAGTACTTCTGCTTGTGAAGCTAGCAATCAGAAAACCTCTGCCTGGGAGAGGGCTCTGAACCAGCTCCTATTATAGGACCTGACGCTGAGTTCTTGATGGTAAATGACCACATTACTCTTTGGAGCCTGTGGGTGTCAAAGAAAAGATGCATGTGAGAAAAGTCACTGGCTGAAAGCAAGGGCATGTTTTGAACACTAGAGGTAGTTTAGTAGCCCAAGCCTGTTTCTGATTAAAATCAAGGTCTTTCAGATGAATGGAATGTAAACCACATACCAATTATTGGAATCCCATAAAGGAAACTCCCTTTTCCGTCTGTCTATCCATCCATCCGCCCACCCACACAAGTACAGTGTCTCAGAAATATCCCTCTGTAGAAATAATGGAAAAATTCAGTGCTGGCTTCCGTTTTCCTTACCTCCCAGGTGCTGGATGACATCTGAAGAGATGAAATTGCAGTGAAGCCACTTAAACACTTATCAAAGAAATGGACCTGCTAATTAAAAGGATAATATTTCCTGGCACCAAGACAAAACACACAAAGCTGAATCTCAAGGCCTTCCTCAAGCAAACTTGTGGGAATGTGGCTGTGTGAGGGCTGCAGGAACAAGCCTTAGAGTGAGACTTGCTCAAAGTGAAAGCATTAGATCAGCACACAAGTTAGAAAAAAAAAACACTAGGGCATGTGTATGCCTGTTTAATTTGCCAGATCTCTCATTGCTTTGCATTCCCGCAGCACTCTTTATTGAGGCTCTTCTGTGTAATTCATTACAGTAATTAATCTTCCCATCGCTTCCATCAGGCAGGAGGTTTTCTCCCAGGTTAGCTGTGCATTGTAAGTGTCTGTTTTACAGATAGCGAAACCAAGCCACAAAGTTCGGAGACAGCAGGTCAGTGCCGAAGTATGATTGAGTCCCATTCCTGGCTCTAAACACAATGCACGCTGTTTCTCCTGAGTAGGCACTACTCTCAAGCACACTGCTTAAATGAGCAGATCTTCCCGCCATGAATGAAGGCAATATATCTGTTTTGGTGAGCAGTCTTTACTTCTAACATCCATAACCCCCATCGAGAATTTAGATGAATGATAAAGGTAATGCAATGGCATGCTTTTCACGTTCCTACTGTATTTGCGGTACAATTCAGTCTCAATGCAAAAGGCAGCCTTTGGACAGCTGGAAGAAGTTTTAAATGTTAATAATTTGGATGAGTTGATTCTACAGTGGTATTAGGTCTAGTTCATGGTAACTGTTTTTTGATACTCTGCTGGCCTCTAGAGGGATAATTTATACACAAGCTGAAGCAATAACCTAGGGATTTTAAAAATTACTGCCTGCTCTTCAATCTTCTTGCCAGGTAATTCTTTTCTATTTTGCAAGACCTTTAGGTAATGAGGCTTTGTAGCCCTTTGGAAACACTTTTTTTCACTTCCATGATTTTCCTTCTCTCTAGGCAATAAATGTAAGGTATGTTTCTTCTGCTCAAACAAAGAAGGGTAGAAAATCCTGGCAATAAACGCCTCTCAACTGCTGAAGTGAGAAGCTCTGAGGAAAATGTGCCAGAGAGGTGAATGAGAGAAAGAGATGCAGAAAAGAAAGATTACTTTTTATGTATGACATTTATAAATAATTTAAAAGCTCCTAAATGTTGAGAATTCTTCTCATTAATCCTGCCATATTCAGTGAAAAGCATAACTGCATTGTGTTAAAAGGGAAAAGAAAAAAAAAAACTTTGAAATCACCAGAAGGCAGCACATCTTCCTTGGCTTTTTCTGGTTTCTGTTTCTCTACTTACTACAAGGGTTTGCTGTATTTTCTACTTCATTCCCAGGCCCCATCTTTTTTATTTCTTTCAGCATACATGTATTAAGTCTGAGAAAAACACTCAACAGAAAGGTTGACAATTTTCTGCTGAAGGTAGATAATGGTTTGTAAGCAGTAGCTGCTTTCAAGGGACGTTGTGGCTTTGTTCAATATTAAGCACATCTTTTCTTAATGCCTAAGGTGTACCTTTCTGTAACTTCAAAGCATAGGAGGCATCTTGCTACATCTGTGTGAAGACTTGCGTTATTTTTCCGAAGTCATCTATACCCTTTATCCAACACCAACAGCACACATCCTCCAGGTCCTCAACTCCATCCTGGCCCTTTGCCTCTGCTCCCCATGGCCAGTTCTCTCCTAGTCGAAATGTCTTTTATCTTCTCAGGATATCTCTATTACCACTCTATTGGCAGTTTAACACTTGGAGGGAGATTGGCTTGCTGGTCCCCAACCCAAAATAATTTGTAACTTCTCTGTGCCTAGTGATACAATAATTGTGGAATATGTTTATATTAGCTGCTGCTTTTCCCTTGGAGGGGAATATCAGGAGCTTTCAGTGTAGTGAGGAGCCTCATCTAGAGAGCGTCCTGATGTCAAATGCTATTTTAACATTTAAGTTGACATACCTGTTGACCATATTCTCCCACAATGTCCTTTGCACCATTTGAACATGTATGGCAAATATTATCAGGTGCGACAAAAGGTCAAGTAAGGCCTCTGCAGTAGGGTACACATCTGACACCGGATTTGCCTGTGTTAAACCTTATTCTAGTAAAACACTGAAGGAAGTAAAACACTGTAATAATCAAGATCTACATCTGTAATCTACAGCAGAAGTCCTTTTGGCTTCAGGAGGGCTGCGCTTCCAGTCTTGTGTTGAAAACACAAAAGATCCCGCACGACTCCAGTGTGCCGGCATCCCACAGAAAGATTTTCTCTCTTTCCTCCTCTGTGCTGTTGTTCTACAGATACATCATGAAAATAGCACGCTTTGAGTTACCCATTACTCATCAAATCTTGCTTATACTCTGCAGCACATACAGGAAGCTATCCAGTTAAAAAAGTGAAGCAGAGCATAGTGGCATACAAAGAGTTGGTGAGAACTTTTAAAATTGTCTGAGCAGCTACTGATGCTTGCTGTGTCCCACTGGAGAAGCCAGACAAGGTGGCCTGTACAAATCTAATCTTCATGGGACTGTGTATATACAAAGTACAATTATCAGAGATCATGGTGACTCTCTGTAGTTTCTGGGTATTGTTAGTAAAAAATGTGTCTCCAAATGGAGAAAGAATGAAACAAAGGAAATTCTGAGTGTTTCATTCAATTAAGAAAATTAATGGAGCGGTGTAGAGCTTCAGAGTTTCAGTGTTGTTTTGCGGGCTTGGTTAGTGTGTGGTGTGCAAAATGAGGCAATCAAAAAGCAGCTTGGCCCTAAAATGTGCACTAGAAATTACTGGATTAGTGGCAACGGTAACTACAGATGCCAGGGAACTGCAACAGCGACATGTCGTCTGTGCAACAAATAACTGGGGTCAAAGAGAAAGCACAAAGACCACATTCAAAGGCTGTGTCCTTTTGTTGTGGGAAACAGCCTCACCATGCAAATGCTTATTCGTTCAAACAAACCTTGAAGAAACTGCTGGAAATTGGGACAAATTAAAAAAATATGCAGGTCAGTGCAGGCCTTTCAGGAAGACAATAACAGAGTATTTTAGATTCATCAGGTTGCAGGTGACAGCACAGAACCAGCTGAACATGTTGTAGCAATTCTGTAGCTGACACATAACACAACAATAATCGCCATTTATTAAATGAGAGTTAAAATGGAGCTTGGTATAAACTCCATGGTTCCTCTAATTTGACAACCAGAGTATCACACACAACCGAGAGGAGTGAATATGCAAAAAATCTTGATGCTGTGAGCAAATTAAACAGGGGAGATCCATCTCTTTCTCTTGGGTGTTGATACAGTAAAGTTCACGTGTAGTTGTAAAAAGCTGAGGCGAAAACTGTGTGTTGTGAAGCACAGGAGTGCTGCATTCTTCAACAGAGACGGAAAAAAGGACATTCATCTGATCCGCTGCAGTACAGAATATCCAGACAGCTTACTACGGAGACTAAATTAGGTGCTGAATCTCACCGCCTTCCCCGCCCGCCTCCGGCCCCAAGCTTTGATCTGAATCACTCATTATTCTCTTGAATTTGGAGGCTGTAACAGGCATGCAGTGTCAGTGAATATGGCCCAGAGTGCCTGAGGGCCTGGAAAGAAAGGGAAAAAAAAGAGTTCCTGCCTTAATAAAAATGAAGCTTCAGTTTCAGACAAAGTATGTCAACTTTGGATCAAAACTTCTGGGAAGTCCAAGAAGTCCATGATTTCTGAAGAGGTTTCACCTTTGCCTAAAAGGTGAACAAGTTCTCCCACGTGGAGTAGAGGCATGCCATGTGCTGGAAGGTCTTTCCTGTCCTTGTGTTTCAGTCTTCTGCATCAGCAGAATGTCACTGTGCTCGTGTTGACAGAGGAACTTAGCAGCTACTAAGAGCTGCCCGAGTAGGAAATTATCTTCTCCTATTACAAATAACCAAACTCTAAATCTTGATGTAGGAGTACATGTACAGGTCTTATGAGAATGACAGAGAAATGAGGTCCTTTATGGCACCAACTGTTACGACATTCATTTCAAGCTATCAATTAAGTTGCAAAAGTTGGTTGCTTGCCAGTGAAAGCAGGAGGTAGCTGAAGACAGTCATTTTATGGCATATTTTCATATGATGGGGCAAGATTTAATACAACCCTACACTGGCTAAACTGTTGTGTGTTGTAGGAAATCAGTTGACTCATATACACAAACAGCTGTTTTAACCTTTAGTTGAAAACAAGTTAGAGAAGCTAACTTGTCTTTTCAGATTATGTTCCCATGAAGCACAAGTCTTTCACATTCCAGGCAACATCAGGATCTTGGAAAGATGCTGAATCAAAAGTCTTTGAAAGAAGTAACCAGATATTTGAATTCAACTATGGGAGAAATTTTATGTTATTGATAGTTGTGGCTCTGTAAGTTTTTAATGTCTTTTTTTATAGATTCATATTGTTTAAAGCCAGAAGGGACCATTAGCTTCTTTCACAACCATTGAATTTCATTTGCTTCATGTTAGGACATTAAGCATACTTACAGTACAAGAACTTTAAACAGCTTTCACTGTGCTTTATACTTTCAAGATTGTCCAGTGCAACATATGCATAGATAGCCTTCAGATGCTCGTTATAATTAGCAAATCTTACTCTCCAAAATCCAACCATTCCTATATGATTTTTTCCACATTATTTGGCTGTATCAAGAACACAACATAGGAAGGGAGCTCTTCCATTATCCACTCTTACTCACCTGCACACACTGTCAAAACAAACACAACTGATTGCTAGTAAACCCACTGGGTTTTTTTTAGTTTTTTTTTTTTCCTGGAAGCAGGAATAGAAGGATCCATACTAGATTTATATTTTCCAGACTCCATCCTACTATGTTGCTTAGGTATGAAATTGCTGAATAGGATTTCCAATGGGAACTCCAATATGGAGTTCATCTTTCATGACTGGACTCTTTTTCCTTAGTGAGATTTTAGAAATTCTACAAGAAAGGAAAGAAGCTCATTGGAAAATAATAGGAGAAAACTGATACTTTCAGTTTGCAGGGGACACTGTTTCTGGCAACAGTCTGAGTGAATCTATGCAGCATACCAAATGCAGCAGCAGAAGGGACAGGACTGTTTAATGAAAGACGTTGTTATCTTTTTTTTAGCCTTTATTGTTGAGGAAACTGGAAGGTATTTACTGAATCAAGCAGAGCTTGGGTGGTGAAATGCCGCCACTTACAACTGAATTTTCTCTCTCTGACACGTTTAACATGCAGCATATCACCAAGAATTTAGCAAGTAATTGCTTCCTGTGTGCAGAGCTCTCACTTTCAGAACTGCAGAGCGCTCACGAGAGCCATGGAAGTTAATGGAACTGGTGCCTGGGAAATGCAAAGTGCCTGCTAGTGCTAGAAAGTCTGAAAAAAAAATACAAGGAGCCTCAATTTAGGCATCCAAAGGATGTGGGCCCCTTGGACATTAATCTGTTTGTGCTTCCATTCCTATCTTTTATAGCAGTCCCTCATTTCATAGGCTTGTTATAAATGCAGACTGTGAAGCACTTCAGTATTATAATAAGAAGGAAAATAGAGATACCTGCAAAGATCTTCGCACTTCTGTCTTCAGAGTTGTGTCTGAATTATGCAAAAGGCACATGCAGAACATTGGGGATGGGACATGCTCACGACTAGCTGCCCATTTGGTAAACCCTCGCCATACCCTGAGGCACACATGCAAGTGAACTCAAGGAAGATTTTATGAGTGAAGGAAGTTCTGGTGTTCTTCATTTTAAGTAATTGAATCTGAAACTTCATTGTGTATTTTTAGTTCTACATGTGTGCACCATACATGCAAAATACTGCCATCGTTAATAGTTTTGCTTTTCAGGATCCTTATAGTCGTAACCCTAATTGGAGGTTCCTAAAATTTTCCTTTTATTCCTAGGGTTCTCTTTCACTAGAAAACTGCTTGTGGGTTTTCTACATCATGTAATTTTTTATGTCTAAATCAGAGAAATAAATGTTTGTCCACAAACACTCCCTTCATCTCTCCAAAATCAGAAGGAAAATCAAGAGCTTTGCATTCTGTAGCATTGTCCTGTCCTTACCTGCTTTGGTTCTCTGTTCTGTAAGTGATCATTTACTGACCTAGCTGACAATTATTTAACTTCTACTTTGTTTTCACCTCCCTGCTCCCTGCCCTGTCCTTCTTTCTGAGGATGTCCTGTCTGGTATTTCAGTGAAAGAATTTCTCTGATAATATTAACATTCACAAAAATTATATCATCCTATGCACAAAATTTACATTCTTTTCCTAACACAGCATGAATAGCTTTTTCATCTTTTCTTGTAAGTGGTACTTAAATTTGCAGTATTTCTTGCTTAGGTCTGTCAAATACCACAGAGTTTTCTCTTCTACCAGTTTACAAAACCTCATAAATATTTAATGGCTATCATTTAGTATACTACTTACTTCAAAGGCATTTCTACAATCTCACCGGCATTTCCCATCTTGAAGATATATCCATCAAAATTGTCATTATATACAATCATCACTGGAAAAGCAAAAGGTTGACTGGATACAGTATACACTTACAATAACTGTCGGGGCATGGCTAAAAGATCACCCTTATGAGTGTAACCCCCTTCCAATGCCTATCCATATAACAAAGGAATTTTGCAGTATACTGCTCTCACAGCCCAAGTCTGTAGGTCTTTTCTCATTCATTACACAGAAAATGGATTAATTTGTAATGAAGCCAACAAATCTCTAGCTGGCACATGCTTCTTAATTGACATGCTAGGCTTCTTTTTGTTCCTGTTCTCTAGTTCATAGAGACCAAATATGGTGTCCTTGGGTGAAACAAGAGACTGAGGGACTGCCGAGTTCTTCAGGATTTGCAACTTCCAGATGTTTTTACACAACTGTTCAAAATTGAGATATTGGGTGTATGGCTTTCATTTTGTTTTTCTACAGTATGCTCTTTTGCTCCTTTGCCCTCCCTTCCTTTGTGTAGTATTTGAAATGGTTTAAGGTAAGGGCATATATTGTCTATCCGTTTTTATTGTGGCTCTGGATCCAATCAGTGCTGCTAGTGGTTGAGTGAACTTCTCTATCTAGTAGCTTTTTACAAGCTTCTTTACGCTGTCTGAGTAGTTATGTCTTTCTTTGGCAAAAAAATGTTTGACACTGCTGGATTGAATGAAACAGAGTTTTTCAAATTAATTTCTGAACTCTGCTAATGAAAAGGAGTAATGTGAGAAAATAAATCATTACTTTGAAAAGACCCTTATGTTGTATCTCATAAAAGAGCCTTCAGATGTTCTTTAGTATGAACTGTATTTATTTTTATTACTCTTCCTAATATCTAATAATGAAACCTCCTATTTATGTGCTTCATCTTCAAAGTGCCTTGAAAACATTTGCTATCTGAACATCTGCAGGACTGGATGTCCTTCTGCCATTCAAAATGTCTCCCACTACTACATGAGACAATCCGATGTAAATGATTCCAGCATGACTTCACCACATGCCAGACTCCTGGGAGAATGATTTTGCTTTGACTTTAAACTCATCTCCTATTTGCCCACAAGTTCGCAGCATATTTCAAACATTCTTGGGTGTAGATTCAAACATACAATAGCAAAATAATACATTTCTGTATGACACAAAATTGAATTTGATTCTTTTGTAACTGGAGTTTTTAATACATGCTACCTGGTAGCTTTAATTCCAGAATCATGCTAAAGTCTAGTGCAACACAAATGTATATTGAGATCTTCCATTCCAGCTGGACTTACTTAGCTTGTTCTTCCTTCAGTGAGACAAATTTACAAATGTACAATTTTTACTAGTTTCAAGAATTTATTGCCTCTCCTATTGTGTGAGCTGGTCATGTTCATGGTCTTCTACAAAAGATGAACTTTGCCTGTGTTGAAGGGGAGTTTCAAGCAAGGTAAGTGAGCACAACTGATTGACTTAATTGTAAAATATTCCCTCCCCAGACACCTAACGCTGCAGTGGAAGTCTCCAGTATCTAACAGGGCTACTCCTTTTCACTGTTTGTGATTGCCCTGTGTCAAAGAATATCACCCCCTAGCTCCGCAGTCAGAATGATAACGGAGTGCTCCCTGATTCCCTGCCAGTGAAGTTGGCTATATTAACCTAGCCATCACTTTAAGTGAATTACTGTCATTGGTAGCTAAGGGGAGTGTATTATCAGGCAGCAAAGCAACTCCAGAAGTCCATAGCCTCCTCTACAGAGTTGTCTCCCATAGATTCCTGTTCAGCCATGGAGCTCAGGAGTAACCTTCTGTATCAGTGAGATCACACTGCTGAAAAAGACATGAGTGAACAGGTAATCAAGTGAACAGTTTTGTTGTGGGACTTAACATTCATTGGGATCTTGCATTATTCTTATATGGGGTATGAGTCTAGTTTCAGTGAAATAGAAAAACCCCACACAAAACCCCAATGTGCACAGACTTTCAAAGGAAGAGCATAGTAACTGGCAAACTCAAATTTGGAGATGAACTTTCATCTGTTCCTGAACAGTCATTCAGGGCCTATTTGTCGTGTTTAGACCTATTTAAATTTTTTTTTTTTCACTTGGTTCCTTTGGTATTTGAGGTTGAGAAATGGCAGATGAGTGTGTTTTATGGGAAAGTTTAAAGGAAAGAGTTCATGTGCAGCATGTTATCAATCATGTCTTGTAAATATGAATACAGCATTTACACTGCATCACATCAAAAGCCAAATGTTATGTGACATCTCCACCGTCATAAACTTTAAGGAAGCTTTTTTAAAGTATAGTGATCCATCTCTGAAACTGGATGCCTGCTGTCAGCATTGGAAGCAGCAGTGCTCTGATCTGAAAGAGCTGGTAGCAGGGAGTGCAAATGCCAAGCTGTGAGTCGTGGGGCTACTTTGGGAAGAACCAGAGATTCGCTGTCACCTGCTCCAGTGGCAGTGAGGAAGTCTGGCATCTCTCCAGCTGTGCCTGTGAAGAAATCATTATGAGTGTCTCACTACAGCATATGGAGAGTCGTCTGTCTTTAACCTCTGCCTCCCACTATCCTAGTAGAATTAACTTTGGTTAATCTCATTGGTATTTTATTTATAGAATTTGGGTTTGTTTTTTTTTTTTACAACGAGTGTGACTTTTGGGATAGTTCTATCAGGACTTACATTATGGGTGGGAACATGGATATGAACAGAATCCATGGGTCTGAATTTTCACTTCTTATGGAGATGAATCTAAGTGCAACCTATTTCTGGCTTACATTTTTACCTGCTGTCACCATTATCCAGTGTGTGCATCCGGCCAGTAGCTTTTATGCAAAAAAAAAAGAATGCGACTTTGAGGAACACAGTGAGTGAGCATGATTTATTAGCTACTCGTCAACTCCCACATCAAGGATTCTGGGTAATGTAGTCCACAGGGCCTCTCCGTGGGGTAAACAGCACCAGATGGTTAACGTTAGTGCTGTGAGAGATCATGCTAGAAAGAGCCTTAGGCACAGGAACCTAACACAATACAACTGTGCCCCAAAGAGTGGGCTGTGTGCCTGTGCTGTCTGCAGAGGCTGTTTCTCAAAAAGAGAGCCTGTGAGGCTCTACACAGCAGGACTTGTGGGCACAGGGAGGTGGAATGGGGACATGCACTAGAAAAAAAAGCATAGCCTCTGGGTGCTGGGATCTGGGATTCAGGAACAATGAGAACAAAAATGGCTGGGAATTGGGATTTCTGCTCTAAAGGAAATTCCAATGGTTTGAAACAAAAGCTTATTCCAAAACAGAACAAAATGGTAACATGCTTCTATTAAACAAAAGTCTGACAGTGATTACTGTGGTAGTATTGAAAAATTTTTTGTTTCAATATTAGTGTTCTAGTTCTACAGAACTTTGAAAATTAAATTAAATTAGCCCAAGTGATAGATAGTTCCAGTGATGTGTAAGTATTTAACATTGTATATATAGAGACTGCGGTGTTATATAAACTTGGTATTTCTTACAGTCTGAGCAACTAAAGTGTAATCAAAATGTAGAAATGCCAGTACATATTCCAGCCACTTCCTGACAAATTTATGGAAGCTAACCCTTTCCCACAGAGCTTTCTGATGCTGACAAATTGGATGTTTTTGACTAGTCTAAGTGGGGACACCAGCACCTGTCATGTAACAGTTGAAGCCTAATGGAAGCAGTTCCTTTGCTACCATATGTAGTAGATCAAGAGCTGTCCTGATAGCCCCATCCATCCCTGTTGTGCTAAGCCCAGATATTCAGGTTTATAGACCAGCATTTTGCATATTAGGTGCTTTCATATGAATGTCCTTCTTCTCTTCATTTTGGGAAGCCAAAGTGCTGACTGAGTTCTAGGCAGTTTCCATGGTGCTGGTGCCTGATCGGACATCTGCTTCATCACTCCATCTAAGCAGAGTGCTGTGGTCTTTTCTGATGTACTTGTTCCTATGTACAACCAGTGTTAGACTTGTAGGTAACACCAACACTGTCACAGGCAAAGCTAATTTAACTTTTAATTTTTAAAATATTTCCGGAATAGCAATTTAGTTGTCTATGATACATTTTAAAAGGCTGTTCTACAATCCAAGATGAGAATTTCCTGTAAGACATCGTTCTTCCTTGATTTGCTCAGGGGCATCTTGGCACATCTCTTTGGAAACCAGCAGCTGGATCCAGCAATTAGGAAAATTAAAACCATAGTTATGTGCAAAGACATATTTGTGGGGCCATAATGCTTTGGCCCCATGACTTCTAGCAAATTAGTTAATTTGCATTCCCAGCAGGCAGTAATAAGAGATCAATGTGTCCTAATTTTGATTGGAACTAAACAGGAAGGATAGAGACCCAGAGAAAGCATTAAAACAGCTTTAAGTGTAGTCTCTGGATCTAAAGAAGATAATAACTCAGGACAGTAGTGATTTCTCCAACGTGGTATAAATACGTTCTGTCCCTTCAGGAAAGAGAAGGTGGCCTGGATCTGCAACTGGAGCTTATGCTTGTGCTGGTAATGAGAATCATAGAATCATAGATTGGTTTGGGTTGGAAGGGACCTTTAAAGGTCATCTAGTGAAACGCCCCTGCACAGGGACATCCCCGACGAGATCAGGTTGCTCAGAGCCCCGTCCAACCTGGCTTTGAATGTTTCCAGGAACGGGGCATCCACCACCTCTCTGGGCAACCTGCTCCAGTGTTCCACCACCCTCACTTTAAAAAATTTCTTCCTTATATCCAGTCTGAATCTGCCTTCCTCTATTTTAAAAACATTACCCCTTGACCTGTCACAACAGGCCCTGCTAAAGAGTTTCTCCGCGTCTTTCCTGTAGGCCCCCTTGAGGTACTGGAAGACCACTATCAGGTCTTCCCGGAGCCTCCTCTTCTCCAGGCTGAACAGCCCCAACTCTCTCAGCCTGTCCTCATAGGAGAGGTGCTCCAGCCCTCTGATCATCTTCGTGGCCCTCCTCTGGACCTTCTCCAACTGGTCCAAGTACTTCTTATGCTGGGGCTCCAGAACTGGACGCAGTACTCCAGGTGGGGTCTCACAAGAGCAGTGTAGAGGGGCAGAATCACCTCCCTTGGCCTGCTAGCCACAGTTCTTTGGATGCTGCCCAGGATGCGGTTGGCTTTCTGAGCTTCAAGCACACATTGCCAGCCCATGCTAAGCTTCTCGTCCGCCAGTACCCCCACTCCTTCTCCTCAGGGCTGCTCTCAATCCATTCTCTGCCCAGCCTGTATTTGTGCCTGGGATTGCCCTGACCCACATCCAGGACCTTGCACTTGGCCTAGTTGGACTTCATGAGGTTGGCACTGGCCCACCTCTCCAGCCTGTCCAGGTCCCTCTGGATGGCATCCCTCCCTTCCAGCGTGTCAACTGCACAACGCAGTTTCTTGTTGTCAGCAAACTTGTTGAGGGTGCACTCTATCCCACTGTCCATGACACTGAGCAAGGTGTTAAATGGCACTGGTCCCAGTACCGACCCCTGAGGAACACCACTTGTACCTAATTCTTAATGTCATTTTTAAAGGGGTCATATGCTGTAAATGGCTGTGGTCTCCTACAGGAAATCACAAGGTATCACTGAAATCTGTACATCTCAAAAAATTGTCCAACATGTCTTTATTGGTAGAAGTAAACCATATGCATTCATATATATCCACCAATGTGAATAGAGCCCTTTACATACAGATTCGGGACTAGAACATTTAATCAAGTCAGCTGTAACAATGGCTATCTCTTGCTATGAAGAGGGGTAACTGTCCACTGTACTACAAGCACACTCAATCCACTCTACATACTGAGAGCCGTGTACAGCTGTCTTTCTGGGAAGAAAGAGGGTTGGGGTAGCTTTGACCTCGTTGACAGCCTATGAAATGCAGTCAGACAGCAAAGGTGAGCAATTTCTCTGCTGCCAGAGCTCGTTACACAAAGTCTTATCGCATGTCCTGCTCCATGTCTGTCCAGCACCTCTCTTTGACGTGTCAGACCACCAGAGCTCAGGCTGATTTGTACACCTCTGGCAGCTTGATATCCCTTTCACCTCTAACTTCTCTACTTACTGCCAAAGACCAACAAAATGAGGCTAGTTTTATCTAAAGCTGAAGTGGGTATGAAGGAGCAAGAGACCCTTTCAAAAAGTTCAGCAACTTTAACAACTGGGTATTTTGTAGCTTGAGAATGTCTCTAGGTTTGTCACTGCTTCATGATGGTCAGGAAACAATGGATGAGGTAAAATATAATTTCAATTCCACGTATTAAAGTATTTTCTGTTTTACCCCTCTTTCACGTTTCTTTGACACCATGGGAGAAATTCAGTTACTTAAACATAGATGTCTAATGTCATTTTAGGTGCTGTGGGGTGTCACACCTTACTGCCAGCTGTTGTCCCAGATGGCTACAGGGCTCCCACAAGTCCTTTACAAGGGTTTCAGATGTCTGAGCGTGTCTCAAATCACAGTAGGCTCCTATGTGGAAGCAACTGCAGTTGGCTTTATTGCTACAGTTGGAGTGTGTTTCCCATGAAGTATCTTAGCTATAACACTACTGCTGTGGTGTGGAGGAATAGCTCTGGCTTTTTACCAGTCCCAAACATTTATTAAGAAGAGGAAATATATGTATTATTGCAGAGGGATGAAAAGACCAACAAAGAAAAGTTGGATAATTCTCCGTGCTTTTAGTTCGTATTTGGGGCAGTGACTACGTCAAAGCACTGCACGTAGAGCTTGTTCAACCTCAAGCTCCAAGTATTTACTGCCCAGCTTTCTGAGGTGCAAATCACTTAATCCCACCACAAATTTCATCCACCACCTCACTCAAACCCATTCTTGCCTCCTTCGTAGACAAGGGATCCGTGGAAATGGGAATGAACCCACTGAGGTCTACCAGCAACCCTTCACCAGGTCCCATCCCACAGCACATCCTTATTGTCTGGTGATATCAGCCCTGCTTCTTTCTGCCAGAAACTGCAAGGAGGTTAGATTTGGGTGGCTGCCACCAGCTAGGTTCCCACATAGCCAGCTTTGCATAGACACTGCTGACTCTGTCCATCCTTGCTGTGCAGTCTGCTCTGCACCGTGGTTGTGCTACAGCTCTCCACACTTGGCACAGGCTCTCCGTGTTGGGAACACAGAGCAAAAACAAAGCCCTCTGCCACCTCCAGCTGAGCTTTTTAACTTTGCTACTAAGCCAAAAGCTGTCACTTGTAAATTCAGCGTCCTTCTGTAAGTATACTTAGAAGAATAATCTATTAACAATCAAAACATAAACAAGTTCCAACCAAACGTTCAAAACTCAGCAAGTGAACTTATCAGTCAGCATGTAAATGAAGACCTCCAGAGCTGTATTTTGTCCTTCTCTGGGGAACAGAGATGGGTTTAAAATGAAAACGCTCTCCTGCACCTAAAAGGAGACCTTTACCTTGTCTTCTCTGCCTCTCCTTTACACCCATCACTTCAGACAATGTTTATTCTTATCTCATCATTCCTGTCTTTGAACTATTGTCCTCTGCCATACCTTCTGTTTGTCATGCCTGATTTAAATTTAAATTCTTTGGGACAGGGAAAATATCTATATTTGTAAAATGTGCAGTAAATTTATGGTGCTGTATAATTTACGACTGTAAGTGCCGGACGTATTTCAGTTTGACATTCCAGCTTATATTTTCAAAGCCATAAATAAAGTATTTATGAGCAAGATCTTGAACATTTTATTTTTAACATGTTATGCTTGAATGTTTATTTCAAGGATGGATAAATATTGAAATAATGTGGGTAGAACATATTCCTCACTTTCTCCTTCTTCAGGCAATATTGAGGGGCCAATGTCCTCTTTACTGCCAGAAAAGGGATATTTTAGTTTGCTTATGAGGATCCAGCGTGCTGTGCGTCACCAGGGAAGAGTGAGCAATGATGGCTCCAGCTAAAAATGGCTTCGGAAAGGACAAACAATGACTCTCTTTCAAAAGCACTTGTGAACTAAACTGATATACAGAAATGTTATTCTGATATAGCACAGAGTGAGTACAAATGTTCATCTCTTAAGAAAATATTTGAGTGCAGCTGTTACTCTCTTGTCCCATATGGTTATGCTTTTAAGCATGATTTGAACTTGAAGCATTTTCCATTTACAAAAGAAATTCTTTAACAAAATCCTTTTTCTAAAAATAATATTCACATGTAAGTCTCTGCTTCTGATATTTTTCTAATTAGTTAATCTCTTGATGCATAGTTCCTTTATCCCCTTGCTCTGCTTTGTATGCATTTTATACCCATGGATCTGAAATCTTCCTAACCAACCCAAGAGTGTGGAAAGGTTAGGCTGCCTTGTTTTTGCTCCAAAGGATCTTAACTTACCTGTTATGACAGAGTGTAAAGTCTTGCAAACCAGGTGTGCCGCCTCTTCGTTACAGACTCAAACCAATCGTCCCGTATTAACGTGCTCACTGATGGAGTTTCCTGCTGTATTGTGAGACTGTCCTCAACTCAGCCCCCAGCCTGGACAGATGCTGTGTTAATGTATCGCTTACGTCCCTATGAAAAAGGAACATCCCTTTAAACATGGGAATGTATTTATGCAATGTACTCTGGGCCACCTGGCAACATAGCTGAGATTGTACATTAGGAGCTGGGCTCGTATCTGTACTGACAGTGAAGCGTAGCTGCAGACAGGTCATTTTCTTTTAAAGGTGCTGTTCTGCGTGGGATGTTAAACAGATGCCATTTCCAGTAGCCGTGCAGATGGAAACAAAAATTGCACTGAGCCTCCCAAAGAAGACTGGTAGACTTTAAATCTCACTGGCAAGGCAATGGCTGAGAGTGCTTGCTGTTTATCAGATGGCCTTTGGGAATGCCTTTTTTTTGAGCATCATATTCTTTTAATGAAAGTAATGAAAATAAAAGCAGTTTCTCTTCCCATATGTCATCTATTACTGGCTGAGCAAAATAGACAAACGCTGTTTCTGCATCTATTTCCATGGTGGATCATTATAAGGGAGATGAGAACAGAGTCCTTTATCTTACTGTGAAATGCTGAAAAGGTTATGATATATGACTGATAAACAAAAATAATATCTGAATTGACCCACTTCTGCTGTGCAGGCAGTGCATCCATGGTGTCATTAGATACCAGATTTTGTTTTCCCCGGAGCATCCTGTATAAATAGTCTGTGACAGTTTAATAAACCGAATTTAGTACATCTGTAACCCTCCACTATCCACTGCTCCTAATCTTTGCATTCCGTGTATGGTGCTAGGGGAAGGTGGCACTTGACGTCTCATTGTAATATTTCGCTGTTACAGACTCACAATATAAAACGGCTCATGGTCAGGCAGCTACAGGGAATTATTATATTTACTCTTCTTTTTTTTAATCTTTTTTTTTCCCTTTTTTTTTCTTGTCATTTATCAAGTGTTCCCTGCATTGGTTAACGCTGTACTCTGCATCGCATGTATATCAATACACGACCTTTTCACAAGTGTTCAATACCTACAGCTTCTACTGCTTTGACAGGGCCAGGAGGTCAGCATTCAGGGTGCTACAGTGGTAAGTCCCCAGTTTGAAAGCCACCTTGAGAAGATGTGAAGAAGAGATCTGAATGCTTAATATTAGCAGAAAAGACACTAAGAATGATGTTGTTATAGTGAGTAGTTAGGGAACGTTTATTAGTAGTATTGCTGAGGACTAGACAGCACAAGTTTAGAGATGAAATTATGCTTTTTGCCAGTTCCAAAAATTAAATGATAATGAGTGAAGCCTCAAAAATTCATGAAACTGCCTTAAATGAACAATTTAAAATATATAATAATGAAAGTAACTTTATTTTTGTTTTTCTTTCTTTGTTTTGAGGCTTATGACTGCACTGCAGTTTTCGTACTTTAGTTAGGGAGTCCAGATTCTAGTCACAAAAAAACCCTTGATTCAGCAATTTAGGTGCTTGAGGCTTTAAAAAAGAGGGTCCAAGTAGTCTGAAGATCTGGATAAAATCATGCATAAGCAACTCTAAAAAGATAAAAGCAGGCTTTAAAATACCTGAAAATGCATCAGTGGCTCAACTGATTAGATAACAATTATGCAATCTCTCAAAATTTTTTTTTTTTTTTAAAAAGGACGAACTTGCTGTTCTTTTCAGTCTTTATGTGTGATCCAGAGCCTGCTGAAATCATTGGTAGAATAACAGGATAATTTCCATCAGCCCCGGAGCAAGCTTTGAACAAAGTCTTCAGTCAGGACAATGAGAAGGCTGGAGCCACAGCTAGGGAAGCTGGAGACATGAGGAAATACGGGGCTTTTAGGTTAATTTTTGTGTATGTTTGTCCTTCCCATTCATCACACGTGTAAGGACCTTCCTGATTTTACACCCAGCCATAGTGTAATTTTACACCCTGCTGCTGACACGCAGACTAGGGCATTACTGACATGTCCGGACACTGCACACTGTGCAGGTGACAAATTTCTTCTTCTCACCTCTGTACAGTTTTTTTTGTTTGACTACTTGACAGGCCAACCAGTGGCCAAAGCATCCAGGTTGTTGCAGACCAAACTACCCAGGCATGTTGTGGTCTCGTCTCAGCGAGCAACCTTCTTCCCACCGGCTGCTGCGGGGAGGCACCTCATGAAACCAGTGCTCAGCTCCTCCTCTTGAGAATTCTAAATTTCTGAAATTTAAATCAGAAGCCTGTGATAAAATCCTACAGACATTATCAATATTTCCATAAGAGCTAGGACTGCTTAATCCTGGTCTAATGACCACCAAAATGTCCTTTAGCTTTCCAGATAACAGTAGTCTGAGAGATTTTTCAGTATAGCTTCCTGTTAATCCTAATTTTGATCAACATTGGGAATAGTGATTATATACACCTTCAAATCCATGTAAAAGTAGTAACAATTGTGGTGTTTTTAAAAAATCCTAGCTGTCATTGTTTCTCTTTCTTCTCTTTTTTTTCTGCCCCTGACTGTTCAGCTACAATAGCTGTATGTAATGTGTGTTTAGGTATCTAGGAAAAGAGCCATTTGTACCCTTGTGAGTGATGAATGCATTTCTAAAGGGGCATTATTTAATCTTCTTATACATGTTGATGCACAGACTTTTCTTAATTCTGAATTTGTGCTTATAATCTCTGTTAGAATTAGATCTGTGAATCTAACTGCGGTGTTTTTCTCTGTTGCTGTTTGATCGGATTCCAACTAAATTTAATTCTGAAAGTCTGTGAACCTTTGGTGTTTGCTGTCTGCAAATATTGAATGTTTGAGCTTAAGAAGAACAACTTCTTACCCCTTGTGAAAGGGAGGGAAAGATTTTTAAGGAGTGCTTGAATGCTTATGGAATAAAAAGTCTTTTATGCTCTTGGCTGAGGTGTGTGCAACTCAGAACTCACTCTCACCAGCACTAAAATAATTACATCTTGTTTTTAAATATGGAGGTTTGGGTAAGCCCCTGTGTGAAAATGCCATATGAAACAATTGCAGTCCCAGGCAATGGAGTACCCATGGAGCCAGGCAGTCTCTTTCCAAGCTGCACAGATATTTAACCAGGGTGGTGTATATGACCTCTGATGGGGCAAGGCGCTTGTACAATGAAAACCCTGCTTCTTCAGTGCATTGAGCGTATCTGAGCTTGCCTCAAAGTGAACAGAAGAGGGTATTCAATGCCTTGATATTCAGCGTAGAGATGTGTGTGAATGAATGCTCTATGTTACCGTCACTTTGCTTTCCATAAGTGCCAGTACAGTAGCACCAGGGTTGGGTACCCACAGAGCATGAGTGCTCTCCACAGACTTTGTATGGAGCAGTGGCAGAACCAAGAAACATAGCAAAGTTATCAGTGATTTTTCCAGACCCAGTTCGCTGTGACTCTCCGTGATTCCTTACAGGACTACCAGGTATAACAGCCACTGTAAAAAATTAGGCCTCTTAAGTGACAGGAAAGATCACAAGCTTGGATTCTTTCTTGAGCTTGCCCAACAACAGCCATCATCTGGCTAACCATCACTGTGCAATAAGTAACTCAGATCAAAAAGCAAGCCATATTTACTGTCCTCTCACATCAAGGCAGGCTAAGAAAGAGCTATTTATGTACCACTAAAGCTAAAGCAATACAAAGATAATTTAATCTAACATCAGAAAAAAAATCTGTCAGAAATTCCACTCTCAGGAAAGGCTATTATCGTTACTCCTAGTTCAAAGTCCAGGAACACTAATGTATTTCAGCAGCTAATAAAATTACTCTCTGGGATTTTTTAAATTTGCGATCCACTGTGCTTATGCGTTCCAGAGATAAAAAGGAAAAATACATCAATGCTTTGAAGAAATGCTGTCTAAAATGGAGCCATTCCATCTGAAAACAAATCAACTGTAATATTATAAATACCTAGCTGTGATACAGTAGATATTGAGGCAGTTCACAAAGAAGTCATTGTACAGGTGGGGAAATTGCAGCATGGTCTCGGGAGCTGGCTCACGAATGTTACCTGGAACCAGGCTGGTTTCAGAAGAGAACAGAGAGGAAGTGTGCCCAGCAGTACAAGCGCTTACCAGGTCAGTTTAGGTAAGCGAGTCTCCTTCCTTGCACAGGTAAAGGACAGATGGGCAAACACAGAGCAAGAGCAACATCTGGGCCTCTAACCAGGCTTTCGAACACTGACTGTGGTAGGCGAATGAAAAGTACAGGATTAAAATCTAAGCCTCCTGAGCCTGTCACGTCCATCAGCATATAATCCCCGCCCTCGTTCTCAGGCAGTAAATCCACTGATAATGTAATGGAAGAGAGCACATATTTTTCAATTTGCAAGGAATATGTGATTGAATTTTTGAGATACAGTATGACCTCTTAGTGTGAAACCCTTGCTGAAACAGTAGAAGAATTTTGGCAGGCTAGAGAGAAACAAGGAACAGGCATACCGAAACGGAGGAAGACAGGACACCAAGGTACCCTTCCTGCGCTAAAGACCTTCTGAAAATGTCAGTGGGTCTGGAGTGTGCCTACTCCTCCTGCACTGCCCGAAGTAGGCAGGTGACAATTTGTGTGATGTTACTTGGATTGAAGGAAGGCAGGTAGGCCTTCATGCTCCTTTATTTCTTGTTTCTTTTTGTGTGCCTTTTTTGAGGTTTCCAGTTGATGCGGCTCAGGCACCTCAGTAGCTCCAGTCCTACCCTAGCAGAAGTGTGGGAGTGGTGGGGAGTCCCCAGTTTCTTTTTAACTACTGCCTTCTCAGTAAGATGGCCACCTTTCTGTATGTAACCCCTTTTTACCCCTGCAATACACAGTTCTTTCACTTCTAGATTTGTCCATTTTGGGACAATATAGTATTTCCAGAGGTAGGGACTCACTGCACAAAAACTCCCGTTCACCCTCACACTTGCCATTGCTCCTGCAGCTGTTGTTGCCTCCACTTTCCGCTGTACCGAATAGCAAGTGATATGCACCAGGGAGCGGAAAGGGCCTTTTTGCAGCTACATATTTTGGTCACGCTGTAATGAGACAAACAGGAGAAATGTCTGACTACTGACCACCCCAGGTGCTAGACAGGAGGGTGGCTGCTGTTGTTTCTCTTGGTGTTGCTACAGCTGTTGGTCCCCAACAGGGACAGGCTGCCAATTTTTTAACTCCATCAGTTACACAAGTCTCACTTTCTCTGCAAAATGTACATACGAGTATATGTACACATAAATATGTAGTTGCCATGTTTTGTCTTTCCTGCCCCTCCTCAAATCCAGTGATCCTTCCCCCACTTCCTTCCCCCTTTAGCTGGCTGAAGCTTGGTTTGTTGGTCACCATCTTAGCAACAGCGTTTGTGGAGGGCAGGTTTCTGGCTAGCCTGAGGGATAACTTCCCCTCAGAGAAGCTGCCGTGGTCATGGCAGATAAACTGGCCTTACTGCCGGCTTATCTGGGGGGCTGGGAGCCAGCCTTCCTTTCCACTGTGCCCATTCCCCAAGGCCAGGGGCCAACTCGGCTGCAAAAGGACGTGAAAAGAGCTAAGGAGAAGGTGGATACAGCTTGCAGCTTCATGTCTGGTTAACTTGTGAAATACGACTGTGTGCAGGGAACACTGACTAAGGAAACGTTAGTATTCACCAATTAGCACGGAAAGGCAGTGTGAATGTAGCGTAACCGAAGAACAAATCAAGATTAAAATATTATTTTACAGCGCACACACACTTATAGCTTCAAAAGGAAAAGACATCACCAAAGTTTCCCTCGCACTCCAACTATTTCTTTTTGCTTAATTACATTGTGCTTCCCAGGTTTTTTTTCAGAAAACATTAGTATGGAGTCTCTGCATGGATCATTGTCAGAGTGAGAACAACAGTACTTTGGTAATTATTAAAAGATTGGTTGCAGTAGTGGTTCTTCTGCTTTCTTTTTTTTAAAGCTTAGCTTCCTAATGTGCTTTTATTTCTTTTTGTATGAGTAGCAACACAAATGCACACTGCAGCCAGCCTGGTAAGAGTTGTAATTTGCTAAGAAATTGAACGTAAAATCATTTTCAAGTTGATATCAATCTCCCTCCCTTTAGCTCGCCCCTGCACAGTCGTTGGAATTTTGCTTTGACTGTGAACCAGAGTTTGATGAAAAAGTCTTCACTTCTCATGTTTGCATCCTGCAAATGTTATGTCTTAAATCCCTCTTTTTTCCACATGACTTCATGTGCTAGCAATTTGACTTAATGAGTAGCTACAATAAATGTACAGTATGGAAATATTGTTATAAGTCTGCTAGAGCGTTCCCATGCTTAAACAAAGTGTTGCGTTGAAAGAGATGTAAAATATATAATTACACTGAGGCCTTGAAAAAAATCCCGCTTCTTAGTTCGTTCTTACCCTTTTTTGGACAATGTGAGTGAGACTTGTTTATGACTTCTTTTTGAACAGTACTGCTGAGCTTCTAAGCATCAGAGCTTTACTTTCCTTATCATCATCCATGGATGCCTTCAAACTATTAAAATTGATAGATTTCCTTGTGTACTGTTTCTATTATTTTAAGCTCTGCCAGATTCCTTATGTAGTGATGTCGTTAAAAAAAGTCTCACATATGCCCATTGGTAATTTTATCTGGAAATTTAATGTACTTGAGGCAACAAATAAGCAGAGCCTAGAATTAAATACAGTGAGGTTTCCTCTCTGGTGTATTTACAAATATTAGACAAGGTAAATCTGCCTGCCCCTCTCCTTCAGTGACAGCCTGCTCCCTGTCTGTTTTTTTTTCTCCTACAAGAGCAGAAGTCATGGCTGCAAGTGTAGGTTCTGCAGATGAGGATTGTGATTCATTTTTTTAATTTGTTGTTGTTCCTTTGCAACACAGATCTTTCAAAATTCAATGAGATAAATTAGTGCTAACTTATAAACTGAACAGCTCCAGTCCATCCTGTCCCCTCCCTCCAGGCTTCGGAGAAGTCCGTGTGCCTGGTGCATTTCAAGGGGCACCTGGATGCCATGTGCAGGTCTCTACCTGAGTAACTGATGAGCTCTGTGCTCACGTTTTGCATTTTCCACTGACTTACCAGTGCTAGTAAGGATTTCTCACCTGAGCATGGGCTGCCTCGGTGACCCATGTTCTCCCTCCTGCAGCTCAGCCTTCTTTCTTGCTGAGACACAATGTGAGCACTAAAAATCCCTGGCCTAGAGTGCATCATGGGATCCACAAAAGGTGATTGGGGAGTTTTGCCCCATGAGCCACAAGACATGTTATCAACAGCATTTCCAAAATGAGAATACTTCATCTTGGCCCAAATGTTTTTGTTTATCAATCAGAGTTTCCATTTCTGATGGAAATTCAACATTTTCTACTGGAAGCATATGTTTGTTGGTTGAAAATTCATTTTTTTGTCTACTCTGCTTCCCCACCCCCTTAGTTTTAGGCACAGCCCTTGGGGTTTGTATTAAACCACCACCTTTACCTCTGGGCTACGGAGCTTGTTTTTATCATGTTAGCATCTTAGTGTGCTTCAGGAAAATGTCTCCTTTCAGCATTAATATCATAGGGAGGCCCAGGCAGACTACAAAGGGCAAAGTGGGGCATTTTGTAGGAGTGCTCAGAAACTGTCCTTCATCTTAATACCCTAGTACATCCTTGTAAAATTGAGATAATAGTTTTTCTCATGAAGTGTCTATTTCCTGTTCAGCCAGAAGATGAGAAAAGGCTGAAAGTCCCACAAGAAAGGTTGATAAGCCCCAGCCTGATGCTGGTCCAGCCCACGACAAGGAATAGCATTGCACTAGGTCCTGGTTCATGGACGACTTTCCTGAGTGGGCATACGTTACTCTGAAGTGATCTGCTTTACACTGCTCAACATCATGGACTATCTCCCCTGACCAGGTCCTGAGAATATTTTGAAAAAATTATTCAGAACTCTACTTTAAGAAGTTTGTAGCACCAGCACAATAATAGCACTGTCACACTGTTTTACAAGGCCATAATTTGGTTCCCTCCCTGGCATAAACCAGGAGAACTTTAGTCTGGTAGTTTCTCAACTTGGTGACTGGCTTACTGCCTTGTAAAACAGCACGACGGGACTATTACTACTGGAGGAAGGGACAGGCATCAAGAGATCCAATTGGTTGACACCTCTTTTTCATTTGGCATAATATTTTTCTTCTTGGAAGTAGCATATAAAACAAAATGTTTGCAACTGTAACACCTCATAATTTACTTTTTCCCCGCAATGCAAAATCAATTTTAATATAGTTTGCTTAATTTATAACCAACCTACCAATACTATTATTCGTTATTTATACAGCACCATAACCAAGGGGGATGTGATCACCGTGCGAAGGCGGGAGGATGAGGTGGCCGTGTGGCCGCAGCACAGACAGCGGTGGCTGGCAGCAGGGCTGCAGCTCCCAGCTTCTTCCTCTCACCTCGCGCCGGCTGGAGAGGCACAGGACATTTCATAATACTGACAATGTTTTTCTAAGTACCCTCATGGCTCCTTCTGAAAAATTTGTTCACTTAAGCTTGCAAGGCTTCTACATGGTAGGGAAGTACTCACTATCCCTGTTTGATGTACAAGCATTCCAGGCAGAGAGGGGCAAAGCCGCGCACTGACTGACATTTGGCCGCCAGCACCAGTACAGACCCCATGGCCCAGCCCTTTGCCGCTTGCCTTTGGGATCAAACTTGGATTGTCCCTGTCCCAGTGCAGCACACGGATTCCCCTCTGAGTGATGCCCCACATGCCAAAGGGAATCCAGGGTGCTGCAAGGGGCTCTGACCATTAAAGCAGTTGGGCTGCAGCATGAGGACTTCCACAACATCTTTACTTCCCCTAAAACTAGGTGCATTTTGTGATTAAATGCTTCTTTTAAAAAGTGCTTTCAGAATCTCAGAGCCAGTGCTTCTGTGTGTGTAAAAGTTCTCATTATTCTCTTTGGCTTTGGCACTCTTTAACACGTTCAGCTTGGAGTGGAGAATTGTCAACCCAAAGCTGAATTATCTGTAGGAAAAAGAAGTCCCCTCTGAAATAATGCCACCTAGGCTTAGTTCCAGGTCCAGATTAACTTTGGCTCTCAGGTTCCTCCAAGTCCCCAGGAAAGGTCTTGAAAATGGCTGCCACTATCTAATCAACAGCAGCAATACCCTGACCTCACGCTGGGCAGACGCTTTCAAAATTTGGTTTGAAGCAAACCCAATTAGGAAATATAATTAAAAGGAAAAAATGGCAAATGGTAGCTTGAACAAGATTTGTTCTTTGCTCTCTATTTTTGCAAAAAAATTACTTGGTTGGTGTGGAGGTCCCCTGCAGACATGAAGGTTTCACCTTCTTCTTTCCTGCATTCTCTAAGGCAAGGGACTTTTTAGGTATAGGTCAATATTGCATCCACACCAGAGCATACTCCAGGTACATCTGGCTGGCATTGGACTCTGGTGGCCACGGTGAGCTGCCACAAAATAGAAGAATCTACAGGCTGCTATAAGCTTTGCTAGGCCTAGGTCAAATAATTCCACCAATTAGTTCTTTTTCCATCCTTACCCTGATCTTGTACAGTTAATAAACATTGCTAAACATCATACAAACAAATGAACAGCATTTGCTCTTCTAACCATGCAATTGCACAGGTCCTTGCAAATTTGACAAATTTCTTGTTAGCCACACTTGGCCTCTGAACTGCGACCATGTGATGGCTTTTATGTTCTCCTACTCCAGGATGGCATTGAACTGCCTAAGTTGCATCAAAGCCAGGTTCAGTCACATGTGTAAAAACTTGTCATAAGAGTGGAATTGATCTCCTCAGTTGTCTTTTCTGCATTTGCAGCTCTGGTTTGAGTCTGCAGCACCAAACAGTGCCTACCATTGGGGCCAGGCTTTCTCCTGCAGATACTTGCGTCCTGACTCATGGTCTCTTGCCTGATTTTGCAGTGGCAGGATACAGCCTAGCTGACAGCCCTGTTTCTCAGCTGCCTGCCACTGGTCCTGCTGCAAAGGAGCAGAGCGAGTGACATGAACCACCATGGTTCACATCCCACCACGTCCCTGCGAACCCAGTTAATGAGCTTATTGCCATGAATGCTAATAGCTCGACTGAGAACAACGGCAGCCGAGAAGGAGGGTAGATCACCCAGCCCGCCACCTCTGCTGCAGGGGTGGTAATCTGCAGCCTGGAGCAGCAACTGCAGCTAATTCCCACATAAACTTGAGTCAGATCCCTTTAGGGAGCAGCGTGTTAATATGTTTCAAGCAGACTGGGACAAGTGTATCAGAAAAAAAACATGTGTGTGCATTCAGTCTTGAAAGTACCCTGATAGCTGTACAATTCTAGTTTAAATCCTTTTCAGACCCCACCAGCGAGTCTCCCTGTCAAACCCGATGCACTCAGCATATCTTCGTTGCAAACCTGCTGAAGACGTGTAAGGTGCGATGAACGCCGCGGGCCCGAGGATGGCAGGGAAGGGGCTCCACGCTGCCCCAGCCCCTCCCAGAATCAGCACCCGCGCAGGTTCCTGTGGTCTCTCTGCTCCCGGCAGGATCCAGCCACCGAGCCACCAAGCGGGAGGCTGGGGGTGCATGTAGATGGACTCTGGGAGATGTTGTCAATGTCAATATTTTTCCAAGAAAATTGAACTTTTTTATTTAAATTATGGAATTCATTTCTCTGAGGGGAAGCATGGAAAAAATGACATAAGCTTGCACATCAAAATCTAAGAAGTTTATTCAAATCCCAGATCACTTTTTTTTTCTTTTTCTTTTTTTTTTTTTTTAATTGAAGAAAACATTCTGTACTGAAAGGAGAGTCTAGTTCCCACTTGGTAACATTCCCAATGCACTGCGTGCGTCTTGGCTGTGTCTCAGAGAGATTCTTCAGCAGTGCTGCTGACAGGATTTAAAGTTCACCAGTGGTGCTGGGCTGCTTTTAAAGCCCAAAGCCAGCAGCCGTGGGGACTGTCTGTGTTTGCATGCATAGTTAATCAGACATTGATTAACATCTTCAGCGCAACAAATCCCTGTGGATCGCAATTTAATGGATCCCTCCTTGGTCCTACAAAGAAAAACGTGACGTAGTGCAGTCCGCATTAGCTTGCAGAAAACCGGTTCCTGACTGTGAAGTGGGAATATTTCTGGTCATGTCATCAGCACTTTAGACAAGTTTCTTGCTTTTGTGTACACATTTGAGGGTGGGACCTTTTATTTATCAATCAGCCCTCTACCCGAGAAAAATCCCACATCACCTTATTGACTCCTAACCTGATTGACTCCTAACCTTATTTTTTTTTTCCTTTTCTTTTTTGCTTTCTTTAAAACTTTCAATTAAAACCACAACTGATCATTTTATTGCCCCAGTGTTTCTGTTCTGATAGATTGCGCACCTGGAGGTTTTTACAGGAGTTTAGTTTTGGTCTAATTCCTATGGGCTTTTGTCCCCCTGTCTTAACAAGAATCAGAGTAGCTTACATTCCTGCACCATGCCTTTCCTCCCAAAGGATCTTAACACCATTTACAAACTATAAAATCTGCTTTTTCTGTAAATAGAAATCACTTTACCCATCAGTAAAGTGTGGCCACCTGGAGGGGAGGGATAGTGGAGAGCAGCAGCTGTTTAAAAGCACCCCGCGTTGTTACATTTCAAGCTGGAAGGCAGTAAGTACTGTATCCAGCTGAATGTGTGGCTGGAATTTAAGAAGGTGGGATGTAATTTTTCAAACTGGAATTTGACCAGGAGAACATCCCCAGCTCTTGCCCCAAGTGCAGAGAGGCATTTAATTTTAGCATGCTGTCAGGATAGCAGCTTATGACTCATCAGAAAGAAAATCAGGACCTCTGGCAGGAAATTATCCTAAAGCTATGTAAAAAGGAAGAAAAGAACCAAGTGGATAATCAGCTCTCAATATTATTTCATGAAAGACTAAGTGCTGAGCAATCTCAGGCTGCTTTGTTTTCCAGGTCTCAGAAGATTACAGCCCAGGGGGATATAGCTGCAACAATTCTCTTGATGGCACTCACAAAAATCATCTTTCTCATAATTGTCAGAATATTATAATAATAAAATACACCTACTAGTGATGATACAAGTAAAACCAAGTTCATATAAACATACTTGAGGCTGGTTATGCTTATTTTCAAAGAGATTTCTTTTTGGTGACTCAGAATAGATAACTAAGCTCTGTTATGGCAAGGTGTGTACTTGGCAGCATGTACATGAAAGGTACAGAAAAATCAACACAAGTTTGGAGTTACCATGTGTTACTCAATTGGAGCTGATGTGCCAAGGGAGAAATCTATATGCATTTTAGAACACTGTGGCCAGAGTAAAGATTTTAAATGAGCACCCTACTGAAGTTTCATGGAAGAATTAACAGCTACTGGGGCTGCAGTTGTATGATCAATCATTACTGCTTACTTAGCACTCCTTATCCAGCCATCTCCCAATGATCCCAAGGGACTGCATGAGAGACAGAAAGGAATGTTATTCCAACTAACGTGATAAGAAGGCATCATTCCACTTTTAATTAATAAATCCTGATTTTTTTTTTAAGTCAGAAGAGACTGTTAAAGCATCTGCCTCCAGGCTATCACGGAGCAGGCAACCCCTGAGAGCCGCTCCTTTGCTGAGTCTGGTGCTTGGACATGCTCTAGAAAGAGGCCTTCTTCCTTTGACAACAGGAAGCAAAGGAGTTTCCACTGCTTCCCTCAGTAATATTTTTGCACATTTTCCTAAAAAAAAAATGGTATTAAAACACTGTCATCGGGTGAAGAATATAACAAACGGAAACCAGGAGGGGAGAGCTTAAAAAGGACTGAGTGGCCTGTGGTGGCATACAGGCAAAAGGGAGTGACCTGAGCCCAAAATGGCAAAATGAACTTGTGCTGCCCCCTCTGCATTTGTCCCGGAGGTACCCAGACTCATATGACTCCTGTGTCCTGCCCCAAATCAAATCTGCATCCTTCTCTACACTCTTCTGTACTATCCATGTGAAATGCCAGTGTTAGTGCACTTTGACTGGGGTGTTCATTGCTGTTCTGAAGTGCTCTTAGCGGAGTATGAAGAAAATAACATATTTTTTTAAAAGACAGAAGAGGCTGATGGGCAAAATAGAATTAGGATAAATTCTTCCTGAGTTTCTAAATATATCGTAAATTGCAGAAGTGAAAAGAATTTTAAAAACAGCTCATTATTTCATTTTCTTAACATCAGGCCAGTGAATATAATCCAGTTTCACTCATGCTGGTGAAATCCATGCTGAGGTCTGAGCAGCACCATCATGACAGATCAGTTATACCCAAACACCAAGTAAACAAGTTTTCTGCAGCTTGATTCTTCTTCTTCTTCTTGATCTAGACTGTGTGGCTCAGTTAATATCTTCTCTATAAATGTATACATTCATTCAAAGAGAAATTAGATTTTCCTACTCCAAGGACTTCCTCAAAAAAAAAAAGGCTGCTAGATGATAAAGTTAGATTTAAGGCAGGTTGACTGCAGCAGTTGGTACATCTAATTTCTTCTCTTTTATTAGCATTAATTGAAGATAACCCTTTTAATTCCATTTGCTTCCCACATGCTGTTTCCATGTTAGAAGGTCATTCACAAGGTATAAGTCATAACTGGGTTCACTCCATGGAAAGACAGAGCATGTAATTCTTGCAAGGAGATCAACTGATATTTCATCCCTCAGCGATAAGAGTCCACAACAGGATTAAGATAACATCAGAGTCATTGAGGGAAAGAGTAACTGTACCTGAAAAATACGTCATGATCAAACCTGTAAAGTATGTCTGCAGGAAACCTTAGAAGGCCTCAATGTTTTTATCAACTCTATCTTTTTTAAGTACTGAAGTGATATAAAAGCAGGGGGAAATGATTATAGAATTTCAGTTCCTTTACAGTATCTCTTTCAAGGCCATGGGTCAAGCAGAAATATTCCAGAAATAACCCAAATTTGTTTGAAAAGTATAAATGCAGCCAAAATCATGGAGGCTTTGGAGGAACGATATTTTAAGCATGATGTGCAAATTCCTTATCCAACAAACATTTACACACCATCTAATTTTGAGAGTATCCCACCAAGTTCAACAAGCCTAATAGGGTGGAAACTTTAAGCACTTTTGAATATCTAAACATAGTTTTTTTTCTGTACTTCAGCTTTTTTTCAGCACAACATCATTTGAGTATAGACAGAAGCTGGCTATGCTTTGAGAAGCCTGCCTAAAGGTTGTGTTAATTTATATAACGGACAAAAAGTCATTTGTACCTTGGACATACAAGTGAAATATGTATGTAAAGGTGAGAAGAATGAGGAGAATTGCATGGATGGAAGAATAAAAGTCCCATAATGAATTTACATGTTAGCCTGAAATTTTTGTGACCTAGGTAGAAGAGATATTTGGGAAGTTAGTGTCCATATTATCAATGCTGTGTTCTGAATATATTTGAAAAAATTACTTTTTGGCAACCATATAACCCTGATTAAATTACAGTATTAAGAAAGATTATTCTGGCATAGATGAAGTATAGCAATGGCTAGCGTTTGTACATGTGCATCTAAGTATTATAGCTTGAGGGTAAAAACAGAGCCAAAGAGAACCATTTTCCTAGGAAGAGATCTCTGGCATCTGCCATTTATTTTTTTCTGCTAAATATGAAAGGAGGTTTGTGGGTATGCGGAAAGGCTTTGACTTAGAGCAGTTGCTCGAAGAGTAATAATAAAGAGTATTTAACTTAGACTTTGTGTAAGTAGTATTTATTGTGCAAGTATATAATATCTTCTTTAATAACTTTAATATATCCATGTGATTGTTCAGTAGGATGTAGCAAATGAAAGGGCTATTTAACAGCTCTATTTTTATCACTGCTTCTACCTAACTATCTACCACATATGCATGCCATGTGGAAGTCATGGGGCCCAAATAGGCGGGCTTGGAGTGGGTTCAGGACAACATTTTAGGCAAAGTGGGAGTGTGGATTCAGGGGTAGATTCAAGGTCAGCCTGTAATCACCTTTTCTGCTCTTGCAGGACTTCACATCTGCATGGCAGGCAGAGGGCATGAGAGGACTCTTCTCATAAGTTGTTAATACTGGAAACCTCACTTGCTAACAGTCGTCCTTGTGACTGTCCACTGCTTGTCCCCAAAAGTTCAGAAGTAAAGCTATCTTCAAGAAATTGCATTTTTGCCCCATGCAGAAGAAGCAGCCTTTTCAGATTTCAGATCTGATCCAAACATGTGGAGGAGTTTCTAATCTGAGAAATCACCCAACTCTTCCACCTCATCCCCCAAAATGGAAACAGTCGGTTGTGCTTTGTAGGACCTTGGTTCTGTAGCATTGTGATGTGGTTACATAGAAAGGGATAATTCATAAGACTCATGAATCTTCCTGTTCTGTAACAAGTATAAGATCCCCTATTAGTAGAAGATAATTCAGAAAAACCTCTACTACAATTTATGGTAGCTTTCCATGAAGGTGTGTTCTCTTTCTTCCTTTCCTCTGTAGAAATGCGATGTGACTCCAAATGGTGTCAACCCCTCAAGCTTTTTGAAATTAACTGGATGACTTGCAAGCCTGCAGTGGTCTACAGGACCTTCATGTAAATCTGACAGAGAATGGGAAGGAAGTAGCCAGCCATTTCCCAAAATATAAACTTTTCTCATAGCCATCACAGAGCTTTTAAAGGTTTTAAATCCACATCAGAGGAGACTAATGCCACTTAGAGTACTAAGTGCCTCTCTTTTTTGTTCAGATAGATGTCTGCTCTTACGGTTGTGTAAGACTTGAACACTACTTCTAGAAGTGATTCTTCCATGTTAAGTTTTGGATAATCACACTGGTAAGGAAATGCCAATATTTGTGCTGTACTCCATACAACAGGCCAGTTCCTGTAGCTATTTGTAAGTTCTACCCATGACCCGAACCATTTCCAGGCACATGACCAACAAAAAGGGTTTTTTTTTTTTGTTTGATTGGGTTTTTTTGCTGATTTCTAACACACGAGCTGTCTGATTTAAATCTGATGCAATATAGTTATTGAATTTTCCTACCTATCTTTACATTATGGAAAAAAAGATGCTGTTTTCCAGGGGAGCTTCTTGCTATTTCTTTTCCTAAAGAGCCTAAGTATGTGTTTAGGTGAATCTGTTTCATATTTTGTGCGTTATTGGTGCTTTGCATCATTTTATACAGATTTAAGCTCACAGAATTCTGTGAAGTCTGAATCAGATTTTCTAGTGATTAGCGGAAAGATATCAGGACAAATTCTCACATGGACTGTGGTCATCCTCATCATAACCCAGATCTCAGAACTGCATATGCAGACCTACAGATTGGTCAAATGCCAAGGAGGTTTTCGGGCAGTATTGAGTTGGCTTGGAGGCTCTCACTGGGTTCTCCTTCCCTGCTGTCCGCAGCAGGAGAAAAAGGGCCAGGATGAAACTGTCCTTTACCAATTTGTGGATATGGTTTTAATTCCCTGGGGCTGAAAGCTGTAGTTGGCATTAAGTTGCTCTGACTGTGTATAGGAAATCAGAATGTAACTGAAACGGGAAAGGGATTAGAAGGATGGAAAAAAAGGGAAGGGACACAACCACAACCCCAGAACGATTCCTACTGCATGCAATTCAACCCGTGCCTATTGTGCTTAGCTGCCTTTTCCCATGCACTTGTTTTTGATCTACAGCACACGCGACAGTGGTAAATACTAAAACCAAGGGAACATTTGCAAGCTATCAAAGGAGGTGGAGTCACTCAGGCAACTGGAAAGGGAAACTCTGCTATTTCTCAGGATATTTATAGAAGGGTACCCCCACTGCCATTTGTGCTTCAGGGAGGTCCTTCCCTTGATTGCTGATAGTGTGTACTTTAGCCATGTGTGGTGCAGCCGATTGGGCTCAGAACTGTGAGCTACAGTTCCCCTTTCCCAGAGCTCCCTTTGAACTTTGCAGCCCTACGCAATAAAGTTATGTGTGATGCTGGGCTGGCCCACCCAGAGACGGAGATATTTCTTGGAAGCTGGCTTCCACTTCCCAATGGCAAGCTACTGTGAAAATGTTATGGTAGGGTCTCTTTGTCAACACCGCTTCTCCCTCCCTTCTTCGCTCCAGCCTGCCTGCTGGAAGGAGGCTAGGGCTGTGCCAGCCGGAGCAGCGCCCTTTGCTCAGTGTTGTCTCTGGTTTGGAGTCTTTCATTACCGTCCCACTCCGTGCAGCTTGCTTGCAAAGCAGGATGTTCAGTGACAAGATCACATTTGCCCAAAGCTGTTGTTTCAGCTTTTGTTTTTAATTGCAGGATTCTCAATAGCTGGCCTTTTTTCCTTCTCTTTGATTATGAGAGAAGCAGGGCTATGTTCAACATGTTTCGTTAGTGACAAAGCCTTTTAAATCTCTAGCCCATTCTCAAAACAACAGTTGGAAAATACTTTTCAGGTCCCTCTCCCCAACAACAGCTGGTGCATTTTCAAGGACTTTGGTTTAAGATGAGAGAAGGAAGGGAACACCAGAAGGGGTGAGGAGCCCTTCAGCTCTCTTATCCAAACACGCTGTCATTCCCATGATTGATGGGGTCCTTGGCCAAACTCTGGAAGACTTTCAAACACACTCCATTCTGGGGTTGTGTGAGTTTCAGAGGGTCATTCTGGCAGGTGTGACTATACACAAATTAAGTGTTAGCTCCCCAAATAAGTACTGACTCCAGGAAGAAAACAAGTACAATTTTTGCAAATCACTACCTTCAAGCAAAGAAAATTGTCTTAACTCTTAGGGATATTCAGGAAAGACTCTGAGAACTTTACAGTTTACTAGGCACTGAGCGTTAAGTTAGTCATTTACTACTTCTGCCAACAAATATATGCTTCACACTCAAAACTGTGAATGTATGTTTTTATTCTGTGTCTTAAAAAAAAAAAAAAACACACAAAACCCAACATATATTCAAATGTTAGTCTTGTATCCAGGAAAATATCCTATTTACTCAAAAATATCTTCAAGGACTACCTTATCAGCAGGAAGAAGCTTCTGATATAGCTATCTTTTCACTGAGAAGAAAAAACCCTAACTTCAAATGTCTTTAAAAGAGTCCCAAACTTGAAGAGAAGCAGTCTTATGTTCACTGTTGATACAAGATAAATATTTGATACAATACAAAGCTAAATGCAAATGTGACTCAATTTGACAATTTTAGATACAGTGTCTAAATGGAAAGGTCAAATAACTGTGCATATCTTTTAAAATTAACTCTCAGTTTTGATGCCCATAAATCAGAAATACATGTTTTTCTAGTGTTTTCTTCCAAGGTGGACTATGACTGAAAGTGTGTGTCAGCCTATAAATGCCCTGCCTGGACACCTGTTTCAATGTCAAACAAAAGCACTTCCTTCTACTTCCAGAAAGTGAATCAGCATCTTTTTTCTTTTATAAATAATACTTTGCACATACAACACCTTCCACCGAAACTTACAGAAGTGGAAAAAGTCTGGCTACACCTCTGGGAGACCAGGAAGTGTGAAATGAGGAAGAGAGAAGGTGTTAGGTTCCCAGCGACCTGGGGGGAGCCAGAGCAGATGTAAAGAATCAATTCCAGTTCATCCCTCTGCTAATGTGTTGCTGTAACTATTAAACCTTACCCTCCTCATGTTAATAAGAGGAAGTCAGTGGAGAGTTACCCACCCAGCTCATGGGTCTACTCTGAAATATGCTTTTTCTGTGTTTTCCCAGGGTTCTCTGGAGAACAATAGACTCATAGGTTTTCTCTTGGAATTGGCTTAGCTGGATGAAAAGAAGAAACCCCAAATACTGTGTGATATTTGTGGGTCTATACATTTGGCAGGGCTCTTGGTTTTGTCAGTAGGCAAATGGGTAGAAATTAAAGACTATATTCAGTCACTGTATGAGCTTTGCGACTGCTTCCAGATGAAATTCTCTGGAAATTTGCCTTTGTACTGGCAAATGCTAGAATTAATTTTACTTTTACAATTGCACTAACCATGGTCAGTGTTTCGTCCCCTGTCACTGAAGGACAAGGGGCATTTTCTGCCATGGATGAGTCAGATTGGTAATTGCAAAGATCTTGCTCTTGGCAGATATTCACGATCAAGCCCATTCCTCGTTAGCATGCATGCTGCAGTGTTTTTTCCAATGCTTCGCCCACTGCCTCAGATCTCTGCCTCTTTAAAAGTCCCAACTAACTTGTCACATGGACCCAAACTCCTGCACATGTCTATGACTGGAACATTTTGGCACTTTACAGCCTGCTCAAATTGGATCATTGTGCGTGTGCCTCCAGTCTACCCTGGCACATGAATTGCCCTTTAAACTAGAACTCTTATTTACCGTGATATCACTTTAATGGTATAAAGCCAACTAGATGTTTCATTTACAACTGGGTTCTGAATCCTGGCCTTGAGGATCTCATTCTGGTTATAATTTCTCAAACACTTTTGTTTTGAATACATTGTTAGTGATTGAAAGCGTATACAGGGTGGGAAGGGGAAAGACAGCAGAAGAGTCACCACATTACACAGCTTGTGAAAGGCTGGAACAGGACGGCTGCTGTAGAACAATGTGCATTTGGAGAGGCGCAGAGCCTGTGCTGTCAACTTCAGGGAGCTTTAAAGTGATGTGGATGTAATATGTCCCCAGCTGAGGCTGCGTTACTCTGCCAGTGTACTGCAATGGAGAAATGCTGACAAAGGGTGGATGCAGAAAAGTTCCCAGTGTCTCACTGAACATGGGAGCTATGAAAAGCAGTCACAGAGGATGCTTTGTTGTTGCAGGGCTGATAAAGTGAGGGAATTACTCTCTTCCACCACCCCTGCCCCCATATATGCTGATAGTCTTGTCTCTGTGGTTCTTTTATGGGTAATGGAGAGAAATCAACCCTCTGTGGAAAATACCAGACTATTTCAGAACCTTCTTTAGGAAGGAATAAATCATTCCCTACTCCACACTCTATATTGACTTGATAGCTCCTAACTACAAAAAGACTCAGGAGTAACTAGCTCATAGGCAGAGGTCTACATTGTAAACTTTATCTGACTGTAGTTAGTCAGACAAAATCCCACCCAAAATAACTCAGCACTGCAAGGACATCTTCTGGAATTGCTTCATATACCACTTGAACTCACTGAATGTTTTTGTAGGGAGGGTTCTTGATGTCAGCATGGCAAGTAGTAACTTTTGTATTGCTTGAGGTCTTTGGACTGGGCTCTGCAGCCTTTCCATGGGTCTTTATGAACAGATAATCCTGTGGCAGAGATTGAATGAAAAAATATACATATACATACATTTTTATAAAATACATAGAAACCCATGTATGTACAAATATGGAGATTAAAATTCAGATTTTTATTCTGAGTTTGGAAAAAGTGTTGTGAATGTGTAGGTACTTGATTAATAAGAGCTCATTTACCCCTTACGGGTCCTTACTGGTGTCGTTACATCACGGAGGTGGCACAGTGTTGGCACTGCATGATTACTCATGGACTCAGCATGAGATGGCGATAACAAAAAGCAAGAAGAGAAGATCACACTGAGTGTCATGTATGTAAAATTAATAAAACTGAAGTGCTGTTTCTTGTCGCTTTACATACATGACTAGCAAATTTCTGCTAAACTAGTTCCTTATGTGTGGCATATTCTTTTCTGACACTGAAGATGAGTCACTGGTCATGAGTTACCATTCTAGAGTTCATCATGTTGTATTTTAGGCACTTGTTAATTTGCAGTAGAGCTTTAATTATTTTATACTCATAGTTTATTTGAAAAAAAAACAAACAAACTAAAACATAAACACTCACTCCCCCCCCCCCCCAAAAAAAAAAAAAAA
>WHYT01015137.1:99136-151977 GCA_009806455.1 Tetrax tetrax | reverse complement strand
CACCCCCCCCCCCCCCCAAAAAATACAGAAATGTGTAAATGTAATTGATTGAATAAAAAAAAAAATCAATTAAGTGGTAGCAGCACTATGGATCTTCTTTTCTTCCTTGTTGGGCAGCTGACTAATAGATTGGATTGCTCTGAAGTTTGTTCCCAAGTATTGGTTTTGATCTGTGGCAGAAATCCAAACTAAACTTACATGTGTTTCTAGTAATGTAGTAGTACAGCAATTACTTAAATAAAGGAAATATGTTACTTAAACTTGTTATGCACTCCAAAGGTGAGCTGAAGATGATGAGGGTCAAGCCTCCATTAATCTCCTTTTACACTTAGTTTCATTTTCTTCTTTAGGGCAGACCCTCAGTATACTATAAGTAGGGTGCTAGTTTGGGTTTGGTTTTTTTGGGGGGGATGTTATATTAGAGTTTTTATTCATCCAAGTGCAGGCAGAAAGGGAGTAAGCCAAGTAAGAGTTTCTGAAGAGAAAATCCTACCAATCAAACCTAGAAATATTGAACTTACATGGAAAAACATTTGCCAATATTCTCATAGTAGCCAAAAATGTCTGACCCTCAAGGAGAGGTGTGAGGAGCAAAGGGGACACAGAGGAAGAAAAACACACAAGCAGGGGAAACGGGCTGTTTGGAAGGTTGTTATTTTAAAACTGCCTCAATACTATGCTTCAAAGAACAATTCAGTATTACCATTAAAATAAAAAAATAAAACCAGGCAAAGCTTGAGAAATTAGAGTGAGGACAGTTTCTTCTTGCTCTTATTCATGTGTAATCTACTTCTGTCAAAATACGTACTTTCTGGTTTATTTAAATATGAAGGTCTACTCTGAAAAGCGTCTAACAATGACTTTGCTCTTAAGCCTAGGCAGAGACTTTAATAGATGTTAATAACTTATATGGCTTTAGTGAAAGCTGTTATTGTTTAGATCCCACACAAATAAAAAGCATTTCTATCACCTGTCATAATATGCTATATTGTCGTAGGTTAAGATAAAAGTCCATTAGAGTGATTGGCTGGCTCACTGCAAGAATTCAAAGGTTGTTTATCTCGATTAGTTAAAGACCTGTAATTACAGCAGTTTGACCTCGAGGAAGGTAATTACTCCACAAAAGCTCTCTACAGGAAACCAGACATTAGCCTTGGCTAATTAGCTTGACATTCACAAGCTGCCCATATCAGAATGCAGATGGTTTGGCAACATCAGCATGCAAACAGCATCTACAAATGCTGCATGAGCAGCCCCCAGAAAAGCAACTGCCTGTCAATGATGGGTAAGAGTGAAATTATTTTCTTGATAGCTTTTATAACTTGCTTTAAGAAAAATGCTTTTTCCCAGAGACAATTTCCCATGAAGGAAGATGGAAGAAGTGGATGGCAGCCTGGGAGATTGACTCAATTTATTATGGGAAAAAGTAGATGAGGCTGGTTCCGTAAACTTTTCTGTTATTCCTGGTCCTTCTGACAGTGATTAGTCTTCTCATGCTTATTGGCACATTCTTCAATCCTTCTTCTTTTCACTGTCTATAGGGTTTATATTTAGGATGCAGTAGGCTCACTACATATGGTCCAAATACATCTCAGCAACAATCAAAGAAAAAAAAGCCAGCATTTAATTTACACTAAAACTTGCATCATTTGCACACAAAATAAAGCTGAATTTTGGTTTGGATTTACAGTTCCAACTTCCATGGACGTACAAATAATGATTTATTTGGTCCTGTAGAGATATTTTAATGGGTAATGTAGCATGTAGCTCAAAATAAGCTCTGAGTGGAGTTCACACTTTTTTGAGAAAAGAGACTTTAGAATTATTTATTTAGTGTCCTTCCCATGTGATAGACAAATTTTAACCTGTATTTGAATTTTTTTCTCCAACACAGTTTCATACTGTGTCTTACCAGGTTACTGATTTGACATCATTTGTGTCAGCACAGTATAATGAAAGAAAAAAAAATTGTCATTTGGCAGCATGGCCAAGTGTGGTGGGCCTAGACACTGAATGCCAAACTTCTTTGTATTTCTCCAGCAATGAATACAGAATAAGGGGTTTATCTGTTACAAATGAGTGTTTCAGCAAATTATCAGCCTGTGAATTTGGCCTTGGCCCTGCTCTGAAGGCATAATTGTGAGAGATGAGCGAGTTGGTTATTCCTCTGCACATTCAGCGTGCCCACCACACTACTGGGGTGTCTGTCCATTTAGGGTGGCAGCAGAACCTGCCAGATAGAGATGACAGTGGCACAACATCCCACCAGGAAGGGCTGGCATAAAGTAGGCAGTTTGCCTTGTCTCTGATTAAATGGTAGACTCTGAACTCATCTGGATCAAACAGCAGTTTTTTCCAGACCTTGCTAAGATCTCAAACATGAGGTCTCTTTCATCACTCTAACCTTTCTCGTAATGTCTTTTGGAAGCCTGACCTCATCTTCACACATATGCTCTGAACATTGTGTATAATGGACAACCAATCTGGTGGAAACAGAGCCAAAACACTGCTTCCTGAACCTCAGGGAAAAATTACTTGAGAAGACCTAGACTTGAAACTGCCTTAAATCAGCCATTCTCCTTTGGAGTTTTACTGGAAGACATGCATGTCACCTATATAAATTGTACTAGGATCAGATTCTATGTCAAAATTATCGTATGTATTACTGGTGAAAGAGGCAACAGTGGACCTTTGGAGAATTAATCTGGACAATTTTGGTTAAAGCTTCTCATGCTTTTTTAAAAATATCAAAATAATATTTTAAAATATTTCATATTAAAATAAAATTTCATAATAGTTTATAAAATATATCTAAAGTTTGAGGATCTTAATCCTAAAAATGTAGACACGGAAGTTAAAGCTATAATAAGACATGTTCATACAGCATGCCTAAAATGTATAATATGGTAGGTATCCTAGTGAGAAATAACATAATTGCTACACATAAATAATAGAGACATACCTGCTTTTCCTTTTTCATTGTTTGCATTAAAAAAAATTTATTCAATATCAGAATATTTTTTTATCTCAAATGTAGTCTTAAAAGCAAAATGTTAAAACGTAATTTTGTTCTTCCTGCCACAGACATTTTTTGTGATGGAAGACATGCTTCACAAATCAAGGAAGGATCCAAAAGGAGGATGTCAAAAAAATGGAGTGAGTTACTGAAGTGCTGGCAAATCAGTGTTCATGGGTATTGCGGGGGAACTTTTCCACCTCCTTCTTTTGTCTGTCTCTGAACATTGCAGTGTTTAGCTTTCCATCAGCCAAACCACTTTTGCTATGCCTTCTGCAATTGTCCATAAACTTAATAGAAAGAAGGACTAGATTATCTTGCAGCTTTTATGAGATGCAGATGAAATGGGGAACAGGGAAGAAGAAATCCCCCCTGTGGAGTTAAATATGTTCTGTAGCCCTTTCTTTTAACTAATTGTCTTCCCCTCTGCAAGATGTGAGATGGATGAAGAATGCTGGTATAAATATTAACAAATGTACTTCTGTGCTTATTTGTCATTCACTTCTTTTCCAGTCTTAGCACAAGCAGTATTTTATTGCTCAGCTAACTAAGAAATATCTACATTTGTTAAGTGTTGTTTGAACCTCCCTAAAACTAAAAGACAAAAGAAAATATGTATACAAAGGAGCTTTTGTTGCCCTGAAAAATGTCAACTAGCACTGTGGAAGAATGTGCTAATCAAGAAAGATTTGGCAATATGTAGGGAATCATTTGACAGACAAAATATATCTTCTTCCTCTCACCAGTCCTAACACTTGCCTCAGGTTTACCTCTCTGTTACATTAAGAAGCCTTTTAGAACGTCATGAAATTGCCTATGATGTTCACAGACATTCACAGAGTATCTTTAATTTGATGCTTTTGCAGGCAGGTTCAGAATTTGCAGAGGCACGTTTATGTTCCTACATGGAAGGCTATGGAAAAGCAGGCAAGGACCTGGTTCTTTTCTAGGGCAGTTGCAGTTTTCTGCTGAAGCCATTCAGCATCACTGAACATGGTTCTGGTGGTGTTACACCGTCACTACGATCAGAGCTAGCTGGTCTAAACCTGACTCGGGTATGTCTCAACCATTTTTCTGGTTATAGCACAGATCAATCTCAAGGAAAATGCAAGGATTGTAAAACAGATGAATTTTGACAAAAGTCCACAATCCTTCTCAGCCTCCCCTCCCAAACATCTCCGGTCTGTTGGTCTGTCAGAGGTTCCTCCTTCCAAGGCCATACACAGAACCCTTCTGCTGGGGTACACACAAGTACATCAGCTCAGTCACAGGCTACTCTCTTAGGGTAGAGAGAAAATGAAGACCTATACACTCACAAAAGCACATAGGAAGCACAGCAAAATTATTTCCTCATCTGCCCTTAATTGCCTTAATTCTGACTTATTCTCGCCTTAATTCTAACTCATGGTAACTCCCCTCAGTATAAGAACATCCTAAAAGTAAGTGCTTCTGTGGCTGCTTGAGATTTCTGCATGAAGCCAAAAGTTAGAGGTGGCCCTCAGACACCAAGTGGTGAATTCCTCCCAGTATGAAGTATTTCAGGAAAGGGAAGGGGTAACAGAAGCTGTGGAGGTTCAGGACTACAAAGGAGAAGCTTGTGTGGATTCCTGATCTTCTAGGTAGTATTGTCACCTCTTATGGTTCCCTCACCTGGCGTCCAAATCCTGTGCTTTATGACATATCCAGAACCATGAATGACGTCCCTGCAAACATGCAGACATCAATCCACTCTTCCTGCATGCAACTGAATATCTACAGAGCAGGACTTAAAAATCACAGTGTGTGCCAACACTGGAAATGAATATGCTAGTGAAGGCACGTTCTCCAATTTCTCAGTTGCATTCCTTGCTATGAAGTTTCACGGGGCAGAGCACCATCTAAGCTGCCTCCAAGGCCTAAGGGACAGTATTACAGTGAAGTGAGAAAAGGACACGTATCTACTTTCACACTCCACACGGCCATGGAGTTTAAGCCTACCTGTTTCCTAGATGCTGCAGCCCATGCAAATGGGTAGGAGCAAGCAGTTGCTGTCTTCCAAACCCATTCAGTCCTTATTGTTGACAGTCTTTGCCAAAAAGGTTAGCAAACACAGTGATGAGGCACGGGTGACTGGGAGTCAGGGATGGAAGTCAGATATGGCTATTTTTGCTTCCAGAAATAGGCTAAATCCCCACAAAGAGCCACTGGACCCAAACTAGTGACACTGAGTGTGATGCCTCCCAAGTCTGCTTTTGGAAAGGTAGCTTGTTATGCATATGGGATGAAAAACTGCATCCTGGAAAAACACAGAAAGTAAATATTTAAAGAAAAAGAAACACAATGAAACAAATGCCTTGTGTTTATATTTCCATGGGCCACTGCCAAGTATCTCTCCGCCTGTTACCCATCTAATGTTTAGTGTACCATATGTTTTCTAAACCAGTGGATTAAACTCCTCCATGGTTGTGAAAAACATCAGTGTATTTGTTCTGGACTTCCTCTCTCTGCATTTGTTGTTAATTTACAAGTTTCTCACATCCCTCTGACAATTTCTGTCTGTTTACATGTTTTAGATTTCTGATGGAATGTATATATTGCTCTTACTGCCATCCAGGATCTCTTATCCCCAGGAATGTCACTTAGCCGTATTTTAGTGAACATCTGAAAGTACAGGCCAGGAGTATCTGTAGTGTCTTTTTAGTGCCAAGCTCCTTGATGCCCGCCTTTTAATGCTCAGAGCACCATCCCCCTTCAAGGAAGAATGTCAGGTCTCAACCTCTGTTCAAAGTTCAGCAAAAGTCCTAATCCAAATCTTTTTTGAGTGAGTAAGAATGAGAAACAGACACTCCTAACTCTAACTTAGCCTCTATCACAGCTATTTTAGCTGCATACTTCACTTTGTGACATTCCCTGATCAAGCAACACACCAGAAGCTTGCTAAGGAGGTGGATTTTGCACATCATGTTTTTGCACATCTCTGCATAGCTGGAAATGCACACATCTTCTCAGTCTCCAAAGCTCTGGTTTTGAAGACACAACCATCCATTTTTTCTCCTCTCAGCTCTCTTATCTGTCAAGGGAGAAAGGTGTTCTATCAATTCCCATTGATATGGGCTTGTGAATCATACAGCAACATTCATATAAGGCACAGTTTTAAAACTCTTTAACGTTACTGATATCTGTGCTGAGACTTAGGGAACTTGGTTGGAGCATAAGCATTCTTCCATGTGGTTTCCAATTTGCCAGGAAGCAGAGAATATGAAGCACAAACAGAACTGGAGTAAAGACTAGCAGAGCAGCTACCCTTCTTTTCAACGTATAAACAATTTGTGGCACGTTTGTAATGAGTTGCAGAAAATATTCTGGAGAATGTGTTTGTTAGTGAAAATGTGACTGGAGCAACAAATATAGACAAGTGACACATTTTGATTAGTAAATGTGACTGTTCTCTGCAGGAATCCCGTTGTCAGAGGGGCACTCACCCTTGCTGGAGACATACAGATATGTCACATGCATTGTGCATGTCGAAAAACACCAAATTTGCCCAGACAGGTGGTTCATGCCCCAGCCCTGGAAACATTCAAGGCCAGGTTGGATGGAGCTCTGAGCAACCGGATCTAGTTGAAGATGTCCGTGCTCCTTGCAGGGGGGTTGGACTAGATGATCTTTAAAGGTCCCTTCCAACCCAAACCATTCTATGATTCTAAATATTTGGGTCTGGGTACCTGCAAGGGAGGGATATGGTCAAGAGCAGTCATGTCCACCCCTGAGCAAACAGCCTTCCCCATGCATTTCCTATGTGGTCACAGGTACGATGCTTGGATGGATGCTTGATTGCCTCAGCTCTGAGATATGGATCGCTCACCCTGACGAGGAGTCCCAGACAGTTCATGAGTTGCCAGGAACTTGCTCATTTGCGGTGGGAAGAACGATGAGGCTGTCACTTTAAACCAGAACAGCAATCTTTTTCAGTATTAGGTTGTGGGCAAGAGTTCATTTCTGATGTGAGGGCAAGCAGTGAGTGTCTAAATATTCTGAAAATGCATTTGTTTACTTCAAAAGCTCTGACTTAGCTTATGCCATGTGATAAATGTTTGGTTGTCACATTACCTAACCTGGAAAAGTCTGCATCTCTTGCTGGGAACCAAGGCAATGGGAAAAATGTCAAAAATTCATTGCTTCAAGTAGGAAAACAAAGTGAGAACCTTCTCACAGATTGTGGCTGGAAAGAATATTAACTGGTGCTCAGCTACTTATAAAGGCTTAGTACTAGAGTCCCATTGATTTCAATGACATGAGTGATTCCTGTGGGAATTGAACTCTTGAAATTTTTTGAAGAGCTGGCCTATCTTTGTTGTAGCCTCAGCCTTTGACAGAATATGAGGCATCAAAAACTGGTTTAACATAAGCACTTTGGTTTGGCTTTTTTGCTGCTGCCCCCCAGCAAGGACTGGGAGTGTTCCTATAGCCAGTTCCTCTGCTTAAAACCCACAGTCAAGAGGGTTTTAAGCCAGTGAGGCTGACAAGTCACACTGGTATGTCAGTTCCCGTTGCTTCCCAGAATACACAAAAGCCCACATGCCTGTGTTGACCTGCCCTGCTCATCCTGGACCATTGCTTTCCATCAGATGCTGAGAACTGTGGAGGAAACCATCTTTTTCAGACCATGAAGCTCAAAGCCCATTACTGTCTGATTAAGGCTTTCCTTTCTCCCCTTTGTCTTTGACCCTGTTTTGAATGCCTTCTGTCAGTAAGAGATAAAGCAGCACAGCTCCTTTTTTGGAAGAAAGTCTGAACACAAACCAAACTCTTACTCTGAACTCCAGAGTGGCGAAAAAAGGTCTCGATGATCACTAGATGCAACAGGGCAGACAAAATGCTGCAGCATTTAGCAGGGCAAGGCTTCCATCCAGTGTGGCATCATTCTTCTAAATAATCTGCTTTCAGTGTACATGACAGATAGGACACAACTGGGTACAAATCCTAGTGAGAAAGATTCATACCTGATTTTAAAGAAGCATTTCTAATGGTAAGGCTGGTGAAGCGCTGGCACAGATTGTCAGGGGAGAGTGGGAATTCCCAGTGCTGACAGGTTCTAAGAATGGATTTGGCAAATGTCAGTCAGGAATAACATAATTCTGTGAGATGTTTGGATGTTACTAGGCTTCTCTGCCTATTACCAAGCTTTTCAGAAGTGAGCCAAGTAAAAATCTCCCTTACTCTGTACAACTAGGCAGGGAAGCACTAGGGCTTTGGGGGAGCAAGAGTATCCTCTCATCACTGGACAACAAATCCTGTCGGCCTCATGCCAACTTCCAGCATCCTCAGAGCCCAGCTCCCAGAGACAGAAGCCAGACTGCTGTAGTTTGTGCAGACGGCACAGGGATCAGCCCCACTGCATTGCCCACATCTGTCTGCAGTACCACTGCCGCAGCTCTCAGCGATGCCCCTTGTGTTACCATTAATGCAGATACATACATTTAAGGAATAAAAAGGCACCTTCAGTCTAGGCAGTCCCTGCACCTTCCTAACTTCCCTCCTCCTCTGCTGGATCTGGACTTTCTGAAGGGAGATGCATGGAGAAGCTGCAGATGCCTATCTCAGTCCAAATGAATATATCCACACATGTTCCAGGAAAGTTTGCAGCTGAAATATTAGACCATCTCTCCATCCAAGGCTCTCCCATTGGCCCTCCAGGCAAAAAAAAAAATGCTGTGAGGTTGCAGGTGGAGCATATTTCTGTGGTACAGTGGGAAGGGACTCTGCATTGTGGGCTTCTGCATGGGAATACAGACTGTGTCCTGAGAATGCAAGTGTTGCCATCTTCTTTACTAAAGAGCCACAGGAATGTAAAAGTTGGTTAAAACTAGATGGGCTATGTCTGGTCAAAATGCTGTCCGGAGAAATGGCAGGTGTTTGTTCTCATGGGACCTCTTCATGTCACAGCTCGTCTGAATATTAAAAGGGATCATTTGTGTGTGAAGGGGTAAAGAAGGGTCAGGGTCACATTGTTCTTTGCTCTCTTTGTTCTGCTAGAACAAAGCAAGGAGTCAAACTCCAGAGCGGAGGGGCAGCCAAACTGCGTGCTTGGGAACCTGTTTGCATTTGTGACTAGCATAGTGTTAATTAAATTGAAATGGATTCACAGGCATACTTTCTGTGCTGGCTTGTTTTTCTATAAAACTTTGTTCCAGGGAAAGGAGGGAAAGAGGAGAGATATTCCTTTTGTGCATGCATGCATGTGACAATTTAAGCACAGTTACTTAACACTCCAGCCTTCTCTGTATGCTTGGTGCAAATCACAAAAAGACAATTCACAGTCCAGAATACTATTATAGCTCTAATAGTAACCATAGCTTAGCTTTGCTTTTTCACCAGAAATTGTACAAGGAGTAAAATAGGCTAGTCACATTGTCAGTAAAACCTGGGGCTTATCTAAATTAAAATATATGATTCCTATGAATAACAGCTCCAGATTTCAACTGGGATTAAATTACATGTTGTCTCATTAGTATTCAACATCGTCACTACAGCCTTCAGTTGCAGCTCTGCCCTATAAAATAGCTGTGTGAACACAGCGATGAACAGGCTCTGTGTTTGCAAATCACTCTGTACCAGGTTGGTTCTTTGACACACACAGAGAACAGGCTTTCTGCTGGCTGCTCTGCTACCAGTCTGTACTTGCAAGGACAAGCACATTTGTCTATGAGACACACAGTAAGCACATTTCCATTTTAAAGTTTTTCTCCAAAGCAGAGCTGACCTGATAAAAAAAAACCCTATACTTACTGAAAAAAAAAAAAAAAAAGAAAGAAAAGAAAAAGAAAAAGAAGGAGGAATATGTTGCTCAATTTGGGAGAAAGAAGACATTTCGATGGGCTACAGGATGGCTCGTACTGCTGTGTTTATAATGCCATTCATGTCTGGTTTGGCTCTGAGGACGGCTATATAGTGAGTTGTGGGACTTACGCTGCTCTAAAGCCTTTGCAGACAAAGCCTGGGCTCACACAGCAGGCTAGAAATGCTGGCTCCAGAGCCACTGTCCTGCCTAACCCTAAAGCAAGATGCTATGGACCAGCTAGGTCACTGTGTAACTCTATGCACCTGAAAGCTGGGAGGAGCTGGGAGGTGGCACAGGATCTGGCCCTCAGGAACAGACAAGAGCTTCTGCCTCCTGTTGAGTCTTCAAATTAGGTGTAGATGAGAAGAGATCTTTCCATGCCTGATCAGGAAAGGAAGTCCCCAGTGCCATCAAGAGAGGAACTTAGCCAAGCACAGGGACCAGAAGCACTCGCCATTTCTACAGTAAGGACCTGGCCACTGGGAACAGCAGTGTATTCTCACCCTGAAGGGGCTGAGGAATGGGTGGATGAATAAACAACTGTGCCCTGGCATTAACAGACAGACCGTGAACCGATGCTTAGTGCAAAATACAGAATAAACACGAGCTGCTTGTTCTGAAAGGACATGCTTGATCTGAAACAAGATTTTTCTCAACCTCTTACGGACACATCTATGTGCATATGATCTCTTGCTGAAGAAACTGAGCATTCAGAGTTTGGTTCGTGACATATATGAATTATTTCTTAAAACAAAGGATAGTGGCTGCCTTGAAACCAAACCAACTTGTTGCCTGTTGCATCAAGGGAGATGCTGGATCCAGTTATTTGTGATCACAGCTGTGGAAGCCTGACTGCCGCAGCCAGTATGATTCCAAAAGGCTTTAAAGTGCTTTGGGCCATATTATTTGGTATGCTTTCACTTATTTACACTCCTTTAATTATACCAGTAGTGGCTTAACCTACCACCTGAGGATTTTTTCTGCATGAGGGAATCTGAGAGCTAAGATTTTCTTTGTGCCTTTTATTAGAGTTTTGAAGTTCTGTATTAAATGAACACACACCCCCCTTTTTTTTTTTTGTGGATCCCTTCTTGCTTTGATTTTTTGTTTCAGTCAAAGTGACTGCAACTGAAATATTAAACTTTGCTTGATTTGAAGGGAAGGTGGAAGGAGAAATGTGATCTCATTAAACCACTTCATGTCTCCCTGAGAGCAACAGACCTTTCTTTCCTGTGATTTCAAAGCTTTCCTAAAATTTGCTGGAATCTTTGGCAAATGCAGGATGTGCTTTGATTTCATAATTAAATATACAGCTGGGCTGTTGAGAAGCTCAAAGCAGGTCCCCAAGAACTGCTACAGATGCTGCTATCAAGCACTTGTGACTCTCTTGTCACTTTCTACACCTATCCATGGTGTGTCCTAAATTTGACATTAAATTGATTTTCTTCTATAGAGCCTATTTGCAGAAGTGAAAAACACCTCTGTGGTGACAAAACCCCCTGTTGAGGACTGTGGGAAAGTAAAGAAGTTGAGTGGAAGGAGAGAAATGGGTCTTACTCCTAAGGTTGAGTTTTCAGGGTTTGGGGTTGCTTTTTGTATGAGTTTCAGAAGCAAATTGATGGAGTTCATGTGGTGACAAACATTCCTGAATTCAGAGGAAACAGATCTAAGAATCTGCCTCTAAGTTTTGAATCTTAGTCCTTTTGGGAACAGGAGATACAAGTGCTGTGGTGAGAGACAGTGTGATTTCCATGGGCCTGGGGTTCAGAGAGGAGATATCCAGGAACTTGTTTGTGCACACCACTGCCTCTCTTGACAACTTCCAGGGGCTGAGCCCTCCCAGCCTGTGGGCTTAGCCTTGTTTCCCTGCTTCTCTAATTGAGAGGTGCTGATAACTCTGACAAGTGTCTTTTTCAGATTGTTTATGAACAACTGTACTGAGAGACTGGGGAAATCAATGAACCATCACCACAGCTCACTGTGGCTGACTCATGATTTATGGTATCTTCACTGAATCAAGCACTTCTGGAAGCCGGTTTTGCTAGGCACTCTACAAAAACATTCATGTCAGCCATCCTGCATCTGCAGGATGCATCTAGTGACAGAGTTCATCTATGCCTTACCTCCTATTGTGGCCAGGGTTCATCAATCCACTCTCAAAACAGGTGAACATATCTGGTGAGGGAAGCAGAACCAATAGAGAAAAGCCTTGTAATCTGTCGCCTTTCAGTATTTTTCTCTTAGTTAACTTTGTGCAATGAACAGACAAGGGATTTCTCCAGAAGTAGTATTTCAGTGAGAAACTGTTCCCAGGTAGCAGATAGGCATAAAGAATAATGTGCAAAGAAGTAATTTAATCTATTAAATCACTGGCATTTTGTAGATACAGCTATCTTTCCCAGGTTCCTCGTATAGACAGTGGAAAGCAGGAAGGGAGGAGACAGGGGGAGAGGGAGAAAATCATACAGATGGTGATTTCAAAGAGGAGTTACTGGAATTATTCTGATTTGCCCTTGCTTTTTCTTACTAACTATATATGGAGTTAAGGGTGACTAGCTAGCTGGCTTAGTTAATGAAATGTCTACATTTTGGGTGATGTGAATACCCATGGATTTGCCAACAGAAGTATATGAAAAACTGTATGTTGTGCCAGCCAACACAAAAAGTTCCTATTAACTTTAGAGACAATCTCTGTTGTAGAAGATACCTGTTTTCCCTGATGTAGCTTGACATTGAGACAGGAAAAAGAGGCAAAGGGGATGCAGTAAAACAGTTTGCAATCTTGCTTGTGCACTCTTGAAAAAAACAGGTGCAGATTCATGATTTGGCATCTTCCTTCTACACCAAACACTTCCCCTAGCCTAGAAAGGAGGCAGGCTGATGAAAAGGCTTCAAACAATATTCCTTCAGTTTTGGGGAAGGTGGCAGCTGACTTGGAATGTGAAAGATTCATTTGGAAGAAACAAGGAAAACCAAAGTATCCTGTGACAGCCATTTCCGAGAATCTTCTTTCTGACAGAGACAGGAAAGATGGTTTCCAAATCACCTCCACCATGGACTTCCCATCGGAAGGCCAAGTGCTGACAGGATGTTGGGGCCTCTAATGACACCATTTGGTCACTCATTATTTGTAGGCTGGGACTTAGTGGGTGGCATTAAGGCTCTCTGTGAACTTTTCATCTTGTTGTTGCTTTTGGCTGTTTTCTGGGTTGGTTTTTTTTTTTTGTTTTTTTTTTTTAATCCTGTTCCCTGGAGTGGCCGGGAAAGGGTGGTGGTGGGAGGACACAGCATTCACAGCTAGCCCGAGACACTGGCCAGTTTATTTGCTTAAACAACAAACATCCAGCATGCCAGGAGACCAGTGACAGAGGGCAGTTCCTGAATGGGATGAGACGGTATGTCTTCTAAAGAGCCCACCCACGTCGCCTGAAAGGGTTTAGCAGTGCTGACTTCTTGTGAGGAAATGACAGCTTGTGTGTTCAGAAACGTCACAGGCTACCCAGCAGTGTGTGTGATGTGAGGATCTCACAAGCTGTTTGCAAATGACCAGAGGCAAAACTCTGCTTATTTTCCCTTTACTTCCTTCACCCTTCTGTGTCCCCCTCCCCTGGCCCCTCTTTGGGGGCTGTCATTCTTCTCACCATCCTGCATGCAGCTGGCATTAAGCAGCAGAGCTCGTTCTCCATTAGACGGAGGGAGAAGGAGGTTATATAAACAAACAGAACAACAAGAACATTTCTAGGAGCAACATCAAACCTGACCTTTTGTTTTATGGCAAAAAGTAACAAAGATGTTCTTGGGAAAACAGCTTAGCTGAGCCGGGAATAAACACGAACCCTTGAACTGCTGTGCCTGTGCGGAGCTGACCAAGCAGTGCTTTGCTTTCTTACCAGGGCTCTGAACTCTGCTGGACTATAAAAATGTACATTGTTGTTGTTGTTTTGTAAAGGCTGGTAACCTCAGAACTCAGCTGAAACGAAGCAAAACAAACCTTTTGCTATCTGTTGTTTTTCTAGTAAGCCTTGAGTTGGATTTCTGCTGACAGCTCCTCAGCATGGCGACGTGTGACACCACAGCTCTGTGATCTCTGCTGCTCGCCTGCTGCTTTTCCAGATTGAAGCGAAGGTGTTGGCTTTGACCTACAAAGTGCTAAATGGCTTTGGACGTTCCTACTTTATTTTCTCCTTCTGCCAGCTGTGACCGGCAGAGGTGCCCTAGATGCTGTGCTCTTGAGAGAGCGGTGAGAGCAGTTTCTCATTAAGGATGCCTGATAGATGACATCAGCTTCGCTGTACCCACTCCAAAATATTCTCCTGAATCCTGAGCCTGTGAAAAGCTCATGAAAGAGCGAGCTATTTCATCCAGGTCTTGTCATAAGCCTGATGCACCTTTGAAAAAGGACCAGGGAATCAAGAAGTTTAGTCCTGTGTCCTCTAAACACCAATTCAGCAACTCCGTTAGAGGGGTTTTTAACTACTTAGGGACTGGGAATGAAGTACCAAATGCAATCCAGTTTCAGAAGCATTTGGGAGACTCATTTCCTCAGTCACAGGGAATGAAATTCATTTCTTTTAGGTTTAGGTGCCTAAAATTCAGACATCATCATTTATTATCTAATTATGAGTACTTACCATTTAATACTGCTGCATCTAGACGTAAGGTGAGATAAATTATTAGACTGGACTTCATCAGCAGTCAATGCAGAGGAATTTTTGTGATTTGTCTAGACATCTGCCATGGGATGAAAGGAGCCATGTCCCAGAACTTCCCTTTTCTCTTCACCGACTAAAGAAAGTGCCAGTGAATATTCACACTCATCTGTAACTCAAATATCTAAATAAACTTAAACAGATAAATCTCAGACAGTGGGTCACATAAATATGATTATTTTTTACTATTCACTCTTAACTAAAATACCTTTCTGTGGTGCATATTCTTTCTCAAAATGTTCATGACTTCTTTCTAACACCGTGCCCTTTCCATCCCCAACTCTTAGGTTGAGATCAACAGCAGTGGTTAGCTGTCTTATGCCCACAGGGCAGCTAGAGAGTTTTCTGGATCTGGACTTCACTACCCTAGGCACAGTCTATGAATCCACTTTTGCCTGGTCAGACTTGGCACTATACAAAACCACATGCAGACATCCCTTTCTGTTCCTTATTCTTGTGAGAAGTAGACAAACTAAAGGTTATTCTCAAAGTGCAGATTCTTGCGCAGTTTTGAAATCTGCTGGAACAGAACCAGCCCCTGCTTGCACCCCAAGGTTTTAGGGGATCAGTGACAGCAGGTTCTGAGACTGGCATCCGAGCACAGCTCACCAGCCTTCTTTGAGAAGGGAACTTCCCTCGTTGTTTTTGCCACAAGACACTGCAGCAAGCTAGTAAATACTTGGTATATCTGCAGCAGGCTTCACAGATTATTTATATAATGCTCACAGTTTAACAGGGGTATCCTAAACTACAGAGAATGATTGGGACAAGGAAGGCCAAATTTCTGTGCATGTATGTGCACTTGTGGTTGTGCACCTCTTTCTTTACATGTAAGAACCACAACTTTAAAAGAATAAATTAAACTATTTGAATGAATGGAAAAGATAAGTTCCAAAACTAGGAACAGATAGAGCTGATTCTCTGCACTCTGCCCAGGCCATGAAATCATATAGGCATACCTATCCACTTCATTGATATTCCTGTCTCTCTGACAGCAGTCCACTTCTACTGTTTCACTGTATCAAGCAGAAGGAGATGAATCCATATAAATCCTCCTCAGATGCCGTGAGGAATCCCTTCTCCATGGGAAACCATGGCGTAAAGAAGGCACAGCTACTTTGACACTTCTATGTTCGAGGCTACTATAAATTTAAAAGGTATACAACTGCCTCCATACACACCCAGATGAACCACACATTCACAGAAGTATATTTACTAAGTGAAAATGACCAAAAAGGAGCACTCTTGTATTTCTTGCATCTCGCTCTTCCAGAAGATGTCTCAAAATAAACAGTATCCTTACACTCCCTGTGGGCCGTAAAGATAGCTCACCTCTTTTGTCAAAACAGAGATTTATTGGCAGGCACAAACTCTCTTGGCCATGCCACTGAGCACCATTTCCTAAATTGTTACCTATCCTAGAGCTGACAACTGGTGCCTGGTTTTACCATCAATCAGCTTTTCTATTCTGCAGCCTCCATGCTGATCATATGCATAACTGAAGTGTCTGTTCGAGAGATGTAACCTTGCATCCCTCCCTGCACATAGCGTACAAGCCTGTGTATTGAGAGATGAAACCTCTACTAATAGCACGTTTTGAGTTGTGTACTGCGACACCATTCTATATTTCTTCACTTGCTATTTGCTGTGTATGGATACTGATACTGGGTCTTACATAGCATCACTGAAACACTGAGCTACTGCTAAATGCTCTCTTTTAAAATAGCATTTGTAAACATTGCTACCTTACTTTGGGTCTCTGAAAACCTTTGCCCTGAGCATTACACCATGCAGACAGTCTAAATGGTCAGTCACTTGAGCTACAGTAAACACGTGCTTCTATGTTTCATGAATAAACCATAGCACAATCATTCCCTGGTATAATTCTAATTGGAGCATCAGACTGTCCCTGGGGAAGGGAGAAGGAGAGGCTAGTCCAGATTTTTAAACAGATTTCTACTGCACTTTACCTGACAGAGAAGACACTTGTATTGTCTGACAAGGAATGACTGAATCTGAATAGTTGCCTTTAGGCACACGTTTTAACTAGAAAATTTTGTCCCATTAAAAAGTGACCACATGACGAGTGGTAGAGTTCTGTTTGTTAGCAAGCATCAAGTTAATAACAAATCTCTAAATTAGTACCACCAGTGACATGCATTTCAGCTGTGCCAAGAGTATAAACCCTTTATCAACACCTGTCCTGAAGGAGGGAAGAGGTGGGCAGCTGACACTCAAAATCTGTTTGCATTTCAGTAAAATATTGCCTTGTACCCACACCAGCCAGGAGTGACAGAGCTTTATGAAAGTATGTTTCAGGAACAAGTGTTTGTCTCCAAAATATCTCAGCGGACTTCTGTAGACAGTGTTTTGACTGCTGTGCTTCTCTGAATTCGTGAGACAGCATGCAGCCCAAAGTATCTAAACAAGATGAATTGTTTTGCAGCTAGAGTGGAAAATCTGACTGAAAAACAGTAGATAGAGACATAGATGATAAACATCTCTCCCACATAATAAGAGTACCCTCAATTCCTTAATCCTAAAATATTTAGAACAAAATAAAGCAACATCATATTAACACGCAAGCTGCCACTCAAGCATGTGAATATGATTGTAAAAATGACCTGTCAGCTCTCGTTCTGAAGATTTTAATGTGGTGGAAATTCTGCTGAAATCCATGTGGAATGTAGCTGAATTCCAATTGTCCAAGTATCTCTGGGACAATCCAGGAGTCACGATTTCAAATCAATTCAAATATCCCAAGAGTTTTAGAACTGAAGGGTATGTTTGACATCTGGGTAATCTGAAATTTGGTTACACTAAATCTGAATCATCTGACATTACCACAGTGCTGTATTACTAGTATCTCTGTTACGGACTTACAGTTTTGTCAAATTCAGGCTCTTGTAATCAGAGACACCATCCACTCCAGCTATCTGCCAGAAGAGAAAGGAACTGTTTTTTGCTAGGAGACCTGCTACACATATTGATTTTACCATTCTAGGTTGCAAGTTTTTGGCAGTGACTGGGCATCATTAGCTTCACTAAAACTTTCAGAGCAATTCCTACACATCTGAAAACTCTCCAAATGGGAGACCACAGCATTGTAAGTGACACTGGAATTTTTCCAGGGAATTATATTGCCTCAGTTACATAGAAGGTTAAAATAAATGACAATAATAGTCTCATATGGCCTTAAAAACTGCAAAATCTAAATAAATCTACAAATAAGTACAGTTAGAGAGAGGAGATGAACCACGTTTTCAGAGAAGTTACTTTTGCTGATGTTTACTTTTTAACAAGTAAACTGGAATTCACATTGAACTCATTGAGTTGTTTTGGCCACACAGAGAAAAGCAGAAGTCCTTTCAGATATCAAAATTTGAGAAGTTTTCTTAGGAATTTTGGAGTCATATTCTGTTTAGAAATGTATCCAGCTTTATTTCACAAGAGAGAAAAATCTTTGTGTTTTGGGATTAAATAAAATGCCGTTTGGGATTAAATAAAATCCGTTTTTTTTCAACAACACTTCCCAAAGTTCCCAGTTTTCCTGTGATTGAAAACCCAACTGATCCTACAAATGGACTATAGAAAGATGTAGGTTTTTAGTGAAATCTGTAATTTTCTCTCAGGGACACATCCTGCCAGAGCACAGCAGTAGCAATGAATGCATGCACAGCACATGCTGATGAACCTCTGATTGGACTCTCAGCAAGAGACGACAGGAACCTGTGATATCCAATCCACCACACATGCCCTTTCAATTTGAGAATGCAACGCAACTGATGAGCCTAAGACCGTGTGAAATGGAAATACATTTCATCTCCACTATATTTCTGCTTTACTGACCCTCAGATAAAGGAGAACAGGATTGAGACTATAAGGATTTATACTCTTTTTTTTTTTTCTGTTGGAACAAAGACAAGAGATTCAACTTCTATGGAAAATCCTGGGTTATATTTTTTTAATTCATCACAGCATTTATGAGATAAATTACCAACATTAATCATCATATGGGACTGCAAAACACTTGTCTGCTTCAGGAAGCTCATAGTTCTCTTTTAAATTGCCGCCTACATCCCAATGAAAAAAAAAAATTATACAGGCAATGCATCCCCCCAGGCTATTTTTAAAATTGATCTCCTCTGTGTCCTGTCTGATAGACACAATAATGGAAGCCTGTGAAAAACATGACAAAATTGCATACAGATAGATAGACCCACAACAGAGCACGCTGAACAGCTGCTAAAGCTATAGAAGTCACAGTTTCCTGCAATGATTGTTTGAGGATCTGAGCTTATTGAAGCCAGGGTGATTTGGAACAGCTTAGAGAGGAACTGTTGACTGAAGAGCCCTTTTGTATGGAAAACCATTGTTCGGTTAAATTTTACAACTTCACAGCTTTTTAACAAGAAGAATTTTAACAAGGAAAGTTTCCTTCGAGGTTTCTTTATGAAGTGGGTGAGTTGAGTTCTCCATTTCTCCACAGATTAAGCTCTGTTCTAAGAAGCTTTCTCATCTTTCACCTACTGGAAAAAACAAAAGGCATAGCCTGGGTTTAGCTGCCCAAGCCCTTCATCATGAATCAATTCCACCTATCTAAAAGAAGGAAGAAGAATTTCCAGCATAAAAGCTGTGATGGTTTTAGAGGAGCTGATGGTGATGACCACAGTATCTCCTCTGGCTAACGGTTACATTATCAGGAATCCTCTCCCTGTTGGCCAGGACATCTGCCAGCAAGAAAGACTTCAGGTTTCTCTTCACCACCATGTCATTCCAACAGAGGGGCAGAAGGGGCAACTAATGCTTTCACTGTCATGTCACCCGGGGGCTTGTCCTGCACAGCATTCGATGATCAGGAGGTAAAGGATCTTTCAGTAAATGCAAAAAGGTGAGAAGACCTGGACTACCAAAACACACTATATATACACTCTGGGTGCATGTATGCATCCTCTTGACTCATTCCATTGCTGTGAGGAGGCTATACTCTGTGGGAGGGCTTTCTTCAGTGGCTTGTCCCCAAGGGGCAATCCAGCAGTAAAAACAGAGCGGTATCATGTGTGTAATAGTACTCATTCAGTATTTCTAGTGCTGCAGCATTAGCCCTGGAGCACATGGAAGGAGAAGCAGATACCAAAATACGTAGACATCAAAAGTAGCCTCATTACATTCCAAAGTCTTATTAAAATCCACTGTAATCCTCCTTGCCAGGAGCTTTCTGCCAGACTATCATTTATGGTCTTTACAACCCATACTCATAAACCTGGAGAATTATGTTTCGTCTCACATTAGATTTTAAATGCCATTTCTAAGATGCTGTTCTGTGTCAGGACCCACCTGGGACACTATCTGATGAGAAACTGAAGTGTAACTTTTTATTATACTTGCAAAATATATTTAAATGGAAGCCAAAAGACTTTTATGCTTCTACAAGCATGAAAATATTCTGAAATACCATGTTCCAATGGGACATATTTTTCCTAGTGCTGCCCTTCTTCCTCAATAGCAGAGATGTTTTCCTGATCATGTGTCCTTTATGCTTCACTCTGTTTTTTTTCTCCTGACTCAAGGAAACATCATGTTAATTAGCATAAGCCAAGGTCAAAGCGGAGGACATGAGCAAGCCTAACAAAGTGAAGACCCTTTTCAATGTATCTTAATATCCTAAAGCTTCACGCTTTGTAAATTGCATCATTGTAGGATTTATTCTCCCCATTTTTTCCAGTGTTTGGATTTGATAGGAAAGCCTAATGGTTTCAAAAGAAAAAAGCTGCATCTTGAAAGGCAACAATTGCTCCCTATGTGGTATTGAACTCCTACAACTACAAATTGATGTCAGTGCACCATGCAGCCAGCTGTGGGTGGGGGAGGGCAGCTAGAAACACACCTCTGGGAGAAATGACATTTGTCTGTCATTTCTTGGCTAAGTAATGAAATGGCAAGTCTACTGGCGCTGCTCTTTTTTTTTTTTTTTTTTTTTTTTCAAACTGCACACATATTTAGAATAACACCACAGAAAATATTTGAAAATACCACAAGCTTTTTTCCTTTCTCTGGCATTTGAAGCTCTGGGCTCTACTAGCAGAGTGAAAATCTCAGAGAAACCCACCTGTAATCCCCTCTGTGGGGGAGGGTCCCTGAACACCTTTGCATGGGGAGCAGTGGCAGATACAGCAGCTTCGCTGTACACTTGCACCAGATCTGCAGCTGCAGCTCAACTCATTTTGAACTCCGGATCTGATAAGTGCTGCCATGGTTACTGTGCTCGATGTGTGGTCTGGAAGGGAAGAGGCACTTCCTTGGGAGACAGCAGCACAAGTGTTGCGTACTTCAAGCAAGACAGCGTTGAGCTGCTGTAGTGTCATCTCTCTTTCGCATGTGGAGGGAAGCTGTCTTATTTGGGTCACTTCTGTCTTTATTCTTGTCAGAATTTCACTTTAAGATACTTTCTCCTCTTACGCAGTTTGTGTTGTGACTTTTAGCCTTTAAGAATGGGTATGAGTTTTATCACTTATAGAGTGCCAGGAATGTGAATGGTGACACAAATATAATAGAGGTGAATGGTCCCTGCAGCTTATTATCAAATCAAAGGCATGATTACAGCAGCGGAGAGCCAAATTCCAAAGATTAGCAGCCCAACTATTTCTTTAATATTGTTATCTCTGCACTCATCACATTTGATAAGCAAGTATTTTACCCAGCAGCTTCTCCTTACTCTCTTCTGTCAGAGTAAAATAATTGTCACACTTCTGAAACCTCATAGATCAATACTGCACTTTTAAAGGAAACGATAGGAGAAAGGCAAATGGGATTTATAAGAATTGCAGCAGCATTATGGCCAGGTGCATGAGATTATTTATTACTTTATAACAGCTGAAAATAATTTCTGAATATGCAAGATGTGTACATGAATAATTTTGTGTCTGCTTGGTAATAAAAACCAAGCAGCATTATAAATGACCTGACAGTCTCATAGCATTCACGTCATGCATGTGTGTGTGTGGGAGATGTGACATATGTTTCGCACATACTTTATTCCTCTGAATGCTAAAAGGTCTAGTCCCCCAGCAACACATGTGCCCACGTGCAGATTCGGAAGTGGAAAAGGACTTTCATGGCCCTGAGACTGCTTGGGCTTAGCCAGGTGTTACCCTGACCTCCAAGTCGAGGTGTAGCTTTCTCTGCCTACATCAATGCTGCAGGTGATGCTGCCAGACCCATCCGGACCTTCAGCCCAGCTGGGTGAAAGCATCTTACCCCTGGTGTACCAGTACCTGGAGGAACTCTGCCTCCCTCTCTTTGCCCAGAGAGGTGGTGGATGCCCCATCCCTGGAAACGTTCAAGGCCAGGCTGGATGAGGCTCTGAGCAACCTGATCTAGTCAGGGATGTCCCTGCTTCTTGCAGGGGGGTTGGACTAGATGACCTTTGAAGGTCCCTTCCAACTCTAGCCATTCTATGATTCTATGATTCTCCCTCCTGAATTATACCACCACAATGCAGTTCCTGAAGGTGAAACAAGCTGAATTTCAGTTTGGTGTATAGAGACTGTGAGTCTCTCTCTGGCCAGGCCCATCTGCGATACCTTGGTCAATGCTGGAGCTAGGGGGAACACCTCATCCCCAGGGGTGTTCATGCCTTACATTGAGTTACATGGCCCGGTCTTACACAGGTCAGGGCCAGAGTCAGTCAGTCACAGTTCCTGAGCACCAGGGCCCAAGAACAGCCTCGTGAGGAAGAGGAGGAGGGTGCAGCAGGGAGGCAGGCAATAGTGCCCAGGCCAGGAGGGCAGCGCCTCAGATCCTGTGAGAGGCTGCACCTGCTTTTCGTGCTGCTTCCTTGGGGAGGGAAGAGACATCTCACAACACAAATTGAGGTTTCATAAAAAAGTCTTTGATGACGCAAAAAGAGAAGGCCAAGCCCACATGCAGGGCCCGCTTTAAAGCAGGAGACAGGCACCTTCAGCATAGACATGGATGCACCAGCTGAGTGTCTGAAGAGTGTGAAAAAGCACTGAACAAGCAGTTATTCTTGCTGTGTTTTGAGCACCCTCACCATATCAGACAGTGCTGGGTGGCCCTTCTTGCAGAGAAAAAGTAGTAAATTCCTTCACATTTAAATGGGATTAAGAATATGACCACTGCAAGAACTACACAACACCTGGGAGAGCCAGAGGCTGTCTCTATGGAGTCATTAAGACACAGCTAAGAAAAGCAAACCTGCTGCTGACATTAAGCAAAGGTCTGCATCTACACCTGAGAATATCCAAAAGTCTAAAAACAATAAGTAAAAAAAAAATTGAAAATACATTGATTTTCATTTTTTACTGTGAAGACTGTAACATTGTAGGATATTAAAAAAAAAAAACCAAAAAGAAAAGGTGGCTGAGAGCGCATCATTAGAAACACCAAAAGCAACACCAAAAGCCATGAGTACCTGTGTCTCTTGTTCACAAGCATACAAATGCTGTGATGATACAAGGGTAAAAGCAGTCAAGGTTTGTCAGGAGAGGCAATATCTTTTATTAGATTAGGACATGAAAAAGAGCATATATGCCTGTAAGATTGCCTGTTTTTTCCAAGTACAACAGTCAATCTAATAAAGGTCATTATCTCTCCTGTCAAGCTTTGCCTAATTCTTATTACACTACACAGTGTAGTGTCAGACTTGCCAGACTTGCTTATACTTAAAAAAAAAAAAAAAAAAAAAGTTGTTTGTGTACAACATTTATTTAAAATTGCTTTAATATTATCCCAAAAGACTGGTGGGGAGGGGAGGATGTTCCTCTGCCGTAACATCTTTCTCTCCCAACAAGAAATCACAAGTCATTTATTAGCAATGGATTTGTCTGGACTGAAACTGCTGGAAACAAACTAAAACAATGGATTCAGAGTACAACATGTTGTTCATGTGCTTGCCATATGCCTATGTTGCAAGCACTGCCAGATCCACACACAGTTATTCAATATTGAAAGAATATTATTCAACTTTTACTGAAATCCTCTATGATTTCATCAGTAAGATGGGTTTCTGTAATCCAGATGGGATCAGTGACACGGCTTAATAACAGAGGCAGCCCTGGAAATCAAGGTGATTATCAATGTACAGGCCACCCACTCTGTGCCATTCATGAGGATCTACCAAACAGAACAGGAAGAGAAACTGGCATCTACTGTGTATCAGCAGTGGAGACATTTTGTCACTTTATTTATTGATCTATTTATTGATTTATGACGTGGGTGGAGCTTTGGGGGAAGAAAGCTGCCTTTTAAAGCCTGAGTCTATAAAATCAGCATGTGAGGATAGTTAGACACTGTTCTGCGAACATTTGTGTCAGACACCAAGAGCTTCTGCTGGGTTTTTGTACAGAGTACATCATTAAACAGCCTCCTTTTTAAAATTGTTGCTGTTAGGGAAATAAAACAGAATACACTTTGTTTATCCATTCCGAGAGACTCATATAATGTATTTGGGTGCAAGTGGTTAAGTGTGATATACATAAAACATCTTCCGAAGCTTTTAGTTGCTACAGTCTGGAGAACTTCCTTACCAAAAAAATTCAAGTTTTAATTAAAGCTGAGGGCATACTACATTGTTTTGCAGGAAAATAGCCCCAGAAGAGCAACTGGAAGAAATAAATTTAGAACCAATGTGGAGTTACTGTAAACTATCAAAACTAGGAGGCACAGTTAAACATGAAATTGCCCTAATGCTATCACATTTGTACACCCAAACAGTGCATTTCAGTGGCTCACATCTCAAAGCAGTATTTCTCAAAAATGTGGAATCACAACTGTTGTCATGCTGTGGGAGAACCTACTGACGGATGCAGCTGCGGAGAACTCATTGCAGAGAGCATCAAGGGCCACATAACTTCCAACTCTTTCCCATTGTGTGACTGAAGTAATGTTTGCAGCATACACCAAAACCGCAGAGAAGGAGAAAGAAGAAAGGAGACGGGTCTGGGTTTTGGCTGTTGATGGGCACATACTTCAAGCCATGTGATAGGGAGGAGTTTCAGCACCCTTAGGAATAAGAGTGGCCTGGGGTGAGCTGCTAGAGCAACTCCATAAGCCTGCAGCCTTGTAGAGAAGCAATGGGACAGACAGTAATAACTGAGATGTTTATAGATTTTAATTGCTTTCAAATCACAGGAGCCAGAAGCAAATTATCTTGCCTGTTGCTGCTTCTTCAACTTCTCCCCTATAGAAATTCCATCCACTTGCCCTTGGGTATTAGGCATTTGCGTCACAGATGATTTCCATCTTCATGCCTATGTCCTTTGCTCTCCTAGGTCCTTGTTCTAGTTACTCAACTGCGATACATTCCTCATGTTTCTGTCTGCAGCCCTCATCCTTAGCATGTCCCAGTGAAGGCTATGTCCAGAGCTCACATCTTCCAGGCTTCTCTCCAACTCTCTTTTCCAAACAGGTCCACTTCTCCTATAAGTCTCCCATCCCTTTCCCTAGCCACCTCTCATCTCCAGATTCCCGTCTTCTCTGCTATATGCCTTCCCATCATGCATACCCATTCTTCAGTAGAAGGGTCTCTTTCCAGTCAGCCCAAATACATTGCCACTGGACAATACAGGACAGAAGAAAGAAACTAAAGAAAGCCAGGCCTTTGATTGAAGTTACAAAGTGCTGGACTCATGCTAGGGAAAAAAAAAAAATAATTTATCTTCATCTTAAACAGCCTTTAAGTTTCCCAGACATTGGTCCCATCCAAGAATCAAAACAAATTAAGGAAGTCAAGAAGCCATCTACCAGAATAATCTACCCATGTGCCTGAGATTGAGAAAACACAGGAAAAGAAGCAGGCATATTCCAAGCTGCAAGAAGCTCTGGAGGATCACTGAGATAAGCTCCTTCAGTTGGATAAACTGACTTGGATTCTTCACGCTAAAATATTAGGAAATCAGGACATACATGTTTAAAACAGATATTATGTCCTCAGATGACTTTAAATTACTCAAGTTGCAAGCTTTGCTTGACTTGTAACTCTTACATGGACTCAGAACTCCATTTACATTTTTACAAAGTCTGCCCTTGAGTCTTCAATTCAAGGTGATTTAGGTTGAAGTATGCTTGTAAAATGCTACTGAGAAGTCTATGTGTCTGGCTGTGCTGCTGTGGGCAGCACAAAGCCTTGGTCCATGGACTTCACGGCCCCTGACTGTGCCCAAAAAGACTCCAAGCAACTTGCAGCTGCCAGTCTGCACTGGGAAACTCTTAATTTCTTTCGGTCTGCTAATTCTGAAATTCAGTTCCTTTTCTAGCTTACTTCTTCTTCCTACTTTTCTTTCTCCCACTGTCCTGTGCATAGTCAGGCCCTTCTGTCGCTGTCACCCTGTATATAAGGGAGAACACCATTCTGGTCACATGTGAGAGATGTCCGTCCTGTTTCAAGTCAAATGTTTACTACAATCTTAAATCACCAGTACTGCTTAGCTAATACACATAGGCTAGAGAATATGGGGTGGAGCGGATTAGAAAGAAGATGCAGGTGAAAACTCAGGCTGGAATAAAAAAGGAAAGAAATACTCAGTTACACTTTTACAGTAAACTTTACCGGCCAACACAGAGATAAAACCAAAACCAGACAAACTAGGAAATTTGAGTGGCAGGTTAAAGCGGTCTTACATGCTGTAGATATTAGATGAATACAACAGTAAATCTGTATCTGTAACCAAAAGGGCAATATAACTACTCTTGATCAGTGAGAAGGTATACAGCATTCTTTCATGTTCTTCAAAGGTAAAAGTGTATTTTATTTACGTAATTTCACTTACACCTCTGTTTGCTCTCCCAGAGCAAGATCTAGAAGTATTTCTCTGTGTGTGGAGCACCGTGAAAGATAAGAGCCCATAAAGCAGTCAGATGATCCGGCTCCCAGCCATCTGTTAGCCCGTGGATAGGAACAGACCGACCCAGGGGATTTAGACAAAAGTCTGCAAGCGGAGCAGACATAAACCAGAACCAGGTGTGCCCCTCTGGGCTGATCTGCGGTGTTGATCCTTCTTCAATATTGTGTTGACATCAGTGAGCTTTTGGTGTGAGCATGCCCGGCTGGCTCTTTCGGAAGTTATTAATGTGGACGGCACGCTGTTGAGAGGTGTATGAAAGCCAGGACTTTCTGCTGGATCGTCAGACTTTCCAGCTCAGCATGGAGCTGAAACGCGCGCTGCAGTCTGCCTATGGCTGGGGCCCGAACAAAGATCGCAAGCTCTGATGTATTTACCTGGGTTTCACTGAGCGCTAGCTTCAAGAAAAACACCCTTGAAATCAGCATTTGGTTTGGTTTTCTGTTTTCCTTTAAAAAAAATAATAAAAAAAAAAAAGACTGCATATACGCTTGGAGGGAGAAGTTGAATGAAGGTAGGCTTACAGTGGCATTAGAAGAAGCAAACCGAGGGGATAAAGTAACAGGGAAATCTGGCAGGGTTTTATTTTGAGGTCATAGTGCCGCCCTGCGGTAGTGTGTGGTCAGGCATCCCCACGGATTTTAAGCTAATTTATTTCTACAGCTGCGTGCGTAACGAACGGCCTCCCGCCCCTGCCCGGCGCTGCTCTCGGCGCCGTTCTGGGCGCTGCCGCCCCCAACCGCCGCTGCAGGCCCGGCTCAGGCGCACTCGCCACGCTCTCGGCCGCCCCGAGGGCCGCTGGCCCGTTCCCTTACGCGCTCTCGCAGCGCCCCTCAGCGGCGGGGCCGCCGCTTGCGCTGCAGCTTGGCGGCGGCCGTTCTCAGGCCCGACGCCGTGTTCCTCTGTTTCAGCGTGACACAAGGAGGGAGGAGGGTGCCCTGAGCCGGGGACCCCAGCCACCCCCGCAGCGCTCACTTGCTCGCTGCCCCTAGCCCAGATGCATCCTTGCCGGGCCCGGCAAGGCCGGGAGCGAGGCCTCCCCGGAAAGTGGATCAGTGGTCCCGGCCTACATTTAGCGTTTAGGATCTGGTGCTCTGTTTTCTTACTTTCAGCCACTGCGGTTCAATCTTCCATAAGAGGTATCAGTTGATCTGATTCCCTAAAAAAAAATTTGTGCTACCTCAAATGCCCTTATTAGGACTGAGTAAGTGAGCTGAACTACCCGCACTGTACTTGTGCTCGAAGTACAATATCCAGACTCAGCAGAAGATATCTGGTTTTCTGCAAAGAGTTGTTCTGTCTCACTAGGGATCGAGCCAGAGCCCACTGAGGTCACTGGGAAGCTTTCTTCTGCCCTGCTTTCCGTGCTGATCCGTAGTTTCTAAAGCATGCTCCTAGAAGTCGGCCTAGCCTGCTCTGAGGAATTCAAGCGTATATAATACTACTATACGCTGCATCTTTTTTTTCTTCAGGAAATTATTTTAGGCTGTACATTCTTTAGGGCAAGAATTAAAATTTCCAGCACTTGCGGTGCTAAGATATTCTAAACAGCAGTAATATTAACCAGCCATCCCTACACTTGTGTTAATAAGTCTTCCAAGAAAGTGGCTTCACTTCTGATGCAGGATGGATATTCTTGTCTCTATGGAGGGATACTTTGCCCCAGAGACCGTAACGGTCACCTCTGACCATGTACTCTGTCTGTGCCAGCATAAGTCCTCAGTCTAGATCACTTCCCTCTTGTTGCTCCAGGTGAGGACCTGAGTCATCCATCTCTCTCCCTTTTCCTCCCATCAAGTATACTTTAGTCTGTGTCAAAAAAAAACTGCCTTTGACATCTTCCTTTCCTTTGCCAAGCATTTTTACATTAATATGTTTTTACCATTATTTCTTCCCACTAGTTACTTACATTGTAAATTCTAGGTCACCTGCCTGTTCGAAGACAGTGAGCAGAACTTTGATGTCCGTAAATTTAATTTTCATGGAGCTACTCACAGAAGACATTTCCCCAGCACAGACTCCTACTGTGCTCACAATGTAGCAAGGCCTTGCGTCAGGAGGACATCTCCTTCCAGGTCACAGCATTTCAGCAAAGTCTCTCTTTGTACTGAAATAGGCCTGCCTGTACTGTCTCGGACCGTAGCAAGTGTCATTATTCAGCTACACTGAATTTTGCCATCCTTGACATCCTTAAAAGGTTCCTTGGGAAAGCCCAATAGATTTTTAATCTGTTCACAGGGAGTAACAATCCTAGTTACCTGGATACTTCAGGGAGGTACAAACTGCAGTAGGTCTACCTCCAGTAGATTTTTACACTCTCCCCTTGCACTAGCAAAGCTATCAAGTTGGGACTTCGGAGTGTAAAGCTGTGTTTGACCTTGCTCCCTGCTCCTTCTCCCTGTACCATTCAGCTCTGAAGTTTGCAGAGTAGTGGAGGGAAGAGAAGGGGAGAAAGGAATGTAATAGCCCTCTTGGGCCAGCTGCCTTTCCTGTGCTTTTCTTAACTGCACAAGTAGCCAGTAATGCTAGCTAGACTTTTTTTCATTCAGCTCTCTCGACAACCAAAAAAAAAAAAAACATTTTGGAGAAGAACTGTTTCACAGGTTGTTTCTTTTTTTGGTCCATTTGCTACAGTTTTTCATGACAAACTCCCAGATTTACTTAGATTTGAAACATCAGGAAAAGTTGAGATAGTTTTTGTTTGAAACATGCTTTATATAAACATTTCAGTTACTGTTTGTTTTAATCATTTCTGAAAGGTTAAAATACACCAAAATCAAGGTAGGAGACTTTGGTCAGAAGTGTGTTTTGTTATTGCTCTATTTTCTCAACTTGTTGAGTAAGCTGGCCAAGCAGTTCGAATGTAAATGGTACATACTGTTCTAAAACGGGAACCTAAGTGTGTAAGGGTGGATCTAGGCACCTAGCTTTAACATTCAAGACTGAAAATGTGGTTTAGAAAGCTCCCATTGTCTCATGGCTGTCCCAGGAGATGCAGGGGGATGTCAAGGAGCAGTTTATACCAGATGCCTGCCATGGTTCTGCTGCAGCCACAGACGGTGACTGATAGTCTGTCTCACTTTGGAAAACTCTTAGTTGTAATGCTGAACTCTGCCTTCACCCCCAGAATCCTGAGTGTACCAAAATACACACCACCATGGCTTGCCTAGAGTCTGCAAGTATACTCTCAGCCAAGAAAGCTCTTTAAAAAGAAAGAAAAAAAAAAAAAAAAAAAAAAAAAAAAAAAGACAAATGACCCTTTAAACACAGGTTATGATTAATTAGTGATTCTTGAAATGCCATTACGATGGGAAGATGAGCGGACACAGCAGAACAGCCAAGGAGACCATTTGCAGCCTCTCTGTCTTTCTGCTGTGTTTTAGGAGGACTGATGTTTTCTGAAGTGCATACTGCAGTCACTGTCAAGGCCAATCCCATCAGCTGCTCCCTCAGCAAAACACTCTTCACTCCTACAGCTCCTTCATGCTGTTACCACATACCAGTATATCGCAAATATATTTCTCAGGCAAGCTGCCATATCAAATTCTTTCTCTTGTGGGTGGTCCTTGAGAACAGTAGAGCCCTGTCTATGTTACCAGTTTTGATAACAGACTGTTTACAACATTAGGATTCAATGGTTTAGATTTTTTTTCTCCCTGCTGTAAATTGCTTGTCTAGACAGATTTGGTGCTCCAGTCTTTGTGAAAGTAAGGCTTTGACTCAGTTGCTGATGTAATCCACTGATTGAGTACATCATATTGTTAAAAGCAATCTGCCACTGCATGCTTCCCATTTTCCTTAATCTAGTAGTGTCGCAGACTGACTAACTAATTTTTTTTTCTTTAGTGATTGTCTCCTTTACCTGAACATAGGACTAATTCGGTAACTGAAATCCATGAGTGAAAGATTTACTGTTCACATCTCAAAACTGTAAATTGTTTTAGCTTGGAAACTCTTTATGCAACAAGCAGTGATTTGAGGGGAGAGGGGAAGAAAAAAAAAGAGTCAAAATTAAGAAATGTAACCTACAACTCAATACTGGCCTACACATTCAAAACCTTTAGTGAACGCTTGCACTGTGATACTTAAAGGAGCCTGAAGTTCAAAAAGATCTGATTTTCTGCAAACTAGAGCCCTTATTGAACCCCAACTTTGAAGGAACCCAAGCCACTAACACTTATGCATCACACTTTGATGACCACACACAAGCTACTACACTCAGTTGCTAAGCAGGGGAATGCACTCAGCACAATCATATGAAGGAAAGAAAATGAGATTCTTAAAATGTGTTGCTTTATGCACTCCAGAGTACTTTCAGACCCTATTTGCTTCTTTCCAGAGGTCCAGCGCTTTTCTTTCCAGCTTCCTTCCTCTCACTGATCACTCAGAAAAATAGTGGAGGTTTAGTTCCCTGCAGTAAAATCCCCAAATAAACCCTTTTCGGGAACTGTGGGTACAACCCAATCCTGGAGGTCCTGCTACCCCAGGCCCTTCACTTAACACTTTTGCACCACCATCAGCTGGGTGATTGTCTCAGGTCTCCAAACAAAATTGCAGCTCCTCAATCTCCCTGGCACCTGGCCTGTGAGGAAGGTGGCCACAGCTGAAAGTCTTGTGCCACAAAGGCACCAGAGCTGAGGAGAACTGTGACTGATGGTGGCCTTCCCTGTGCCTGCCCCCATGCAAAAAAGGTCTGCAGGCAAAACATGAGTTTTTTTCCACTGCATGGCCCTGTTTGGGGCCAAAATTGGCATACAGTGTGTAGATGGCTACTGAAGCAACCATGAGAAGCATGGGCCTCACTAGACGGAGCTCTGCTTCCAGCTGAAGGGACCATTACATGTCTAGGACACCATGTGTCCTGCCACTTGGGACCAGTACTGTTCAGTATCTTCATGGATGACATAGGCAATGGGATTGAGTGCACTCTCAGCAAATTTGTGGATGACACCAAGGTGAGTCCCTGGTGAGGCTGAGCGAGCAGCTGTGTGGTACCTGGTTGCTGACTGAGGTTAAACCATGACAGTTACATATAAGCCAGCAATGTGCGCTAGCAGCCCAGAAAGCCAACTGCATCTTGAGCTGCATCTAAAGGAGCATGGCCTGTCACAATGGGCCCTACTGGGGAGTTTCTCTCAGTCTTTCCTGTAGGCCCCCTTTAGGTACTGGAAGACCGCTATCAGGTCTCCTCGGAGCCTCCTCTTCTCCAGGCTGAACAGCCCCAACTCTCTCAGCCTGGCCTCATAGGAGAGGTGCTCCAGCCCTCTGATCACCTTTGTGGCCCTCCTCTGGACTCGCTGCAACTGGTCCATGTCCTTCTTATGTCCTCCAGAACTGGACACAGTACTCCAGGGTGAGGTCTCACCAGAGCAGAGTAGAGCCGCAGAATCACCTCCCTCAACCTGCTCTTGATGCAGCTCAAGATGCGGTTGGCTTTCCAGGCTGCAAGGGCGCATTGCCTACTCATGTTGAGCTTCTCATCCACCATCACTGCCAAGTCCTTCTCCTCAGGGCTGCTCTCAATCCATTCTCCGCCCAGTCTGTATTTGTGCCTGGGGTTGCCCAGACCCACGTACAGGACCTTACACTTGGCTTGGTTGAACTTGATGAGATTTGCACAGGCCCACCTCTCCAGCCTGTCCAGGTCCCTCTGGATGGCATCCCTTCCCTCCAGCATGTCTATGGCACCACACAGCTTGGTGTTGTCAGCAAACTTGCTGAGGGTGCACTCTATCCCACTGTCCATGTCGCCAACAAAGATGTTGAACAGGGCTGGGCCCAACACAGATCCCTGAGGGACGCCACTCATGACCGGTCTCCACTTGGACATTGAGCCGTCGACCACCACTCTCTGAGTGCAGCCATCCAGCCAGTTTCCTGTCCACCGAGTGATCCATCCATCAAACCCATGCCTCTGTAGTTTAGAGAGAAGAATGTCATATGGGACAGTGTCAATAGCTTTGCACAAGTCCAGGCAGATGATGTCCGTTGCACGTCCCTTGTCCACCTATAAGTGCTTATGTGCTTATGTGAAAGCAGGTAAGCACAGCAGGCTTTGGCTCTAGGTGGTTAGCCATTAGTTTGGTTAATTTATTTGATGATGATATTCAACTTTCCCAACCCTGGGGCTCCTTGATGGTCCAGGCGTGTGCCTGGGGCTGAGGAGAAGCGGATGGTGTTTGTCCAGAGGTGATCCTCCTTCCTCTCAGTGGCTTGGGCAGGCAGTTCACCTCTCTGCACCTCTCCTTCCCACTCTGTCAAACAGAGGTAACATGGAATCCTTACACAAAGTCCATGGAGACCCACCACTCCAGGGTGCAGGTGTTTTTATTGTTGTTAGCAATGTTTTATCACGAAACAGGAAATCCCATACAATGGGTGCTGGCGGGAAGGAGGAGGCCCGACCTCCTGGCTTGCTCCTCCACCTTTTCCTCAAGCAGGGAATGCTGGGAAAATCTCCGCCATTTTCCCCCTCATCTGCATCAACCAAGCAGATGATACTTTAGAGCTGTTTGTTTGGCACTCGGAGGAGATGCAGGTCTATGAAGAAAAGGTGAAGGCACAATCGCGTCTCCTCCAGGCTTACCTATGTCTGTCAGATGGCTGATCCATCCAATGACTTCTCTGAAGAGCCAAAGGAAGAGAAATCTCTATCTGCAGCCTTATGTTAATGCATGGTCAGGAAGGACACCCTGAAGATTGCAAGTCATCAAGATCCCAGCTTAATATTGTGCAAGTAACGTGAAAAGGTTGAAACACAGCTACTTTAACAGAGTGACCACGCCAGAGCAGTGACTAACAAGATCCTCCTTTTCCTCGAGAGAAACAAATCTCTGCTGAGCTGAGTGCTCAACTTCAGTAACAGCCTGCAAGACTCATGAGGCGTGCTCAACCATAAACAAACATAAGACAAGAAACATGGAAATGTCAGTTCTCATAGATTACAGGACTTGTAAACCAAGCCTCCATTACTCCCTAGCCTCTGCCTGTGCCAATGCTACTTCTGTGTTACTGGGCTCCCTGCATGTCAGATAAGTGGGTATTTGTCTCCAGTAACAAACATACTGATCTTTTTTCAGCGTGGGGAGGTGAAAGGGTGTTCTCTAACCTGAGTTAGGTAGCTCATGTGAAAATCAGAGACAAAACAAGGGACTATGTAGCTATATTGTGCGGTATCGTGACAAGCTGCAGGCAAGTCCTCTGGGCTTCTGCTGCTGCCACCGGATCCCCTAAGTGATCCCCACTGACCTGAGCAGAGCAGGAGCAGTCACTGCTCCATAAGAATTCCTTCGCCCTTTGGGCCTACTCACACATGTAAACCAAATATGCAGGGAGCTGCCTGTGGGCAAGGCCTCAGTATGTGTTTGCGGTGAAGGAGCAAGGGAAGGAGACACGCATGGCATTTCGCGCTGTATCTGAGAACGCACTGCATGAAAATATGCATCCGCGGAGAAATAAGCGCTTATACCAATGGCAAACACAAACTCTGCATTCCACACTCAGGCCTCCTATTGAATGTTAATTCCCCCAGGGACGTCAGCTTTTGGCTCACATGTAATATTTATCATATATTATATTCCATACTTATTTTCTTTGCAGCTGCACAAATATCACACTTAGAAGACTATAGTTTAATACTTGAAAACACAGTCTTTATGGAACAAACCATTCCTATCCATTGCTTTTCAAACCAACAACGCTGAAATGTCCAGCACAGATGTCTCGTTTTCACTTCCAGATGTTTTCTATATTGGGTGGCAATATTCAGTAGTAGTTTTATTAGAAGAATTATTTTATATTAAGGAATGAAATACAAGAGGCCATAGAGAAATACAGAAGCCATTTAATTAAAAAGGTTATGAGATGGACATCTGGTACAAGAGGAGTTTTTAAAAATTCTCTACAGTCATAGAAAGAATGACTTCCTGTTCCAAAGAACAAGATGTCATCTTTTGAAAACGAGACAAAAACTAAGATAAATTAATCAGAAAACATTTTGAAAATACTGAACTGATATCATACTCTAAGAATCAGTGATACTTTTACTCCTGAACCACTTTTACTCCTGAACCACAGAACTGATTTTAAAAAAAAACAACTTTATCCACTGCTTTTACCTCTGGTGATTATTAAGAGTACCAAAGAAATATCTCACTCACCCCTTCTTTAAAAAACAGCTGTCTTGAAATATAGACTTCCACCTGCTCAAAATGGAAGTTAAATCTTCCACTTGTAGACTGTTAAAACTACAAGGCACTTCTAGGGGCTGGAGGTGCTATTTATTAAGCTTTATTCCTTGTAGATGTTTTTGGAGCTGTTTTGTCTCGAGAGAATCCCGGAGAAAGGTTCCCCACAGGGGTGATCTCCCAAGCGCACGTGGCTGCCGTGAGATTGCAGCACTCCCACATCTCAACACTTTTTGTACTGTCCTTCAGTAATATGGCTCTGGTATTCTTTTTATTCACAGATAGGATTTAATTTTCAGCATAGTCAAAAGACTCATTTAAAATCCCATCTCAAGAGAGAAATTATAATGTTGACAATTATATAATTGTATTGAGATCCAATACAATGGATTGTGTTTGTGTTTTCCTGAAAGCACCAAATTCTAGAATCATGCCATTATGTAGGAGTTGGAGCTTATCCTCTTAAATATATACAAAGTAAGTGTTTGTGGGTTTGTTTGGGAGTAAAGGCGTATAAAAAGCATTGAAAATGTGAATTTCAAAGGTTAAAAAAAAATCTAAACTAGAAATACAAAATACTTACAGTATAGTAAAATTTCACCATTTTAGATGTGAGGCAAGCCTTTTTTAGCAATACGTATTTCTAAGTGGCCTACATTTCCATTCCCAGTTCTGACATGAAAGAATGTAAGTCTATCAGCAGCGTCATTGAATTCAATGGAAGGACCTAGGAACCTGTGTGAATAAGGTAGGTTTTTACGGCTGTTTGCAGACCTGCATCAAATCTAGTTTTACTATGGGAAAGATAAAGATCGTTTTATGTGTCACAATTTTCATTATTTCAGTTCAGAGATCTCAGTGCAATCTTTAGTTGCTCTTTTTGAGAATTACAACAACATTTATAGGAGGCAAGTGCAGAAAGTTGGCACCCTGTGGTATTATAAGTCTATGTGCTGTTGCCTGTGTATGTCACTAGCTAGAATGCAGTAGACGGGAGTTTCTGGAGCCAGTAGGATACGTTTTGTGATTCCTCTCCATCCTGTGTGGCAAAGATTACAGACACTCTTCCTCACATTTGGCCAAAATCCACCAACATGTACTTACTTTTATTAACAATATCCTTGCTATCTTAGTACAGTTTACCAAAAAAAATCTTTTGGAATGCAGAAGTAAAATAAAGCTGCAAAGTGAGAAAATGCATTAAAATTCCTGATTTTTAGCAAACAGAAGTACATCTGAATAAATAGACTAGACTAGACTAGCTCAGTTGGAAGTGACCTACATTGATCATCTAGTCCAACTGACTGACCACTTCAGGGCTGACCAAAAGTTAAAGCCTGTTATTACGGGGCATTATCCAAATGCCTTTTAAGGCCCTGACAGACATGGATCACCCACCACCTTTCTCGGAAGCCTGTTCCAGTGTTTGACAACCCTCTTGGTAAATAAATTATTCCTAATGTCAAGTCTGAATCTCCCTTGACGCAGCTTTGAACCATTCCCACGAGTCCTATCACTGGATCCCAGGGAGAACAGATCAGCACTTCCCTCTCCACTTCCCCTCCTTAGGAAGCCATACAGAGCAAGAAGTTCACCCTCGGCCTCCTTCTCTTCAAACTAGACAAGCCTAAAGTCCTCAGCTGCTCCCCACAGGACATCCCTTCCAGCCCTTTTACCAACTTTGTTGCCTTCCTCTGGATGCATTCAAGGACCTGAACATCCTTCTTACATTGTGAGGCCCAGAGCTGCACACAGCACTCAGGGTCACACTGCACCAGTGCTAAACACAGCAGAATGATTACTTCTTGTGACCGGCTGGTTATGCTGTGTTTGATGCACCCCAGCATGTGGTTTGCCCTCCTGGCTGCCAGGGCACACTGCTGACTCCTATTGAGCCTGCCATCAACCAGCACTCCTAGACCTCTTGCTGCAGAGCTGCTCTCCAGCCACTCTTCTCCCAATCTATAGTTGTGTCCAGTGTTACTCCAGCTCAGATGCAGAGTCCAGCATTTCAATTTTTAAAATTTCCTCCCATTAATCATTGGAGCCCAATGCTCTAATCTATCCAGATCCCTCTGCAAGGCCTCTTGTCCCCCAGGAGAGTCAACAGCACCTGCACCTCCCAGTTTGGTATTGTCAGCAAACTTGCTAACAATGCATTCAACTGCTGCATCCAGATCATGGATAAACATGTTGAACAGAACTGGCCCTTGAATTCAGCCCTGAGGAACACTGCTAGTGACTGGCCAGCAGCCAGGTGTAGTCCCATTCACAACAACCATTTGAGCCCTGCCATTCAACCAGTTCTTCACCCAGCACACTGTATACCTACTCATCTCATAGTTGGACAACTTGCCCAGAAAGATGCTGTGAGGGACAGTATCAAAAGCCTTACCAAAATCCAGAAAAGCTACATCCACCACGGTCCCTTCATCAACTATGTGGATGATCTTATCATAGAAGGATATTAAACTAGTTAAACAGGATTTTCCCTTTGTGAACCTATGTTGTCTGTTCCTCATGATTGCATTGTCCTTGAGATGCCTTTTGATAGCACGTAGTATGATTTTCATAAGTATCTACACTCAAAAAGTTTGCTTTCTGGATTCATCCAGGAATGCAGAATTACTGCTTATCTTTTGCTGATGCTCCTTGCCTCCTCCAGTCTGTGTCAGATATTGCAGAGGATTAAGTCATTCATAGGCTCTGGACAGAAATAGATTTTTTATGATCGCAGACTTTCAAAGGTCCAGTGTGTACTTTACACCCTGAAAGCTTTATTTTTTCCTTCTTGCAAATTTCCTTGACTTTTCAGAAGAAACCAAAGACACAAAACACCCAGTGAAAGCATCAAAATACAATGTGAATGAGTTTGGAAATAAAGTAAATCATTGTTTTATTCACTAACATGAAATAAGTGTAAATATTTATGTTAAAGTTTCTGTTAAAATAGTAACATAAATTTCTTAGAACCTATCTAAGGCCCACAGAAGTCACTGGAACAGCTCTAGCAAATTTTATGGTGTTTGGAAAGGGACAGAAATTTGCTTAGATTAGTAGGATCAAATCACTTATCACTTGATAGGTGATTTGGGTAGCTCAAACTGATTTGATTTCTTCTACATTCACGCACACAGTGGCACAGCAAAATGCATCCTGCTGGGGTTTCCCATTGCACATCTTCTGAAAAAAATGACTGTTAGTCGTTCCTCCACCTCTTCTTCAGATAACTGGTAAACACATGCAGGACTGTTTCTTGAAGTCTGTCGCTGTGGAACACCCATAAAGGGACGAACTGCAGGACACATCCCTGCAGAATAATCAAAAAAATTACAAAGGCAAAGGGTTATAGGAACCTCTTGAAAGAAATTAACTGAGTGTTCAGAAAGGGTCACAGAAAATAGTAAATGCAAAAGCTTTTACTTTATATTTTCAGTAGGTATGTTTCTTTTAGAGGGAAATGTTCATTCCTCTCAGTTTTCAGCAAATCTGTTCTCGTCCCTACAGTTTCATTAAATACTCATCATTAACACCTGCCATGTATATATATTTATTGTATTTTGTTAGTTTGGTATCCTAAGGAAATTAATTTATGTGATAGCACAGTCTGTCTTTATGTCCTTTCCCTTCCCCAGTAATAACTTTTGAATCTGCTGGCCAATTTCTGTAAAGGAGTAGGGGTCTCAGAAATATTTCTAACAGGGTCATGAAAACAGGCAGCTGGAGACAGGATAAAGACTAACCAGATATCAAACTGAGCTCAAGGCAATACACAAAAGCGGAGAAAACCACATTGTGCTGATACCACCGTGCTTTATTCATGCATTCCTCCCTTCATAGTTTACTGGTGCTGTATTAGCCTTAATAACCAGTTCAGTGTTTCTCATTTGATGTCCAAACTTAAGTTCTCTGAAATCAGTCAAAGGAAACTGCTGAGCTTGGTTCAGCCTTTGGGACCCATTTACATGCTATCAAATTCAATTACCAGCATTTCATGGGCTAGACATCCAAAAACCTCGTCTCCAAAGGTGACATAATCCAGTGATTCACTAACAAAGTCTTCTGCTGTCTTTGTAATAAGACCAGGTCTTTGGTACATCGTCATTGGAGTAGAAACACTGTAAGGAGCCACTACCTAAAATAAGAAATCATAGTAACAGTCTCATGTCAGCTAAGACTTAGATAAGGCCATTCACTCTCCAGAATCCTACAGCATCTGACAAATGGTAACAGATATTTGCAATGGATGAAGGCACTATGTGGAACAGCTAATGGTACTCTGGTGGAATAAGGAAAAAAGCCTGCACACAGGGATAAGATTTGACAGGGTTAACCAGCACTTTACCAAGGACAGCTACCCTATGCAGATTTAGGCATCTCATATTCTTGAAGAATTTGTTAAAATAAAGGCAAATATGGCAAGATATAGCATCACCTGTATGATAATTCCCTTTGCCTTATACTCTGCTTGTAGTGCTTTGGAGAAAGTCCTTATAAAAGCCTAGAATAAAACAAAACAAAATAATATTGGCATAGGAAACAAAGTACTTTCACATATACTCACAAATATGGTGGGAAAAGGTCCTTAACAAAAATGGCCAAGCATCATACAACCTAAGGCACAGTGCAGTGGTGAAGAACATAGAAATGAACTTTTCAAGACACAGTTTCTGCTGGTGCACAGGAGCAATGGCAAGGTCGACTGTTTATCTGCACCAGAAAAGATAGAGCCTGGCAGTGGCCCAAGCCAGACGTGAAACAAATGCTGCTGCAGACTGGACTGAAAGCTTTGTCACATTTCTGAAAATGCAGAGATATAAATTCCTGAATCCCATTTATTCTAGCTGGTTTTTTCATGTGGCTCTCATCTCTGGCTGACACCTACCCTCCCAATTCAAGGCTTACGCTTCTGTTTCTCACTGCTATTTCACTCTGCGGCAATAAGCAGCAGAGTGAAATACAACTTATACTTTCAATGCATACCTTTAGAATAGCCTACAAATATGAATTTCAAAGTCATCTATTTGGGGAGTTTTGTAGCTTCAGACTTTAGCGTTTATTCTTCTAATTTTTTCTTCACACCACAAAGGGTACGCACATACTCAATTCTTAGTGTAAAAGTTGAGTTTCTTTTAAGGAGTTAGATCTTTGAGAAATATTCAGAAACTTGACAACATTTTATCACTCCTTGCAATAAGAAATACAAAAGTCCTACCAAGGAGAAAAAAAAAAAGGACTGTTTCAAAGCCATTATTTGAGAGGTCTTACAATTTAAACACCGACAGTATAATGATATTTCATGAAACACCTATATGCTGACAAATAAAATAGTTTATTTTCAGGGCATTGCAAAAGAAGTCCATTTAAAAAGAAACAAAGGTAAAAGCCAATAATGAAAAAAGTCAAAATAATACAACCAAGGTACCATATCACTTTGAAACACCATGAACTAAACTTTTGTAAGGAACTAAAATTGTCTGGTTTGAATGTAGTTCAAGTTCTGAGTATTAAGAAAATTATGTTAAAAATAGAAAAAGGAAATGGAAAACTAGAATTTCTTACCAAGAATCACTAGCTTTTTCTTACCAAGCTGAACTTTAGGTATGTGTAAGCACGTATTATCAGAATTTTTAATTTGGAGCAAAGCTGAGCTGACCAAGTTGCTTTTGGAGTTTCAATAAAAATCATTCACTCCTCATTTTTATGAGCTCTGGGGTCTTAATTCAGAGCAAAATTTCAAATTTAAAATCTATGAAGTCACGCAACTCACCACCCACCTACCAGGAATTTTATTCTTGGTTCCATAAGCAAAATCTAGCACCTTTGTGCATCTACAGTTTTGAGTGAACTATCTAAGCCAGCCTAGTAAATATCATCACTTCCCAGAAGGAAGACAGATTGTCAACACTGATATAACACTATTTAATCAAAGGTAAAAATCTTCCAGTGATCAGACATACCTTCAACTGATTTTGTTTACATAGTTTCACTGAGTCTTATTTCTCAGCTAGTCCTCATTTACATCGCCTGATTATTTCAGTGAGCAACGCTGACTTATGTTCTGAAAACCTGCCCTGTGTCGCCGATAGAAGCACTTTGCTGAACACTTGATGGGGATTTCTTTATAAAGCAATGTGAATGACTTACCTTAGAAGCTGAGTACGTTGTGTACAGTGGACAAGGGAAAGTACCCAGACCAGAGGACAGATTCAGAATAAGACCTTTTTGTCTGAAATTTAATTTAAACAGTTACATTCAGTTTACATTTGACAGTATTATAGTGAAACCCTGCACAAGTTGAAAATAACTTTTTTCCCCCAGAAGGCATAGCTCTGCTATTATACTGTAGACTACACTTTCAAAAGATCCAATTTTTATGGTTTAGTTAGGTGCAATTAAGTCTAAACCAGCTAGGAATAATGTCAGAAGTGAAATTTAAATGCCTAGTGCAATGAGAACCACGGGAACATTGTACATGCTATTGTACATCTAACAGAGCAAAAACTGCCATCAGAGGAAAGATTTTATGCTCCTAAGTAATTGGTAGGTCTCCTTTGCTCATTAGCTAGCATATTCTTTTTCCTGCTCCATGCATGTGTTGTTTTAGCTTCCCTATTCACAACTCCCTGTACAAATCAGGAAAAACAATTCATTCTGCAACAATCAGGAAAAAAAAGCAAACCAAAACAATTAAACAGTAAGAGCTTATTTTGTTGCCAAAACAAAAAGGATGCACTGTCCTCTAAAATGCAGTAGTTAACACTGTTTTCTAGAAACCTCATCTGAAGACCTTCACTTCTGGTTTAGACTTCCATGTCTAAAATACACATTGTATTAAAAGGAGAAAAGAGATCCTTAATTGCATAGCTGAATTAATCTCTTTGATGTAGTACAGGTATTCCCAGACTTTTAAAATAATTATTCCAAGTACAGCTACCACTCTCAGAAGAACAAGACAATATATTCAAATGTAATTTCTGGTCTAATTAGACCCTTCACATGCCATTTTATTTCTGCCACACTTGCGTGTTTTTACTGGACACAGGCCTATGTTTTATATTTTCTTTCTTGTTCTACAGTTGACTGACAATTTGTGGCAGTTCCTGTCCTTCATTCACAGAGCACTGACAGCAACAGAAGAAAATCTTACTGATTGACTTCTGTAAAGTGCAGAAGTTAATAATAAAAAAGCACAGATGCCACTGAATAGACTGAAGAAAACAGCTAAGACCTATTGAAAGTTCTGGAAAAAATATTTTTACCTTGTCTCCATTTGTTTCAAAATTAGTTTTGTCATCTGTAAGACAAATGTGTTAAAAATTATATCCATTCTCCCTCTTTCTGATTGTGTTCTTCAACTGATCTTGTTTTATTCATAAGACTTCCACTTTCTCAACCATGGCCACGTGTATACAGTTCTAATAGCTAAATTGTGGCACATTCAAAGTTTCTGAAAACAATTCAGAAATACTAATGGCCTACAAATCATTTGAGTTGTCAAAAAAAAAAATCCAAAGGTTAGTCTTCTAAGTAGTGAAAGTTTTATGCTTATTCAAAGCTTTTCAACAGTATCTGAATTTTGTCATTTTTCAGGACTAAATCATAACTGTAAGGAGAAAGTCAACTTCATAGAGTTGCATTTTCACTTCTGTCTCTACCTGGATCAGAAATAGCAGAAAATCAAGGATAGAAAACTTTTTTTTTCTGTTACCAAAGAAAGCTTTAGGATATTGCTAATTATGTTATCATCCATTCTTATTTTAACAATAGACTTAAGCATGCCTGTGATTTTTGAAATAAAATTGAATTACATTTTTAGGTAAGAAATCTGCTTTTCTTTGTTGCATTTGAGGAATATTATTGACAGTAAGCCTAACTCCCTAAGGGAATTCATATTCATACTATAGACTCTTTATAAAAACATGGATAATGTATGAATCTTCTTAGGATAAGAGTGTGACTTAACTTGTAAAGGGCAGTAGTGAAAAGTTGTGCAAAAGAATGATGCAGCTTGATTTGGTCCTTGTTAAATCCCTATTTTTTTTGAGTACTGTCACTGTGCACAACAGGGTAGTGGGAGCAGAGTGGGGTTCACAAGCTTTGTTTCAGAAAAGATGACAATGCAGATCAGTCACATCAGCTTGGGTGAAGGGAAATTTCCAAGTAAAGTGGAAAACATGGGAAAAGGTCCTGGTTTTGCAGTGCGGAAAATCTCACTGGCATCTGTGGGAGCCAGGAATACCTGGCTCTCAGGCATCCCACTGCAAGAAGTGGTGAGCAGGATCTTAGCAGGAATCAAGGCAAGAAGGAGGAAAAAAAAACCTCAAACAGATTTAAAGATCACTTAACACTGGTTACGAGCATGCTCTCTTCTTGTGTTTTGGAGGAAGGTGAATGAAACACTGAAAAGGATGTGGTTGCAGCCATGAGGGAAAGTAATCCCCAGGCACTGGTGGAGCAGAAGTTCTTGATTTGGAGGTATGTGTAAGGTGGGAAATAATAAAGGGAGAACCCTTTTATATCCAGACTGAAACGGTACAAAATGTTTGCCTTATTTTTGTGAGGAATACATACATAGCCTTCAGATATTGTAGATATCTCTCTTCTTTGGACATATAAATAGAATAAAACTTATGAGCAGAAAGTTCATCAAACTACCCCATGGAAGAATTTGTTTCACTTGACTGATATTACATGATTTATTATTTGAAGTGATTAAGCAGCAGTACAGATTTGAGATGTAAAGTTTGCTAGCCGAAGAAAGATGAACATCTGTTGCTAATTTTCATGTCGTGTTTAGAAAGACATTAGCCAAGGTTGAGATAAACTACAAGGCTCTTGTTCTGCTCTTGTTCATGTTAACATGCTGCTTGCAAACAGCAGAGCAATACAAATTTTAATCAGAGGTGGAAAGCATGAAATAGTAACTGTTCTTGTAAGGGAAATAGCCAACCAAAATTAAACATAAGAGGTGGCAAGGCAGAACTGGGAGTCAACTCCTCAAGTTTCTGTCCTGCACTCGTACAAAAAAAAACTTTTAACAGAACAGAATTGTGTCAAAAAAATGCACATACAGTACAAAAAGTCAAACTGCAGATCTTCCTGTCCTGAAGATTTTGATTCTGGAACAAATCTCCCTGTTTATAAAAAACAACATGTTTTTGCAAAATGTTTCAGCTGCTGTGTAATGATGTGTCTCAATCAAGCAACTGTGTTAAAATGTTTCCAGTCAGCAGTCAGCAAAATACATCATTGGCAGTAGAAACAGATGGGGTCCTTAAAGTATTGGTGACACTTCTGCTGAAAATTACTGTCTGTGGATAAATTAAATGAACATACACAGGAAAGATAGTTGGTCACGCTTGTGTGGGACTAATTTTTTTTTCCAATAAAATAATTACAGATGTAACATAGATGTGAGTGTGTCACATACCTTTATAACAGAAGTAACGTTGCAATTGATGAGGCCCTGCAGGAAGCAAGACAACAGTAAGTTCATAGTTAACTTCAGAGAGTTTGTAGCTTATCTAGGCAACAAAGCTAGCAATTCCAACTGAGAAGCTTTCTAGCAAGGCCCTTGCTTTTAGAGCTGCTTTGCTTGCCTCCCATCACCACTGACAGTGCCTATGATGAGGGATTTTCAAAGGCAGATGAGCCCTAATTCATTTTATTTTAAACATGGCATTGAAATCTGCTTTGCACCCGTTTGACTCCATGCCCTCCAATTTGCCCAGCCAGATCTTTGTGAAGCCTGGAAAGCTGGTGAAGGCAGTGATGGCACCAGCAAACCAAGCTGGATGCAAACTGACAGCAAGTTACAGAAGAAGTCACAGAGCCACATACTTGAGCGATGGTATTCTGAAGTAAGTAAGTTTTAATAATAGTAGCAAGAACCCAAGGCTTCAGCTGTAGCTGTGGCCAGGCTGGACCCTGTTACACCACGTGTGAGCAGCGAGCCAGAGAGGCTGCTGAACCCTACTATAAGCAGGCCAGCCACGCTCACCCCTCTGTTGCGGAGTGCTTGCTGCAATGTAGCTGAAATCTACTGTTCTTTTTCTCTTGTAAGCTCTTCTGAGCATTAAAACCGAATCAAATTACGCTCCTTCGGGCCCAGTTCTTTTCCCACTCAGCTGAACAGTTAAATAGATGCTGACTGTAGCAGGGGCAGAATCTGTCTCTTGTAAGTGGAGCTACAGTTTCTCATTGTTATATTGGAAGTAGAAACCCACAGAATAATCCTACCTCATCTATGTCTGGTCCATTAAGGAAACGACACGGAAGAGGATTATGAAGCATTCCAACATTGTTAACTAATCAAAGGAAACATAAGGATAAGAAGCAAATCTAGACGAAGTGCATAGTTCAACTAGTTAAACAAATGGCTTCTCCTTGAGACACAGAAGCTTTGGAGCTCCATATGAAGAGAAATGATGTTTAGCATCGAGTCTTGCTCTTACTGAAGTCATCAGTACTGATCACTACTGACTTCAGGGAACAGAAAAACAGTCTGTTGCTACAGTTTTGGGCTTTTTTTTTGTTTGTTTGTGTTTTGTTTTTGTTGTTTCATTTGTTTCACTATAAAAAGGATTATTTTCTTTTAAAAAAAAAACCACAACAGAACTTCCCAAAAAACCCACATTTTCATTGTTGCTGTGTGGATTGTACCAATTAATGTCAGACACAGGCTCATTTCAGATTGAATATAAGAGTTGCACACAGCTGTAAAACAACCAATAGTGAAAATTAATTCCTTGAGGCCAAACAGGGAAGAAGTCACCCCGTAAGCTGGATACTGCTTATAAAGCAGCAGAAAAGGTTTCACAGTAAAGAAGCCACTGTGCAGAGAAACAGGAAGCCTTTGGAGAATCTTAATTCACTTTTTAAATTTCTTAAGGATAACAAATGCTCAAATGCATTACACAGCTGTATGCTTGGTGTTAAGTGTTGGCTAACAAGTTGTTATGACACATAATTTATACAATTCTCTGTTTAATACACTGCAGCCATAAAATACTCTTCAATTAACAGACCTTAGTGACTCACCCAGAACACCAACATCCAAGCCTTGCAGACTTTTTTCAATGTTCTCATATACCGAACTTTTGGTGAAATCAGCTTGTATAACCTTCACCTTTTGACCTGTGGCCTGCTCTGTAGTTAAGAGGAAAAAAAAAAAAAAAGCCACCATAAAACCCCTTTGCCTCTACTCAGAGAGAGGGAGAGCTGTAATTAAATAATGAGAGAAACAATCAGATGTCTCATTTAGTAATATCTGCTGTACAGTAAGCAATTGATTCAACTTTCTTGCTTTAAGAAAAATCAAAAGACAAGTAAAACACTCTCATTGTACCCAGTTGTTTTCAAGGAAACGACCTGGCAAATAGGATGACTTTATGCCCTGAAATCTATGAAAGTTCTGTTACAAAATCTAAACACCATTTGGTCCTTCAGCAAGACAAATACCCTAGAAATAAACAACCCAGGACTTCTTCCCCTGGTTATCATAATATTTACAAATTAACACTGTCAGCATATGTTAGACAAGTGAATGTGGATGCCAGATCCTCTACATAAGCACAGTTTTTCAGAAACTGTTTTAAAGTGTTTTCACTTATAAGATGAACATTTTAACAAGCAGAGTTTATCTTTTCATGCAGGAGGAGGGAAAAACAGGGCTGGATGTGATGCAGTATTTTCTGCATTATTTTCAAACAATTCCTCTCCTGTTTTGACATTTGCAATCCCATAGACTGAACCTTCCCCAGGATTTTGCAGGACTAAAAGGCATTAAAGGGAGGGTATAGCTTGAATTTTACAAGGTCAATTTACACAGAAGGGAAAGGGAAATGTGTGTGATTTTTCCAGTGTCATTGCTATGTGGGAGTGGAGCCCAGCTGTACATTACCATCTTTCTCAGCAGTTGATTAATTGCTGTTCATATTTTCAATGAAGTTTCATGAAGAAACGAGGTAGAGGCTCTTATTTTCTCATTTTAAAGGAAAAGTTCTCCTTTAAAGGGGCCCAGTAAGGTCTCTTCTAACTAGATGTTCACGTTGTAAATTCTTGCTACTAAATCTGCTTTCAAGTTTTATGGGCAACCTGAAATCCAGATGAAGTTTGCTGAAAAAGTGACAAGTGAAGCTTGGAAATGTCAGTAAATGATTGGATTGCAGGCTTGTCGCAAACAGCAGGAATTCAGATGCACACTGATGGCAGAAAGTCTGCTTTCAGTCCTGTTTGGGAAACTGCACTTATTTGGAGCCTCATTTTCTCATACAGGCAATAGGGAGCATTGTCTCAAAGAGGAATCAGACTTGCTAATTTCTACCCAAAAATCTTGCCTCTACCCTTGTGTACATTCAGAATTTAGGAAGAGGCCTTGCACCAGCTCCTGCAGGAGACAAGGCTGGCAGAAAGCTGGCTTTGGGTCCAGCAGGCCAGTTTGCAACAAAACAGGGCCTGCGTTGCCAGCTGAGAGGATGTTATTCCCTCCCGGTCATTCCCTCCTTGCTGCACTGCAAGTCTCAACCAGTTCACGCTACCCAAGTAACACAAGTGCTCTGAGGAAACAGCAGATGCTCTGACTCCCAATCTGAAACACAGCCTGCGTCTCGTGTGCGATTTTAGAGGACATCTGTCTCCGCAACAGAAGAAAGGGGGAAGGAGTGCCCTTTTTCTTGCCCTCTTTCCAAACTGCAGTTGTGTGTATGAAAGGGACGAAACACCCTTTGAACCTTCAATCTATAAAAGCAACTCTAGTGGCAAATGGCCCCCTAGTGCTCCCCAGCTGGGGGAACGGTACAATCATAAAGAAAAGGACATTGTGAGTGTGAATGCAGTGAAGGGAAAGAACAGAGCAACAGCTGGAGCAGACACCTTCGGCGACCTTCTGATTGAAGAGCTCTATAAACAAAACGAGATGGTCTTAAAAAGCGCAGTGATGTTGTGGCCATCTTTCTTGCGGGCAATGAGAAGGGCAGCCAAAACTAGAGCAACATAAAAATGAGGATCAAACAAACCATTTGGACTTTCTCTGCATCCCCTTGTCTGTAGAAAACCGTACTGCTGCAACAAGCACTGTCAGCCAACACACAAGTCCTCCAGATGGCTTTTCTCTCTCTCATTTAAGAACAAAACAATATATTAAAAAACAATAAAACTATCATGCTGATAAATGAATTATCCAGGGATAGCTCTTCAGAAAATGATAACAATTCTGCAAACAAGAGAGCCAAAAAATAATTTTCAATGTTTCTTATGTTTCTCCCTCTCTGTGACAAAGATTTATGGCAGTCTTTGAAGACACAAGCCATTCCAACTCTTTTTAAAAGTCCGAAGTATGCCAGGAGCAAAAAAACCCCTTTCATTTTCAAACATTAGGACAGGTTATTGTCTTTTTTTTTTTGAAAAACGAAGATAAAACTAATTTAAGGAAAATTAAAACCTTGAACTGAGTTGTTTAAGCCAATGTGTTATAAAATGTATCATTAAGAAGGATACATCTAACTCCTCCTGACCTCAGATCACTTGGGAATCCCACTTGTCAGATACTGTAATGTGCTGCCTTCTGAAATTCTCCAAGAGGAGAATAAATCAGGATGAAGCATGAAGTTGGTTAGGATGTGCAGTCTGCCAGAAGCTCTGCTCTTCTGTTTAGAGAGTTATGAAGATCTTTTGAAAACCTGAGGTAGCAAAATGAATGCCTGAATGACAGAAGAGCTGATCTCTGTAGAAAGAGGAGACCCTTTTGAGCACTACAGCAAAATTTGAATATGAAGAGAGAAGCACACAGGCTAAGATGGCATTTGTATTCAGTGGGAATTTCCAGAGAGGATAGTAAAATCATAAGTTACTTTAACAACAGAAAGAGGTTTAAAAAAGATTTAAGACTAGGGAGAAATAGAAAAAATTTCTGTTAGATTATAAACATTTGAAAGTCTTCTGGAGAAAATTATCACCTCAAAAATTGAATTTCAGAAATGACAGGAAAATAGAGAAGAATCAAAAAGAATGAGTGTAAAAGCAGAACTGGCAAAGGTGATACAAGATACCAGAGGACACAGACTCGGTGAACAAAAAGCCATGTGAATTGCCACTGGTTACCAGAGCATCCAGAACATCAGTCAAGGCCCTGAAGTGCTCTGTTGTGTAGTAGTGCAATTGGGAAAACAGCCCGGAGCAATAATGCTTTACCTCAAGTGATCAGCAAGACAGGACAGGCATCTTTGACAGCCTTTGATGATGAAGGAGGGGTGCGCCAAGTGAGTTGCTTTATGCTAGTCAGTGATCTCAGTTTGTTACCTGCTTAGCTCTTGGAGCTAGCTCTGGAAGAAGAAGGGGCAAAGGACACAGCAAAGCAGGCTGGAAACCAAACCTGCAGCAGGAGGGACAGCGAAACGACCAAGCACCTTTACAGGTCTAGTACAGAGAGCAAGACACATCTGGTTCTTGATAAATCTATGGGGTGATTTTTATGTTCACTGCTTTATTCTGTACTAACAGACACGACTTCATCAAACCTGAATTCACGAACTGCACGCTCAGCTAGTCTTTAACTGCTGTACCTGTATTTTCTACTGCATTCTGAGGACCACACACCTTATCTTTCCTTAAATACAGAAGTTTCTTCTCAAAACAAACAAACAAACAAACAAAAACCAAAAAGAAAAGAACTAAATCCCCCAAAATTCCACACTTCTTGTGAATAATTTTTATGTCTTACAAAAGTGGCTTTTGTTTGTTTGGCATTCACAGCTAAACAGAACAGACCCTGCTCATACAAACAGACCCTAAAGTGCAGCTTTTCAATCAGGACCTGTGTCTGTCTGTACAGCTTGCTTAAGAAGAAACAAAAAAGCAGTAACGTTAGTAGCATTCCACCATTTATAATCTCCTGGTTTTAGAGTTTTATCAATGTTTCACAACCACAATACTAACTGTGTTAAATGAGCAGTGTACCTGGTGTAATGATCCTCTTTGCCTGCCCTTCACAAGACTTACCTTGTTATCTTTCATCTTGTTCTAAAAGAGCCTTCCTGTTGGAGTGGATGGAAATCTGGCTTTCAATTACAGTGCTTCTTTAGAGAAATGTTTTTCTTATGGTGGATTTCTACCTGCTACAGCTCTGAGAGCTGTTCCCAGGCACACCTGTGGCCCACGGGATGCTTCAAAAGCCAAGCACTGAGGTTTGTGGAATTATACACACTTTAGACCACTTTCATTGACATTATTCAGTATCCAAACTGAATGCGACAGTATGATTAGGTAAATAATATTGTCAGGTTGAAAAGGGAGGCGAGTCTTTTGATTATGGTGTTCAGCTGATTGGAAAAAGATACATGGTGTAGCTGTTAAGAAAACGGAAACACGAGTTATGTGTCCAGTCCTATAACAAATTTACGCAGCCTACAGCAAACTTCTTGTCTCTCTGTGCCTTAATCTCATTGCATGTTAGTTCAGGGTAATGATAACTGCTTGGAGTGAGATACTGTTTGTTTAAGCAGTTTAGAAAGAAAAAGTCAGTGAGAATTAGAAAATTTAGAAAACAGAAAAATCATTCTGGTTAAGTTTCTGCTTCATTTTTAGTTTCTGTTGTTTATTTACTCACATAAAATCACCCTAAGTTTAACTTCTTCAATGACTGCTTAGCTTAAGTTCAGTAAAGCCTGAGTCTGCAAATTGGAATCAGCAGATCATTCCCAAAGTTTAACATAAGCCCACATTCAGAGCTCCCTGCAGATTTTAGTGGCCTCCAGATCAGATACTGTGTGCCTTCCATCATTGTATGTTCCTCTCCTTCCTTTTGTCTGTGCCATCTACTTATTGTTATGTGTTCATTTCCAACCTGACACAATAAGTAACACATGAGTCACTCCAAGCTTCAGCCAAAACCCACTGAAAACAATGGAAAGATCTCACTGGGATTTGCCACCAATTTCAGCAAGCTTTGGGAAACCTCTTTATGTCCAGAACCCAGCTGAACATGGCACAAAAACCTGATCAGTGGAGGCTGAGCTCCTGTGCTCACACCACCCACCTACCTCTCCACACCTTGGATTACACGGATAGCGCTGCTGCAGGAAGGGAAGATTCCCCACATGTGAAAAGTCACGGGCCACTTTCGCACAAGGCGTAGGATTGTTTGTAGGCTGCCTCAGCAGCATCTTTCAGGACAGAGCAAGTCCTTCTTTAAGTGTTGCTACACAACTCAGCACAGTGCGGCCTCAATTAGGAAGGGGGCCTGTGTATGGCCTTGGAATAAATCATACTGCAAAGGAATTTACAGTATGTTATCCTTCTGGGCTCCACCACTTTTTTTCTTTACCTAGCTATGTTAGTCTCAGGAATCTTATTGTTTTCATTCTTTCCTTCTGATTATATTTTACAATGCAAAGAAGTTATAAAAACTCCTTAGCCTTTTCTTTTTCCCCAGGTTTCCACTATTTTAATTGTTTAACATTTAGCTGCAAAGAAATGCAACAATGACACAAAAGCTGGCATAATTCCCACAGAAGTTAATTTTTTATGGCTGTTTACTTAAGAGAGGCTAGCGTAGGTCATAGTCACATTGGTCTCACGGATATGGCTGCTTATGCAGAGTATTCAGGGAGTTGGTGCTTTCCTCCTCCGATACTCCTTTCTTCCCAGGGCAAAACAAGTCTATCCTGGGAAACAAGGAGATGGAGAGGCAAACTGGATAGAAAATTCCAGAGTCTAATTCTTGATTTCGGTAGCTGCAGGTTCAGAAGTTACAGGCTTTTTCACCCTCTTCAAGTTTGCCACGTCCCTGAGAGGTGAGCTGCCCTCTCTCCAGATAAGGACCCTGGACGTGATAGTCTGACAGAGTCCTCCTTCTGACAGAGGTGTAGTCTTGGAGGGACACATACTTAACACAGGAACCTGTGAGCCAAGGGATCTGGTGGATAGAAGCCATGAAGAGAAAAAGAGACCGTGGGAAGAATAACCTTGATTACAGCAATCTTTAAAGTTAATGGAGGATGTAAACTCATTTGACTCCAAAAGAAATCCTAAGTACCATCCTAACATGTTTAAACAAGCCATTCCCTGCACTAAATGGCTAATTTCCTTTGAAGAAAAGAAAGGGAACATTAATTCTAAAGACACAGTATTTAACCGCTTTATCAAAAGCCAAATATAACTTGAAAACCTTAAAAACGGTACATTTATTTGATTTTTACTCCTCTGCTATGTTCCAAGAACTAACCTAAGGTAACTTTTCTATCTCAAGCATAAACTGTTTCATAGATTCCTCTGGCAACTCTAGTATTGTATCTCCTTTGGCTGTATTTACAGATTTTAAGGGCTACCGAAGCCAGTAAAGAACGTACGTTCACATTTTTTATCCAACCTATTGCACTGTTTGAATTATAGTATGCATTTTAAAAACCACCCATGACCAGAAAGGTTCAAGCAACACTGTAACACCAGAAATTACTTGTACTATTGGAGTAATACCTGGGGCTGTATCTGTAGCAATATCTGGGACCCTACTGTACTAGACACTGTACTGGGGAAAGAGACCTCCAGATCCCTGTAAAGCCAGCCTGCTAAACAGGAAGATACGTTTGAGACAAACACTTACCCACTTCAGAGGCTGCTTTCTGCAGTTTTTCAAGAGTTCTGCTTATCATGACTACATTTAATCCACGTTTTGCCAGCTATGAAAGAGGAATGTAAAAGTTGTTAGAATACAGTAAAGTGACAAGTGTATTTACAATTCTTCCACTTTTGCAATAAAAACAATTATGGATTTTTAAAAATTGCTTTCATTCACCTGCCACCTGCCTAGTGGGAAGACAGTGATATTAAAACCAGGCCAAACAACATTCAGGCTTCTAACAGACTTCCAAAACATCTCCTTCGCCGTTTAATCTTGACCCTTAAGAGAAAAATACACTGGACAACAATCAAATTCCAATAATATGAACAAATATAAATGATTTGAGCCAATTTCAAATGAATTAAAATCTGCAGAGAGTGAAAGCAATAGAACACTTTCCAGAAACACATTTTTATTTTGACTTGGATTTGGGAAGCCAAATATGTTGATGACTTCCTAGTTATTTTACATCAGGTCCCACCCTCACATTTTTTCATCCTGAGGAAGATTAAGGATATTGAAGGCTCAAGGGTCTGAAAGGATTTGGATTTTATACATATTTTTTTAATAGAATAAAATCTCATGCAGGTTAGATGGATAAAATTTAACTGGGTTTTTTTTTTTTTTTT